>LR812533.1:18328163-18593717 GCA_903798195.1 Danio kyathit | reverse complement strand
AAAAAAATTTTAATTGTTGAAATTGTCACTTAATATGAGCAAACAATTAAGTGATTCTAAGTAAAAATCACTTGGGTAGTGAAAACTGGGTTGCAAATGCACAGTAAAAAATTCACCTTAATTTCTGAAAAAACCAGATACCTCATTTTCTAATTTCATTGTTAGTCACATAAAATAAATACTGAAGTTCCCATGCATTTTCCACAGTTTTGGGCCTGATGCCACGGCCAACGAAACCACAGCACGTTGCCATTTTCCGAAAAACACTCCCAGTTCATATTGGCAAAGAGATTCTTTGTGTAAATATTAGCGTTAGGTACGCTAAACTTTCTCCTGACACTTTGAAGTACCTAACTGCGAATTTTCCTCCACCGTGTGCCAGGAAGTGGTGTCAAGACAACAATTATTCAAAGGACGTTTGCAATATAGCTCTTCTCCTGCGGCAGACACTGGTTCTGGAGCAGTTGCCATGCAGCCGGAGGTGTGTGTGTGTGTGTGTGTGTTGATGTAGACCAGAGTGAGGGATGACGAACAGCGAGGACTCTTAGCGTGACGGACCTCTGGGTGTGATTATGCTCTCCGTCTCTTGTCAGATCCAACAGGGACTGCACTCACACCCGGAGCGAAAATAAGAGTGAGCGAGAAGCTGCATTAGGGATAATGAGTTGTTTGAGAGCAAGATTTCGAGATGGAAAGCAGTGGAGTGAGAGAGAACAAACAAGGAAGTGGCATCGCTACTGGTTTCAGTGGGTCTTCGGGCCTCGCCGGAGGCTCTCGGATGCCTGATATCAGTGCTTGTGCGTCAGATGGGCTGCTTTTTCTGCCTTCCAGCTCTGAGAATAAGCAGACAGGGCCAGTGTGTGTGAGTTCGCATGAGCCTGGGGCTCCCCTCCATGGTGATCGGACTGAATGCAGGAGGAAAGTCCCGACCCGGCCCTCTGTTCAGATTGTCGGAAACACTACTGTTTAAAGGGACAGTTCACCCAAAAAATTTAAATCCTACCAATATTTACTTGTTCAAGCACTCTTCAACTTCCATACATTAGTTAATGTATTCCCTACTGAAAAAAGCAGCTTAAACCTGCCTAGGCTGGTTGGCTGGTTTTAGCTGGTTGACCAGCCTGGTTTTAGAGGGGTTTTGGCCATTTCCAGGCTGGTTTCCAGCCATTTCCAGCCTGGTATTAGCTGGTCAGGCTGGGAGATGACCAGCTAAATCCAGCTTGACCAACCTAGCTAGGCTGGGAGCCCAGCCAAAACCAGCTATGTCCAGCTTAACCAAGCTAGTTTTAGCTGGATTTAGCTGGTCATTTTCCAGCCTGACCAGCCAACACAAGGCTGAACATGGCTGGAAACCAGCCTGGAAATGGCCAAAACCCCTCTAAAAACCAGGCTGGTCAACCGGCTAAAACCAGCCAACCCTGGGTTTCAGCAGGGTTTACTAACATGAACAAATAATTAGTAATACATTTATTACTGTTTTTATTAATCTTTGTTAAAGTACTATATATATATAGTACCCTCAAAGTGCCCTCAAAGTTCAAACCTTTGTAGAAACCAAAGATCAAAACCATTTGATCTTCATTTATTTATTCCCTTCATTTATTTAGTGCCCCCTACGGAAAGAACGTTTCATCGACATTGTGGGGAGAAAACTTGTAAACATACAGAACAGCACTTCAAAATCACACTGCTAATGATTAAAGATTCATCTCAATTTGATAAGTTGAACGCATTCCGTACTGTACAAGAGACATGACACGGAGGAGATTGATTGACAATGGTCTACAGCCAATCAGGACGCAGAATACAATGCGATGTAGAAAAAAGCATGTCAAGTTGCACAAAAAAGTGAACCGTGAAAAGTGAACTGCGTTATAGCAAGGGACCACTATGTGTATGTATATATATATAGATCTATATCTATATATATATATTAATCATATAACCATATGATTTTGTTAGTTAACATTGCTATTTTTGTGGGGAACAATTCCTCTGTGCATGTCATTAAGAAAAAAAACAATAGTTTGGCCTTCTAATCTAAAATTAAAATTTGAAATCACATTGTTTGTTTTCAGTTAAATTCTCAGATTATATCTGTCTGAGGTATTGGGACATGGCTAACATACTTAACCACGCCCCTCCAACTGTCAGTTTTGACATCAAACAGAAATGGTGAGCAGGATGTGTCTATTTGGTTTTAATAACTCTTCCGAAACCCTTGTCCTGATCTTTCTAAATCAAATGCCTACTTTACTACATCCAATCAGCTTGCAGTAGAAAAAACAAGCCACGCCCACTCTCATTTAATATTCCGTTTCTCTAGAAATGAAGTAGATTTTTATTTTCTAAATCTATGTTAAAACACATTTAATTGGGTGAGTAGAGGGCCCTATGCATCTGCCATTATATGTCTTTGGGAACAGGTGATAGGTTAAGGCAAAGGGGTCATAAAAGAGCACTAGAGAGGACTTGGGGACACAATAAGAACCATCGGTGTCAGAAAAGCATGAAATGTATGCAACATATGTTGAAACTGTCATGTATGTTTGAAAAGATACATACTGTATGGGAGAGAAGAGTCCAGTTTAGATGTTTGAAACATAGATACTAGTCATAATTACCAAATGTGAACTGTATGCATAAAAACAGTGATGAATATATTAGATTTGTACATCATAAGGGCCAACAAGAAGAGGGGGCTTTAAATAGGGGTCGTAAAGTAGTAGGAGCGGGGAGAGACCTGTTGAACCAGTAAACAGCTGTGAAAACACAAAGGTGGGAGGAAGCAAGGATAAAGGGTACAGCAAATGTGAGGGACATTGGATTTGTCCTTGGGAGAGGCTGAGATGGGTCTGCTCCAGGCTGTCTCTGCTTTTTTGGAAAATATTCCAATAAAGTATATTCTTCTGATATTCATAACCTCCAGACTGAGTTTGATTCATTAAGAGAAAAGTCAAAAATCTACGACAGAAACTGCGTCACAATGTGGGAAAAAAAATGGTCGCAGCTTCCGGTTCATGCGGACTTTAATGTTAATGTTATTATAACGTTAGTTCACAGTGCATTAACTAATGTTACAAGCACAACTTTGGTATTTGATAATGCACGAGTTAATTTTGAATAAATAAATGCTGCACAATATTATTCATACTTAGTTGACGTTAGCAAATTCATTAATCAGCAATAACTAATAAACCATTATTCTAAAGTGTTAACAAAAATGGCAATGTCAAAAATGGAAGTCAATGGATGCTAGCAACTAACATTCTTCAAAACATCTTCTATTGTGTTATGTTTAAAGGTTTAAAGCCACATGAGGGAGAGTAAATGATCACTTTTATTTTTTGTGTGGTGAACTATCCCTTTAAGACCTATCTTTCTGAATGATTTAAGGTCTGGAGTACAGTAAATGCTAGCAAGATGTTTATTGTGTTATGATATATTTGTTCAAAATGTGTGATTTATTTATATGGTTAGTTGTTTTATATTTATTTATTTCTTTTTTTGTATAGCACTTTGGTCGGCTCTGTCATCATTAAATGTTCTATGTTAATCAATACAATAAACTCAGTTCATAGTTAAATCAACATTTAAGATACTATCATAGACAATAAATATCACACACCCCAGTACAGTTATATAGTTGGTTGCTTTTTACTTTTGCGCAGCATTTTTCATTTATCAAAGTCATATTTTGATAATTGTTACTGCAGAATATGCAGCTTGCATTGATAAATTGCAAACTAGATGATCACGATTGTATATTAAGAGTGGAGATGTTTTGATTTTAAACATTAACGCAGTATTGTAATAAACTATTTGTGTTGGCACATCCCATTCCACTAACAAAATGATCTAATAAAATAAAAAAGACAATAAATTAATAGTTTAGCCTTACTGAATGGTTCATGCAGATCTTTTGTGTGTATTGATATATAATATAAAGCTGAAGTGACAGATCCTGACAGCTCAGTGACGGTAAGCAGGCTTTTGTTATATTGCCGCTCAGTGCAGGTAGAGGGCAATGTGCCACTGAATCATTGTGACTGTCACTCTCTACTGTGCGGCTCATACAGTCCAACTACATAAATCTGACCCCACTTTTCACTGAGCCTCTAGAGAGGAGGACACATTGACCGGCTCTTATTTAACAGACTGGCAGCTGAAAGTGTATTTGTTCTAACACGATTCTATTCATATGTGGGGGATTATATGGCAGAAATTACCATTTAGTTTTTAGAGGGGTTTCATTATTTGTGAAATTGTAATTATTCATTTCAAATATTTCACAAATCCACTGAAAAAAACAATGATTCATTGGATTTACTGTTTTTTTGTTAAGGTAACTATTTCAAACTATTTATCTGAGCTGAATTTAAACAAAGAAATGAAGTTAAACATTACTAAATTTAATTTGCTTGTTTAAATTCAGCCCATATAAATTGTTTGCAAACCAGTTACCTTAAAAAACTGAGAATAAATCTTTTTTTTCAGTGTACTACTAATTTTGAATTAAATTGACACATTAAAAGAATAACTAATAATAACTATTTTCTAATAACTTTCTTTTGTCTTTGCCATGATGACTAGTTATTTACTAGTTATTAGTATTCAGCTTAAAGTACAATTTAAAGCCTTAACTAGGTTAATTAGATTAACTACACTTAAAAAATGCTGTTTAGCGTTTGTTCAAACTACTTATATTAAAGGTGCCGTATGTAAGTTGGACACCCTGTGGTTGAAATAGGTATTGCATTCGTGGATCAAAAGAAATGCAAGTGCAGGTGCAGATATTTTCCATATTAAAAGGAGTTTTCTAACCAACACCTCGAATTTTTATTTTAGAAATGGTTTGTATTTTTTAGAAAACTTGATGACAATGATAATCTCAGGTACATCTCATGTGCTTTATTCATTGTTAAATGCTAACAATGCGTTTGTATGCTATTTTACGTGACATTTATTGCCATACTACTGAAAGCAGCAGCAGATAGTTCACCTCAGATCTTGAAAATAAAATAAACCATTTGAAATTTGAACTTTAGAACTGTGCCTCAAAACCAACACTTATCAGTGATTCAGCATATACATTTAATAATGTTAAAGTATAAACCTTACCATTTCGTGAGTGAGTGCATATTCTAATGTGGAACTGTGCGTCTCATTTCGGAGTCCACCAGAGGTCACATTTCGGTCACAGACGCATGCTTTGAGAGCCTTTCTGACTGAATGAATGAAATACACTGTTTTTCACCAAGCCAACCCGGGGTGCTGAAATATAATTGGCTAAACTGGCATTGGGCAGGTTAAAAGAACCAAAACAAAGACAGATGTTCCGGCACGTAACACACATTTTCTAAGCAGAATATCTAACTTCAGCATTGATTTTCAGATAATAAGTATGTTCACTTAGCATGTTTCTTAAATATCTGCAAACATATTATGGTATTTTTATGCTTTACAAGAGTCAAAAACTTACATACAGCACCTTTAAATAAGCTGAAACAATGCCAATTCTTAAGTTTTTTTGAGAACAATCTAAATGTGTTATGTTCAAGTTAACTTAATTCCTTCATGTTATCTTAACACGATTGTGTGAAACCCAGCATTTTTTAGAGTGTAGGCAAGTTATAGAAAAAATTAATGGTCCATTTCCACTGAGTGGTACGGTGCGGTACAGTTTGGTACGCTTTTATGGCCGTTTCCACTGTCAAAAGGTACCAAAAAGTGAACCGTACCGTACAATTTTTGGGGTATCCTTTGCAAAGTACAGAGAAATGTCACTAGCGCGTGCACAAGAATAAAAACAAAGAAACCGCCATTTTTAAATACACAGCCGAGACATTACATCGTAATACTATGTGCATATAATAACGAGCCATGGTCGACCTGAGCTCAAAACAAACCTTGTCGTTGTCTTGATGAACAACCACAAAGCCAAGATGAACAAAATCTGCCGTGTCCTGTTTTTGTTTTATGAGGCCGTCTAAAAGTGCGAGCGGTTTTACTTTCTCCAGAAAGCTTGTGTGCGCATCTATATTTGAAATAACAAACTTTTTTGAGCTGATAATAATAACGGGCGCGTAATTATTGAAGTGCTTCTGACATCCGATCCTTTGTGAAACGGACAAACGTAAAAGTGAAGCATGAAAAAGCAAAGGAGAAGCCGGAAAAACACAGGAGCAAATGATTCTTTTAGCAACCTAAAACATGAACAAACTGCCATCTTTAACTATTATCATCACCTTTGGTCTATTATAAACTCTGAATGACAGAATTACTCTCTAACAGAGGTTACACGTGCGGGCAAAGATTAAAGATACAGATGAGAGGTTTGCACTGACTATAGGCTATATGTTGTGTGTTGTTTTTGAAGCCAAATAGGGACTAAATGTATGCTGTGTGTAATTTTTCTGTAATTGGTAACTTCGGAGACTGTAAGGGTCTGTATGTGTTCATATATGTTGCATTTATTTATTTATTTATTTATTTTATGTAATTGCAGGAGTTACAGTAGGCTATGAGAGTCTTTGATCTGCCGTTATAATCAAAATAATGTTCATAGAAAAGTTAGCAATGAACATTTATGCACAGGTATTTATGTGTATAAAGCATCTGTTTTGTGAGAAGTGCTTCTCATAAGATATGTGAACGACCCGTACAGCTTTACTTTAAGCGAGATTCCTTGAGCGAGAATGATGTTGACTGAAACTTTCTGTCGTACACTACGTCCACCATTGGTACCCTTTTGGCAGTGGAAACACAAGCCTGATAAGGTAACCCGTAGGTAACCCGAAAGGTAACCTTTCTCCAGAAGAAACATAATCGAAAGTACTGTGAAAAAATGGTCTCATCACTAAAATAATTGAAAAAGAATGTCAAATAATTTTGTCTTCAACTGTATGTACATCTTGATTAACAAATAAATGATCTTGTTTAAATGGTGTTAACTTGGATAGCTGTATAACCCTAAATGGCTCCACTATATATAAACGTCTGGAGATTAAAATGTGTGATAATAATATACAAAGTGTTATTTAATTAAGATTCATTTCAGGCCTAAATAAATACCTCTAGGAGACTTTGTACAGTATGTGATTTTCCAAGCTCAAGTTCTCCTCAGTTTATTGATTGGTTAAAACAACTAGACAAAAAATACTGGACGTGATTAGACTGGTTAAATGTCCATGTGAACGCATCGATCCGGCCTGCTGGTGGACTCTCATTTGGGTCATAAGAATTTAGGACAAGTTCAGTCAACAGAGCGTGATCAATTCAGCACCAGAGGGGAGCTCCACCAGCCGGCCCGGCCAAGAGACTCCCCTTTTCCAGCCTAGAAAAGCTGCAGCGACATGATTTGAAAGATAAGCGACGATATTATACAGTCAGCACAAGTTTCTGCTGCCTTCAGACAAATTTACAATACATAATAAAATAACAATAGTGAGGCATAATAAATATTTGAATGTTTTTTACTTTGTACTGAGAACAGGAAGATTTTTTTGTAGCAGTATTAAAACACTGGAGCTATCAGAATTCTGTAACTATACTGTAAAACATGCTGGGTTCCACACAATATCTACATGTTGCCCCAACACAAATTCATTAAGTTAACCTACTAATCGTTTTTTGCAAATGTAAGTGGATTTAACATAAAACAATTAAGTTGTCCCCCAAAAAAGATTTGTGTTTCAGCTCATTTTAAAAAAGTAGTTTTGAACAAGCAGCAAAAGCCTTTCCCCCCCCGAGTGTACTAGAATGGCCATAGCCTTCACTCTACATAAATACAAACTAGGGGTGTAATGGATCAAAACCCACAGTTCAGAACGCACGTGACCCACGGATTAATAACTTTTTTGAACTTGTAGGTTAATCTAACATTTATAACATTTGCAGAGAAATCGACTCCCGCAACATTCAAATCACGTGTATGAAAGCATTTTGACTTCCCTGTAAAATATAATGATGAGGAAAAAGTTGTGGTGGGACCTAAATGCTTTCTTAGATTATTAATTAAAGGTGTTTTCTGTCACTGTTGTTTGCAGTTAAACATTTGTTTAACAGTTATAAACATTAAAAGATCGTGATCTAAATTCAAACCTGCACAACATGAATGATAAATGATTGCATATGTTTATTAATCCTTCGAAGTGCTGCATTCAAATCTGCGTTTGATCGAGAGATTCAGTTTTTACACTTTTTCAGTTTGTTACAAACAATTAAATAAAACAGAAGTACTGGGAGAACAATTTATAGTTCAGATATAAACACTGATGTTCATGGTAAAGATTAAAATCACTGTTTAATGGAACTTAATGCTGGTGAATGTTGTAGCAATTACATAGTTTACCCAATAGGTGGCGACAAACAACGTTTAAAAGTATGTCACTGAATAGGTTTTTCAAAAATGATCCACCTACAATGAAACATGAAGTTTCATGTGTGAATTGTTGAATCATTAATTGAAATTAAATATATGTTGTACAAAATGTTAGGTTTTCTATATTTAGCATTATCAGCAACAGTAGCCAAAGATCATTTTTCGTATTGAATATTTTCCTTTTTTCAGCTGCTTCTTTCTTGATTTTTATTTTTATTCAAATTACAGATTCTAGGTTCGGTTTGTTAAAACCAATGGTTTGTTGCAGTAATATTTTTGTATTAATAGAAAGCAAATGATATTTGTCTCCTTCCTTTTTTGCTGATCCTAAAAATGGTCTGATTCGTGACTCAAAAACCATAGTATGATCCGAACCATGAGATTTGTGGTCCGTTACACCACCTAATACAAACCATTTAATTTTTGTCAAGTCATATTACAATTGAAGCTTTCATTGCAGATTTTAGAACTAAGAGTTGAATGTTTGTTGCCATATTTAATGTCATGATTACCTTAAAAATACTATCTTTTTTTGTAATATAGCCTATAATTGTGTACTAGTTTCTAGACCGGCCCTGAAGGTACGTACCTCACTTTGTCTGTCAAGCGGGAAAGCAAAGAAGTTTTCACTGCAGTGAAAATGTTGTTTTTCAACGGTTAAAAGACTTGTCTGAAGTAGGACTGCACAATAAATCGAAAAGTTATTGTTATCGCGATAGTAGTATATGCAATATCCATATTGCAGAGAAGTGCGATAAATTAAATTAAATTACATTAATGAAGTAGATAAATGAAATAGTTTTATGTGCCGGGCATTTGTGTGCTGCACGCATAGGTTGTTTATCCCAATTGGACCAATCATATGGGGCATTTACTCTCCTTTACTGTGAGGTGAACCTAGAGCTGAAAATAAAATGTAATCCTGGGGAAAAGAGAGGGAAACGACAACAGCCATTAAGAATCAGAATTTCCGCCAAAGTTTTCAGTCATTCGTGGTGTTTAAAAGTAAATGTTTGCACCTTGACATAGTGTTTTTGATTTAATTAGTTCAGAAAAATATCTATTACCTGTTTATTTTAGTATGATTATTACAGGGTACATAATCATAACATAAATGCAGAAAAAATAGCATTTTGCAAGTTAGAAATACCGCGAGATATTGTTAGCGCAACACTCAACAACAATATAGCATATCGAATATTTTCCCAGTATCGTGCAGCCCTAGTCTTAAGAAAAGTTGTGTTTTTGGGTTGTTGCTAGATCAGATATGGTTGTGGCTGGAAGTTAACGAAAATGATTTATATTATTTATTACATTTCCCATTAATTGTATGTTATTAACGTCTACCCCCACTAGGGCTGGGCGATTTTTTCGATTTTTCGATTAATTCGAATTTATCGTTTTAAGACGATTTTATTTTTTATAAAATCGAGAAATCGCGATTTTTTAAATAAAATATTAAAGCCGCTTTTTCCACTATCGTGCCAAACCGTTCTAAGCTGTTAGACAACCGTGCTGATTGTGCTGATTCTGTGTGTTGATGTCGCGGCTCTGTTCCGCAGCAGCCTGGTCTCTCTCCCGCAGCGAGCTGCGAGACGGGCGCGCGCGCGCGAGCGCGAGGAGAGGAGAGGAGAGGAGAGGAGAGAAGGCTCGACAGGCGGAGGTCCGCTCCTTGCCTCCTTCATTCTAATCATCCACCCGCCCGCACATATTTTATCTGATATATATATCCGCATCCACCCGATCGCCACTTTAATAATTCTAATTCTTTGTTTTAAGCATGATGATAGGTGTAACTTTCTCCGCAATGTCCGGCGGCAGAGTAACAGCTCGTTAATTCATGCTCGAGCAAATGATGAGACGGACAAAAGTACTCGATGCATGCCCTTCTTTTACTTATTTCAGTGTTTTCAGTTTCACAGTGCAAAACAGCTCCCGGGTGGAATTACTGAAGTAAACATAAAACTAAAGAGCAGCATTTTGCTAAATGCTATAGTCCTTTATATCCTGATATGCTGTGTTGATTCATTTGTTTTTTTATATTTAACTTGATGCATTCGTTATTTAATGTTTGAATACTGAAATCATTTAAATGGCTATATTTTACCATCAAAATGTAGTATATTTTATATCATTACCAACTTTTGATATAAAACCGCTGTTAATTTATTGATTGTTATGAAATAATTTAAGTGCTATATTTTTATTAGTGAAAGTGCCCGCTCACTTTGACAAGGCCTGTCTAAATATATATTTCTGCCATGCCACTAATACAGATAAACTATTATTGCATTATCATTGTTTATTTTTCTGTTATGTACAGAGATTTGAATATTTATTTCCCCTCCAATCCTTTTCAATCTTCACGTTACATTTTGGTCATTTTCTCTCCAAAAAAAATTGCCCAAAGCTGCACAACATATGACCTCTACATAAATACGGGTGCTGTGACTTCTATTGTAGCTATGTTTAGCATCCCTATATGAGAGAGTGCCATAACCACGTTTAGTCACACAGTTGCTTTTCTTTTACAAGTGAGCATGAAAAAAACTAGTTTCAGCATTTATTTAAATATAAATGAACAAGGTAAACTGGTAAGGTAGTTACACAGTAAAAACAAAATTAATAAAAAAAATAAATAAAAAAATCGAAATCGTGAATCGGTCAAACTTTATGAAAAAATCGAGATTTTTTTTTTTGCCATATCGCCCAGCCCTAACCCCCACCCTAACCCTTAACCCAACCGTCACAGTACTGTAAAAATATTAATTGTTGTTATAAAGTGTCATAAAAAATGCCGCTATATTGATGTGCATATTGCACTTCCGGCCAGCCGCTATCCTATCTATATTTTACCATGTTTTTGCTATCAAAATGTTATGTTTTGGTTAGAAGAAAGTTGCCAGGCAACAGAGGCCCACATATTCAAAGGCATGTGAAAAAGTATCAGACACTGAAATGTATGCGGTCAATTTGACTGTTATGGTCATTCAAGGGACTCAGAATACTTCTTTGTTATTTGTAACTTTAATAAAATAACAATGTTAGAATAAAACACACCACACACACACACACACACACACACACACACACACACACACACACCACACACACACACACACACACACACACGCACTCACACGCACACACACGCACACACATTTAGAAAAAGTCAGGGTACTATAGTTCTATGGGCTTTATTTTAACAAAGTTATTCAATTACAAACTGTCAAAATGACAGCCTCGGTAATTCTAGTGTTAATGGCATTTCACACTGCTCTGAAAGATGCCCACTGAAGTGAGCAATCTCCAGATAACAGTGTGTCACGTCTCAGACAATCACAACCTGACAAACACTGACTGAACACGTAGAATCGGCCAAAACAAGTGCAGACCGACGGCAACAGACATTAATGGTGATCCGACAAAAGCTGACAAAGTGTCTGTTGTTGTTTGCATTGTGAGCTGTGCAGCTTGAGCTGACCTTTACAACAACATATAAAGGCCAAACTTTACTCGAACGCTTTCTCAGTTGATTGTGTAGGGATGACTATACATACAGTATAGTATATCAGTTCAACCAATAGCGTGTGTTTGAGGGAAACAGATTTGTATACTGCATATGCAAATGTTGTAAGAGTACTTGGGAAACCTGTTTGAACATAACATTTTTTACCCGAGAGCTTTTCACATCTGGAAATGATGAAATCCGGATTTGCCGCTCGTCTCCTTTTAATAAAAAGACACAGCTCCAGTTTGATTGTCTGTCTACAGATTTGGTAAGTGTGTGTGATCAATGCCCTTTCTTTAACCCAGATTGCAAAGTTAGTTTGTATCGTCAGCTAGTGCTATTTCTGTTTTTAAAGACATACCATAGTCAAAATGATTTAGTAACTACGTTTACAGTATGTTAATATCACTGCAATATTACAGTACAATATTATAGACTGAAAGATCCGCTGTAAATGCTGCTCTCCGAGTGTAAACATGTTAACACAAACTATTCCCGTCGTGCAGGATTTTCGCCGCATTTTGTGACAGGATACTCATACACACACGACTTTCTGACGCTACCTACCGAGTACATAAGTTACAGAGAAATGCGTTGGATTTTTTTCTCCCATTCGCCGTGCGGTATCAAACATACTGTGTCTGTGTGTTTGTTTTGCCTGTGAAACTCAGCGCGTGCCCAAATGGAAACGCCCTTCTTGCAAGTCCTTCCCTCTTTCCCTCCCCTGACACTCCCACACTCCCAGAGCTGGACACGCCCACGTGGATGTGGTGTACGACAGAAAGTTTCAGTCAACTCATTTTCGCTCGAGAAAATGTCTAAAGTAAAGCTGTACGGGTCACTCACATATAATATGAGAAGCACTTCTCACAAAACAGATGCTTTACACACATAAATACTTCTGTATAAATGTTTATTACCAACTTTTCTATGAACATGAGTTGATTATAACTGCACATTAATGACGAAATAGCCTACTGTAACGCCTGTAATTATATGAAATAAATAAATAAATGCAACATATATGAACACATACAGACCCTTACAGTCTCCGATATGTTACCAATTACAGAAAAACTACACACAGCATACATTTAGTCCTTATTTGGGTTCAAAACAACATGAAATATAGCCCACAGTCAGTGCAAACCTCTCATGATTAAATGTGCCTTTAATCTTCAGCAGCACGTGTAGCCTGTTGTTAGAAAGTAATTCCGTCATTCCGAATTCATAATAGTCCAAAAGGTGATGATAATAGTTAAACATGGCAGTTTGTTCAAGTTCGCTGAAAAAATAATGTGCTCCTTTTTTCCGGCTTCTCCTTTGTTTTTTTTCGTGCGTCACTCTCACGTTTGTCAGTTTCTGACAGGATCGGGTTTCAAAAGCACATCAATAATCAAACGCATGTTATTATCATCAGCTCAAGAAGTTTGTTATTTAAAATGTAGACGCGCGGCCAGCGCAAACAAGAAGCGAAACCGCTCGCGCTTCAGACTGGCTCATAAAAAAACGGGGCACAGGGTAAAATCTGCTCTTCTTTTTGGCTTTGTGGCTGTTCATCAAGACGACGACAAGGTTTGTTTGATATATATAATTAGTAATTACGCCGTAATCTCTCTCGGCTGTGTATTAAAAACATGGCGTCTTCTTTGTTTTCATTCTGGCTTGTTGCGTGGGTGAATGACGTATCTATGTAAACCAATAGCGTTCAGCTGCGCGTCTAGCTCCGCCTTTTGGTACCCTTTCTTGTCTTTGGTACCCTTTCGAAAGGGTGCCAAAAAAAAGTGGTACGGTACGGTTCGGTACGCATTTTGACAGTGGAAACGACCATAAAAGCGTACCGAACCGTACCGTACTGTACCACTCAGTGGAAACAGGCCATTACCAAATCTGTAAAGACAGGACAATCAACACGAACTGGAACTGCATCTTTTTTTTAAAAGAAGACGAGCGGCATATCCAGATTTCATCATTTCCAGATGCGAAAAGCTCTCGAGTAAAAAATGTTCCCTACAAACGTATTTTGTTGCATGTTAGCAGACCACTGTAATCCACACGTGAGTCCAGCTGTGCTCTCATAGCGGGGAATTGAAAACAAAACCTTTGTTGCAGCACATTTATAAACGCAACACTGATGACCTGTGTCTCCAAACAATTCTTCTTCCACTTGTTTTAATTACAGTTGGCAACACAAAGTGGCGTCTCTCTGCCATCTGAACACAGGTAAAAACAGTTTTCGAAGCTATAATGCATATTAATGAAGTTGCGCCTCATTCACAATAGAGCACGCTGATTGGTTTAAACCAAGTGAATAATCTTGAATAATGATGAAAACTGAAAGACGTCACATTGTACATGTTGTACTGACAGCCAGTCTACATGATGGAACTAACACAAGGATTTTATCGCTGTGATGTAGCTTCAACATTTTTTTTTTCAAACCGGAAGAATGAATTTGCTTGTAATACTGCAAAAACAAATAATTTTCACTTTTTTTGTGAAATATATGTGTCCTAATAGTGTTTTTAGCTGTCTGGGACACATATATGACTGTCAACATCTCAAAAAATGTGCTTTGGTGTTTCGTGACCTTTGTATTAAGTATTAAGCTATCAGGTTCTCAGCAAGTGAAATGACTTGTCATATTGCCGAGCCTTACCCTAAATCGAACACATATGTATTTGGTATGAGTTGAGCAAAATGCTGACGGGTAATGGCTTTAGCATAATTCATTCATTCATTCATTCATTCATTTTCTTGTCGGCTTTGTCCCTTGCGGGGTCGCCACAGTGGAATGAACCACCAACTTATCCAGCACAATTTTACGCAGCGGATGCCCTTCCAGCCGCAACTCATCTCTGGGAATGGCTTTAGCATAATGATCAATGCAATTATTTATATAAAGGCATTTCACTATGTAGGAACTGAGATTTCAACGAGGTGGAGATTTTACATTTGAGCTTCCTTTTTAATACCAGCCTGTAAGTGAAAAGTGTTGAGTGGCATTTCAGAAGTCAATTTCAGAGACTCGATTTAAAGACTGAAGAGTAAATATGCTTAATAGGGTCTTTCTAGTTTATTCGTGTCATAGGTATTCCTCATGCTCAAGCACTCATTAGCAATCCACAGTGCAGACCTGACTTGCAAATATCCGTAGTGAAATGGTGCCTGCGGGCTGTCATTGCAGAAGTCTGGAAACATGATGTAGTGTAATAAGAGCTCTGCTGGAACTCTTCTTGCATAATATAGCGAATAAGCCTCTCCATGCTCCCGATTTTACAGGACATTCTACAGTCTTCCAGATCAGCGTATGGCCACTTTAGCATCCATTATGGAGTTCATATAGACCATAAGCAGACCTCGAAATGGTTAAGTGAGATGCATCTATCAATAGAGCCAAGCCTTTCCTGACAATGCACAGCCTCTGCAAGCCTTGAATGTAGCCTTGGGTTTACGGGCAGGGATGCTGGGATCAATAGTTTCACTTTGTAAATGTTTTAACAGCTTTTAATGCTGAAATAAAACGAATCGTTCCTAGGTAATCTGGTGACATGCATTATGGATTTAAGGCAGATGGTGTCAGATGGCAGGAAGTGGATTGCATAAGAATCTTTTACACGTCGTAGACCTCCATAAATCATGTATGTTTGCTCTCATTATTTGGCTTAGAATCTGCTGTTCAAGCGTTGCAATGAATTTTGGCCAGACAACATCATTTTTTTAATATGATATTAATGTATATTGCTAGAATCACCAATTATTGAAGATTTAAATCCCAATTACTTTGTTTTTATGGGTAGCCATAGTCTTATACTAATATTAAGAAAAAGAAAATAACACAAACACAAAAGAGTTATAAAAACTCTTAAAATGAACTCAAAGTACTTTCAAAAGTGGAATAGTCGCTCACTGATTTGCTGCTCAAGAAACCTTTCTTCTTCCTATTGTATTCATTATAATGCCTAGATAAACTTGTAATGTTTGAAATGACAGATTTACATATATGTCTATATCAAATGTAACTTTATAAAACATAGAGTTTCGGTCCATGATTCTGATTGGTGCAGAATCATCCATGTTCTATCATCCATGTGATAGGGTTTTGTTGACCTCATCTTTAACAATATTGCATTTGAACTTCATCACATCAGACTTTTATTTTGTTGGGACTGGCTTCATTTGATTTCATTTGCCTGTTTTATGTTGTCTAAAAGGTGCAGTTAGTGAATTTTGCTAAACAATGTTGATATTTGAAAGCACTAAAACAAACGCATCACCCAACAAGACATTGCACCTTTTTGATATATCCACTATAGTTACTAAACACATCTCTTACTACTGATTGGCTGAAATTGTGTTTTGGGACTGGTGTTTTTTAAATATTGCTTTCTTTACCTTTAAGGACAAGGACACACCAAGTCGTTGGTCAGCCATTAGGCAGTATTAAGGCATTGCTGAGTGTCTGTCAGGCTAGTTTGTTGGCTGTTCAGCTACGAATCCGAGTACGAGGACAAAAACTGAAGTGACAAAACTGAGCAAACAATACCAATAAGTCACGAGGGAACACAAAAAAACAGCTGTTAAATATTTTCAAACTATATGGATTATCAAAATATTTATAGTTGCTCGAGTGATTCGTTTTGTGGTGAACGAGAAGCGCTGAGTAAACGGTTTTTAAACACCAGTGGTGGAGGTTACGAATTACAACTACTCATGTTACTGTAATTAAGTACATTTTTGGGGCATTTGTACTTTCATGAGTATAATTTTAAGTCTGTAATTTTACTTGTACTTGAGTACAAATTAAGCTTTTTAAAATCACAATTCGTTACAGAGTACTGTAATTAAATTAATATTTCAACCACTGACTTCGGTAGCCAATAAAAAAATCTCATCTTAACGGACCAATGAAAAGCCTGGTACATTATTTGAACCGAAAAACAAGTTCAGGCTACTGCAGATTTACGTGAGCTGACCATTATCATACAGTCACAAAGTTATCGATTGACATATGGAGATTCAAGACAGCAATAATGAATCTGAAGAACGCAGAAATGAGGAAGAAATAGCAGAGGATGTATGCCCCTGGCCACACCCGGAGGAGCTGTTCACCTACTGGTACATACAGTAGGGAAGAAAGGGGACAGCTGTGCTGATGCAGTGTGAATGGCTGTGTTATCATCTAAAAATGCTAATTAAATGTATGCCCAAAACTGGAATATCGCATAAAAGACGTGTGAATAAAGCAGCGTTTCCGTCCAACAAGTCAAAGAAAACAAACGTCCACTTCCTGATTAACTGGTGACAAATATCAAAAGTAAAAACAGAATTTGCTGCAGTAGGAGAAGCTGCGTAAATATATTATCTTCATTTAATAAATGACTTGCACTTCAGAAGGCAATCCTGACACGCAGTGAACGCGCACTAGCGTTTAAAGGCGCGAGACACGGAGTGCAAACGCTTTTGACAATTCTGGAGGTAATTAATAATATAATAACACTAATACTGAAATGGTTAAGGCGTTTTAGAATGACCAAAACAACACTTTAGATGTTTCACAATGTGCTCAGCCTGCTGGTTTGTCCATTCACACACATTTTCAAAATGTATGCATCATTCACTTGAATGACAATACAGACTACTGCCCCCTGCAGGTATGGAAAGATACATCCTCTCACGCAAGTGACCATTTGGTATGGTCACGTGCAGCTTTTTAGGACCATAACGTGACAACAAAGTCATTTTTTGTCACCGTTATTCTTTGAAGTCGGCTTGGTGTGTTTCAGAGCAGGTCCTTCAGGAAGAGAAGTGAAGTACAAATAATATTTCCATGCTCAGAAGTAAAGCACACACATTAAAAATCAATTTTAGGATTTCCTGAATCAGAATACTTTTTTTCAAATTAAAAAATTTATTAAAATTGAAGAATCAATATTTTTTCCCAACATTGAAGGGATAGGCCACCCAATAATGAAAATTTCTTGTTTATTTGCTCACCCACAGGTCATCCAAGATGTAGGTGCCTTGTAAAGAAACTTGAAGCAATGTGTTACTTTGTTTATTATTTAGAATTCTTTTCGTTTTTTGTTGTATTTTGTATATGGTTTGATTTGTTGAATGAATTAAGTTGTTTGGGGACTTTAATTATGACATCAAATTGCGGAGCCTACCGGATATATATTGCGTGTAGTGATGAATGAAAACAAAGCATGGAACGCTAGGTGAAACACGGTAAAAGGGGCACAGGTATACGGTTGCTTCACGGATTCCTCTTTCATGAGTTTTAGCTCCTGATTTGAGAGAAAAATAAGGTAATTTGGTTTATTTGTTTGAGATTAATGTTTGATTGTTATGTTGGCTTAGTGTTTTTAACTTTTGGGATTCATTTGTGTTTGTTGTTTGTTTATTTTGTCTCTAGTTCTTACGGTGATTCATGATGCAATGATGCTTAATAGTACTGTGGAGTGTGACTAATGAATGAATCGTGAACCATCAGTGAAAGACTTAATCAACTTTTTATTCAGGACGCTACAGCCTTTCTTTCTTTGTAATTACAGCAACAAGACTACAATCGGACTACATTCACACACGAGAACTGTTTGACCAGACTGTGAATTAAAGCTAATAATATTGTAAATAAAGTTCAATTTCATACACACACTAATCATTTCACTCTATCAGGAGCCGTGGCTATTGATTTGGACTCCCTTGTGTGTGTTTACATTTAATCCCAGAAGACTGTTACCCTCGACCATTATAAAGACTGATTTATACTTCTGCGTCAAGCGAACGCGTATGGTCCGGTGCAGCCTTCGCGTGGTCGCAAACTCCTCGCTGTGGCTGACGCCGGCGCTGAAGCACACCTCTCAAAAAATGTAACTACACGTCGCAACGACGCGTAACACACATTCTAAAAAATATTTTTTTTACTTGTTCAAATTCTTATTTAAAATAAGCTGAATAATACATAAATTGTTAAAAGTGTTTAAGTTAACTTAATCGATTTGTGTTGGGACAGAATGAATTGTGTGGAACCCTGCATTTTTACAGTGCAAGCTCTGTGATTGGTCGGCTTGGTAGTGGTGACGAGTGTGGGCGGTGCTGAGAGAGCCGCGACCCGATGGAGTGAGTGTTTACAAGTGTTGAGTTCTGTGAAGGAGCTCTAGATGGAAACTTTTGTTTTGTGTTTACCTTATGATTAATCTGTTGCTTGTTTGCCAGTTCCCGCCTCTCAATGAGCGACTTTAAGCTACTGTACATTAAGGTAGCGTTCAGAAAAAAACAAAACACCAACAGAGGAACATAAAAACCTTACTGCCAGCTACCGTTTCGGAAGCGTCATTGCAGAGCAACACAAGTATAAATGCAACGACTACGCCCAAGACATGCTCCATGGTCACGCTATCAATTGATAACAGAATTATATATCAGCCTTAAGAATCACCAAGGACTCCTGGATTCAGCTAAAAATCTCTTGAAATGGTTTTACTGAAAAAAGAAATGCATGTACATCTTGGAGGACCTGTTGATGATTAAAATAACAGGAAATGTTCAGTTTTTGGGTGAACTGTCTCTTTAATAATACCTGGTGAAAACAGCAATGCATGCCGACCGACCACTTGCGATTGAATAACTGAAAAGGTGGAAACAAGGCCTTAGATGGTGAGACATATCCTAGGTCTGGACACTGTATGGGACACCCTCCCCCAAACCGAGTGAAACCCAGACTCCTCCCTCATGCAGCTGGTTGTGTTTGGTCAGGGAGCGGGACGGGGGACGGGGGGTCAGCGGAGGCACAGCTGGTCTGACCTCCCCTCAAACCAGCTGCCGTAACAAAGGCCCCCTGTCAGGCTTCTAGAAGGTGGCCCGTCTACCCATCTTTTTTTTTTTTCCCTGTCCCATTTCTCTCCTGCCGGCTCCCCTCCCCCACCCCAACTCCATTGTATCCCTGTAGATCTGTCCCAGCTGTTAGGATCTTTTTATGTTCCTTTCTTTTGGCGTGACCTCCCTTCCACTGAATTAACCCCCATACTTCCATATGCATTCACGTCTCATACGCAGACACGCTTTCACAAAACTGTTTGCAATGCTATTTTAAAGGGGCTCCATCAGAATGACAACAATTTGGAGCCAAGTGAGATTTTTTTTGATGCTTTGAAAGAAACATGTCCTTCAGTCTTAGCCAGGGGTTATTTTATTGTATAAAATGCTGTAAAAACTGTAATATTTGGATATTTATTACAGTTAAAGAGACCTTTACTGTTTTATTATAAAATGTATATACTCAAAAAATATTTTTGCAGCTTCAAGGTTTCCGCTACATTCATTCATCCGTGGCGGGCCCGCCTTGCCAAAATTCATCCCGCCACGGCTACATTACAACTTCTCATTTAAAACCTTTAGTCGTGCTTTTTTATAGCGGGTTATAATCGCACCAAAACATAGAAAAGGTAAGTGAATTATAACAGCGCAAACATTTCTGTAACCGTAGTAGTGCTGTGCGCTATTTGTTCAACCCTTAAGGTGACATGCTGACTGACTGACTGACAGGTGCGTGGGGCGCCAACAAACACGGCGTAGCTTTCAGTTAAGATGAACACAGTTTCCATAAGTATACTTATCTTTCTGGAGTTTATAGCCGTTTCACTTTACTTCAGGACGCGTTAATGTCGGAAAACGCACAAAAACGCACTTATATCGCACTTCAGCAGTGCTTACTGGAGAGCACTTGAGCATGTAAATTTGAGGGCGTGCAAGAAGTTTTGTGCACGAAGAGGAAATCGGCGCGCAAGCAAAGAGATTCGCATGCTCATATTACATGAATGCGTTCTCGACTTGTAATACTGTGTGTAATATTTGTCTTTGAAATAGTTGGCAGATCTGTGTAAAAAAAAAGCCTGCCGCCACAGCTGGGAAAATCCTAGAGGAAACACTGAGCTTGTTCAAACTCATTCATTCATTTACTTTTCGACTTAGTCCCTTTATTAATCTGGGGTCGGAATGAACCGCCAATTTATCCAGCACATGTTTTATGCAGCGGATGTCCTTCAGGCCACAACCCATTACTGGGAAACATCCATACACACTCATTCACACACATACACTACGGACAATTTTAGCTAACCCAATTCACCTATAGTGCATGTCTTTGGACTTGTGGGGGAAGCATCCGGAGGAAACCCACGCAAACATGGGGAGAACATGCAAACTCCCACACAGAAACGTCAACTGACCCAGCCGGGTCAGCTTGAACCAGCGACCTTCTTGCTGTGAGGCGATTGTGCTACCCACGTGCTGTCCTTGTTCAAACTACAGACTTCTTACAATTTTGATAAGTTAACTTAATCGATTTGTGTTGGGACATCATGAATGAATTGCGTGGAACCCTGCATTTTTACCAGGGTTGAGTAGCCTATTTTACTAGGGTTGGTTATCGGTACCTATGTAACCGATTTTGCACCGGACCGAATCAGCATATGAGTTTTCGGTGCCTAATTTGGTGCCACTGGTGCTGTGACAAGGACATAAGAAGCATCAAGGGGTACATCAAAGGCACACATAGGTATGTGTTTGTATCGCACCACCTCTAAACATTTCATTCTAAACAACTTTGAGGGATACGGACACTATCGGCGATGTTGGGCGTTTGTTATTGCAAACACCCTGCATCACACCACGGGACAATACAACGGCCCTCACATCGTTTGTCAGTCACTGAATGGTCCCCGGCCAATTTGAGTTTGAGATCCCTGGTTTAGAGTTATGTATAGAGTTTTTTTCTTTCCATTCGGCGCTATTAAATTCCATTAAAACAACACTCTTCCACCAGTCCTTACTTTCATATTCTCATCCAATACCTCAGTTGTCACGGGGCATGTACAGTATGTTGCTGAATACAAGTGAAACGACGAAACTGCAGTTTAGGGTGAAAAATGAAAATGAAACACCTGAAATTACATGAAACTCCAGAGGAAACGTGGCTAGCGTGGTGACACAATGAGGTTAATCGATCTATGTGCTATAACATGTAAAACTGGATCATAAAAGGAACATTCTAAAAGCAACTCATGTAAACACCTTAATGATATTATTGTCTTATTCAGATTAAGGCAAATCATTAGATTATGTCCATGTAAACGTAGTCACAAAGCCCCAACCCTGGAAAAAAAGGTGTTCCCTGATTTACATGACAGCCTTTCCAACAGGTTAGTAGTAAGTTCATGTATGTTAATTGCATAATGCGAATCTTAAATTCATACTAACAAACAAATTATCAAAAGAAATATATTAATGCAATCCAAAGATATAAAATATGAATTGATGTTTACTTTAAACTTTATTATCTTATTCTATTAAAAATATTAAAATATAAATTTTTTGTCAAATAAAAGATTTTTCTAGAGTCGTCCACCATAATTTTGTGGCTCAAAGTATCGGCTCAGGCATCGTTTGGCACCGGAACCATTTTAAAAGTATCGATTTAGCATCTGTATCAAAATAACCCCAAGCAATACCCAACCCTATCTTTTACAGTGTAAATATTATTTAAATCATTCATTCATTCAAGCAAAATGTTTGGCTTGTTGACAAAGAAAATATTTCTCATTTATGTAACTTAAAACAAAAAAGCTACAATTTTTACAAAACTACATCAGTTACTCACCGATTTTCTGTTCAAAAAACCTTTCATTTTCTGATTATTGAAATCTGTTGTGAGGCTTAATATTGAAACCATGTTGTTTACGGGATATTTGATGAATTTATGAGCATTTGTTTAAAACAGCTCTCGAATAAAACATATTAATTTTATTTAAAATTTTTAATCAATTTAACAAAATCTTGGTGACGTGAAAAAAAAAAGTTTTGTACAAAATTCTGTAAGGCCTGCCAGAACGGGGCCCGACAGAATGCTGTCGGTTTTTGGCTGGAGAGCTTAAGGGTGGGCCATGTGTCGGCTTGATGCCATCCAGTACCCGTCCCGTTCCCTATTGTTCCAAGTTACGCGTGCCTTGCAATTCAGAGGGCTTGTGTTGGTGGCAGGAGGCCGTCGTGTGTCTTTGTAGTCCAGCCATTGTTCCTGACACACGCCTGTGTTTGACAGACGCACGTGCTGACAAAGGCCCCTCAGCAATACCTCTGCTAATGATTTGCTGGGGCCCAGTGAAAGATGAGATGCGGTGGCCATCTGTGATCCAGGCTTTAATCGCAGTGTGCCCACCCGTCCGGTCCCTTCAAATCCTCACATTTGTCAGGCCACACCTTTTATATTTCCCCAGTCTCTTCTGTGTAAAAAAAAGACCAAGTAAAATCTAGACTGAATCTGTTGGCTCTCATGTTGAAGACTTGCATTAATTAACATAAGAAATACTATTTATTCCTCTATTTATAAGTTAACATTAGGGCTGGGACAATGAATTGATGCACTGCAAATAATTCTGCATAAATTCTGAGATTTTCTGACGCTTTTTAAAATTTTAAAGTACAGTTCACTCTATTAACATACGTAAACTAGGACTATTAGCTCAGTAAGCTTCTAATTTGCTGCTTAATAATAGTTAGTAAAGGTTGTAATTGGGTTAAGGTATTGGGTAGGATTAGGAATGTAGAAAACACCCAGGCTCATTCTGATTACGTAACCCCTATATGCATTTCTGGAGAGCGCCAAATACATCCCAGCAGCTACATTTTTTGCAGTTTTTGTGAATCCACCAGAGGTCGCTGTGTACGCTTTTTGAGATCTCAAATTTCTCTCAAGTGCCATTCGCTCCAGCTCTTTTCAACCACTTCCCTAAACCCAACCGACAGTATTTCAAAGCAATTCAGAAAAAGAAAAGCCCTCCCCTTAATTTTACCACGTTTTCAGATTTTACCACATTCTCACCCTGTTATTTACTTGTTTATTTTATTTTGGGCTATTGTTTTGTTTTACCCTCTTTTTTGGAAACATTCTTCACCAGACTTGAACCTTGTCGTTGCGGTCAACTCCGCTCTGTGTCTCAAGTCCGCCAACGTATGTGGCGAGCCACTGGACTAACTGGTAACAAGCCAGAACTGGAAAAGCCGTCCATATGGAGGTAAGCGGTCAGCTGGTAAGCGCGAAAAGGAACGCTCATTTAGCATAATGTTCATTTTAAAGACAAAATGCAGACAAAATACGTACTTCTGACTACATAATTCTCGATATCCAGAAATGTATATAGGGGTAGATTTTCAGAATGAGCCTATGTTGTTACAATAAAATCATACTTTATTAGTATTAATAATCAGTTAATATCTTAACAATAGGCAGGTAATAAGAAAGTAGTTAATTGTGTGAATTGTTACTTAAACTAACGTGTTGACACTTTATTTCTATCAGAGATTAAGGAATGTTAAGGAAAGTGCCACCATGTTAACATAAAACAAAACAATTGTCACTCCAACTTGCTACTGTAAACAAAAGCTTGCAACTCTTGTGCTGCCTCCGAGTTTTTTGATTGATCCACTGCCTTTGAACTGACATTGATGAGCTGCACTGCATATGTGAGACTCAATAGCGTAATGTTCACACACTTCCATGAAGTTCAAATTTACATAGAAACTATGGAAAAATAGTACATTGGAATGTAAAGATGTATTCTGTGAAAAAGGCTCAATCATTACAGTGCGTTCACACAAGACGCGGATGAAGAGTCAAGTGTGAGTGATTTACATGTTAAGTCAATGCAGAGATGCGAATAGACATCCTGCAGTGGTATTTGCACAATTGAGGGTGGCGCGAATGACGTGATACACGCAAATGAAGCACCGCGAATTGAGCGTTTTGCACGTTTTGCGCATATCGCTTAAGTTGGAAAATCTGAACTTTAGCAGACATTCCCACCGCGTTAACCAATCAGGAGCTTGCTCCTGTAGAGGCCTGTTGTTGGTGTCCCGAGGGGAAATCCTCTTGCTGACACCGGACAACAGCTCATCAAACTGGGCTTGGCTGAGTCGGAAGCACCTCTGAAAGCTTCCATCATCCAGTATAGGATGGGGGAGTTGATGAACTCACAGAGCTGGCTGCACCTCTGAAAGGATCTAGTGGACTCAGACATGGCACAGAACGAATCTATGCTATATTTCAGCCTTCCTAAAGCACATAAAGCATGGCTACTCTCTCAATAAATTTTAAGTTAGCCAACTAGAGTCATCAGATAGACATAAGCTTGATGCGAATCCACATCTGTTGTGAATTTGACACGCGAATGACGCGAGTAAACTCAAAATGTTCATGCATCTATTTAAGTGCGAATAACGTGATTTATTCATGCATGCATCGTCTGGCGTGAACACTCATAAAGATAGGAATGTTTAAGCAAAACACAATAGTATTCATAGTGAGCTGTGCTTACATTATATCTGTGGTGCAAGTAAATTTGACCACTGACAGTACATGACTCAGCTGAACGTACAAGTGCCCTTCTTCATGAGCATGTGAGTGTACAGATAAAAACTAGTCTAGAGCACCATCTGCTGTTAATCGATTCTAAAGAGAATCGCGATGCATTCCAAAAATCTAAGAATCAATCTGTGAATTGCAATACATCAAATTTTTGTCCCAGCCTTTGCATTAATTTCAACATTAACAAAAGCAACTATAATTTAATTTAATAATACGGTGGTATATAAGCGGTGGGGTACGGCAAACTGCGGCATGCATTATGTGAAATGCATGTGTATGTGTATTATTATGAGCTCAGGCTATAGACGTGTGAGTGTTTGACAACTGAAAAAACAATGGTGGACTACAGAAGTGGTCTTCAACCACAGGGCCGTGGATCAGTTGGTACCGGGCTGCACAAGAAATCGTAAATTATTTCTGTTTTATTTATTGTCTGAGTCTGAACGATCTTTTATTTTGAAAAATCTCTTATTTTGAAAAATGACCATATTCTCTCGGTTACACATCGATCACTTGAGTGCCCAAATTTAACCCACAAGCAGCAAAATGACTAAGAAACAGATGTCTTTGGAAAGTTTCTTTGCTAAGAAGACAAGACTCAGTGAAGGACCTGCGAACAGCCAAGGAATAGATCCGCAACTTATTTGTCAACAAATCAGGTGAATCCACCATATCTGTGCAAGAAGAAGATCAACTGCTGGAGATCACAAATGATGGTGACCTTTTAGGAGTCGTTTGCATATTGCGTCTTTTCTAGAGTTCGCGCAAGTTCATTATTTCCAATGGAGGTGGACGCATGGCTTGATGCTCGCGCCTTCCAGACGCCCCCACTTGAATGAATGCCGGGAGCGTACCGCGAGTCACTTGACAAGAACTGACCAAAGAGCTTCAGCTTGTATGGACATTTCGGTCGACTAATTATCTTAGACAAACACAGAAGACCCAAACACTGCAGTGCTTTGTAATTTTCTCCATAAATAAAACTTGTATTAGAGTGACAGCAATGTTTTGTCAGCTTGTCATTCTCTGAGAAAACGGTTGATGATAGCCTAGCAACCTACGAACCAAACCCCTCTAGTCCCCGGTAAAATTGTCCGCTGTGATAAAAAGGTTGGAGACCACTGGACAACAGGACCATATGTGTGCAGGCCTTTAGTGTTTCATTACAAAGTCACACTGCCATCTAGTGGCATGGCATGAACAATACAGCAAAATTCATCGTTTTCACAGATCTGGGGATTGTTTTGACAGTGTTGTCACCTGTAGAAGAAACCTCATGAAAACACCAAGCAAAGAAAAAATTCAGTTTTAGTACATTGTTGTGTACAATGTATGTAATCTGTAATCAATGTATGTAATCAATGTAATCTTAATCTAAAAGTTCTCTCATATGTTCAGAGATCTCAAAATGTCTCATTAAATACAATTAGGCAAAAGAAAACAGCTTGGGCTTCCCTGATAGAAATTTGTCCCCATTCATGCCTTTTATCGAGTGGGGAAAGTTTACAGGAAGCATCTCAGCCTGCTCTGAATGAGTTTTTGTTAAGTCAGAGGCCCCTTTTCTCTCGCAAGTCTTTGTTTCCTAACAACCAGACAAAACACTCATGGTAAGGTGCGCTTCCCTGGCTTAAATGACTTTCACTGACTGGTTGAGAGGTGGAGATAACGGCTGTCTCGCTCGCGCTTGGAAGGCTAACTTCATTCTGTCTGCTGCGCCTTTTAGTTTAAATCAATATTTTGTATCTGCCTAGCGAAGGTCATCTGATGCACTGGGTGAAGTGTGTGCTCACTATAGCTAAAGCACAGTCCATTTAGTCCACAAATAACAGACATCTGTTACCTTTTATTCTGGAGTATTGAAGGATGAGGAAGTCTTTTAAACAGATGTTTTGGAATTAGGTGGTTTATTTTGAGGTAATGTTTTCAGTGGTTGGTCTAATAGCGTAATAGGTTCTACTTGTCAGTGGAGACGGGAGCTGCGTATGCTGCACATACAGCAGGGAAAATAAGTATTGAACATGTCATGTTTTTTTCCTGGGAATAATATTTCTAAAGGAGCTGTAGACATGGAATTGAACCAGATTTTTGTGAAAACCCAAACAATACAAACATAAACAAAAATAAATAAAAAATAAAAAAATCTGAAAAAGTAGTTAATGCGTATTAACAATTGAATGATACAAGGAGAAAGTACTGAACTACTGAAATGTATTTAATACTTTATATAAAAGGCTTTTTTGGTGATGGCAGCTTAAAGATGCTACATGAATTGCTGAGGTGTAAGTTTTTTACAGACAGTGTAAATATCTTGATGGTTCTGTGGGTCTCCTCTATCAGTTCTGATCTTTAATTTCTATTTTCTATTGGATTGAAATCAGGTGATTGGCTAGGCCATTCTACAGCTTGATATTCGTTCTCTGAAAGCATTTGAGAGTTTCCTTGGCTGTGTTTTGGATTATTGTCTTGCTGAATTGTCCACCCTGGTTTCATCTTTATCATCCTGATAATGTAGATGTTGGACTGAAGCAGCTGATACTAATTTACAATGACGAAGGGCGGAGGGTTGCTAAATAACTACTGAGAGATTTCAGCTGCTGTCTGGGCTTTCACTGCCTTTCTACTGCCTTTTTTACTGTGTCGTTTCATTTTATTATACATAACTTAATTTGTAAACTAATTTATTTTGGTTTCTTTGCATATTAGGATTTCTGTGGTTGTTGCCAACATCTGGGGAAAATTTCAAGTCAACAGCACCTTTATGTTTTCTGAGAAAAATGATGATGTGATCAATATTTAATTTCTCCGCTATATACACCTTTATTTTCATTGAAAAATTGACATTTCAAATAGTCTCCGAAGAAAAGAAAACTTGTTGAATTCAGGGGATATTGGAAAAGATCATAATTATAAGTTATTCATCAAAAGTTGAGGTTTAAGTGAGAAAACTCAGTGAGGGGACATACTGTATGAGGAATGCAATAGATGTTAAAAAAGTTTATTATTTTGTAATGA
Source organism: Danio kyathit (assembly GCA_903798195.1). NCBI lineage: Eukaryota > Metazoa > Chordata > Actinopteri > Cypriniformes > Danionidae > Danio > Danio kyathit. Next base: position 18,565,388 of record LR812533.1, on the reverse strand, counting down.
TATCAAAATGTATAATATGATTCATAAACTGATTAAAGTTTCAAAAGAAAAACATCACACACTTTATTGTTTGATTTGAAAAAACATGCTTTTTTATTAATGTCAAATCATTTTGTGAAAATTAAATGTCAAAATATAAGTAAAATAATCAATAGTCATTTAGCACAACATATCTTTATGCAAAAATGAAACAGCATTCTTATTCTGACATCTATTTTTTTAATATGTATAAAATAATAAGCGATCATACTACAATTTTGTTATATTTTAAGTGATTAAAAACGATTGCAGACTAATGGCTGATAGAAGCAAATATTAAAATGGCAATTCATATTTCATGATCTTTTAATGTCATCAAATGATTCTTGTTGTAATTGCTGACGAGATGTTTTTGTTACATAGATATGACATTTAGTGGATGTTTTCTGTCAATGAGCGTATTAATAAGTGATAATTTGACACATTTTACGCTCAAAATAATTATTTTGCTTATTGTTCAAACTACTTATTTAAAATGAGCTGAAACAACACAATTCTTGAGATTTTATTGGGACAACTTTTTTTTTTCAATCTACTTAAATTTGTTAAGTTAACTTAATCAGTTTGTGTTGGGACAACATAACTGAAGTGTGTGAATCCCTGCATTTTTTACAGTGTAGTGGATTATTTAAACAAAGCTAAGTTAGGCTTTGGTTATTATATGCATCAGATGCAAATGGATTCAAATTTGCATGAAATAAATCAAACTTAAAAAAAACCCTCATATGACTAAATATGCATCTCTAAATTATACAACGAAGACAATCTTCCCTCATTTAAAGGCACAAATAGGAACCATGGTCGTCTATGATGATGATGGGTTCATCAGGGTTTTTTTTTCATTCCACTCATGCTCTGGTGACGTTGTAAGTTCGTCTCGTGACCCCGGGCAGCTGTCCCATTCCATTAGCATAACAAAGTTGTCCACTTCTGCACCCTGTGCTGGATGCCACGAGCTGTCAAGGAGGAGCCATAATGTGGCCTGTCCCGGCCCTGCTGTGGGCCATCTGTGGGCCTGTCCTCCTTTCCTCACACTATTCCTGACTCATTCCTTCCAGTGTGGTGGAAACCTCCACACAACAGTTTGGAATCGTCACACTGCCCATCTGACAATCGAGGGTGTTATTAATCTATTAAATCTTTAGTGTTTGGAGTTCTTGTCACGCTGATATTTGTCAGTAACTAGCCTTTTTCTTGCCTTCCAAATGTGCTCTGTTTATTTCCTGTCAAGAGCGTACTGTGAACTGGTCACCCAGCGGCATTTAATTACATTTTTCAGGAAATGTGGCCTTTATGGGGGAGAATCGAATAAAAATGAAGTGTTAGCTTGTCGGTGAGCACTGTTGACATTAACTCTCAACTGCCGCATTGACAGATTCAAGAGACAGAATGATTCACTGAATAGTATTTAGACATTTTTGAGATTATCAGATGATAAATATGACATGAAATAAGTGTTAGTTTGTCTTTCATTACCACTTTTTTTATGTCTCTTTAAAGGTCGGTGCAGTTTCACAAATAAATAACTTTATTAATCATTATTATTATTTGACTTTGCATATTCTTTGTCTCATTGGTTTTACTGATGCATTCTTCCTCATAGAATAAAATTTTAGGGTATCTGCTAGGTCTTAAAAAGTCTCAAAATGTCTAAAATTTCAAAAACTACTTTTTAGGCCTTAAAAAGTCTTGAATATTTTCTTATAGGTCTTAAATCATTTTAAATGGGTCTTAACTTTCCTTTGTTTATGTAAAGCTACCTAATCGATCCAACACGCATCCAATCACCAACAATACATCTCAATAAAACTCATAGCAAAACTCTATATATTACTAATATTACAACAGTCAGTTGTGCATACGTTTAGATATTAAAGTTATCTTGAAAACAAATGTATGTTTACAACTAGGGCCTGTTTGTTTTGACACATTATTTAAAATATGTGGCTAAGAAATGACTAATTGGAATTAGTTTTTTGAAGGGGCAAGTAGAGCTGCACAATTAATCGTAAAAAGATTGCGATCTCGATTCGACCCCCTAGACGATCTTAATCCAGCATTTATACGATTCTATTTCAATCATATTTTCAAGTTCAGGAGAGAAGCAAAGACGCCCGCACAAGTCTTCACGTTGTTTTACATACAATGTTCAGCAACGTGGACACCTCCAAATGGTGTTGAAAGAGTCACATACTGTATTTATAAGGTATAATTCAACAAAAAATGTCATTTCTGTCTTCATGTAATGATGTATTCGTGGCCGCGAAATCACAAGTGACGTGAGCTGACCGTGAGCTGTTACCACAGAGAGGGCGGGCGCGCGCCTGTGAATAAAGTCTACTTTAGTGAACAGAACCTGCATAGGCTGTGAATAACAGGTAATAAAGTTGTAAATAACATTCAGTTTGTGGCACAGAGCAATCGTTTGGAATCCGCGCGGGAAGTATGAACCACACTTAGCAGTAAAAATGAAACCGAAAGCGCGCGCACATCATTTAAATAATCATATCGCATTTTAGAGTTATGATTACGACAAGCATTTAATATGTTTTTCTTTCACAGCGAACACAGAGTGCTGTGCATGAAAATAAATGTTTAACAGTGTCAGTGTAAATACTCTATATAATGTTGAATATAATGCAAGAGGGGAATCTGAAAATGTCTCATTTTATCAGTAGAAAAAAATGGTCTAATAATGTTGTCAATGACAGATTGCAAGCATATGTCTCAAACATAATAATTCAACATCAGAATTCTGAATAGTTGTATACTGAATTAACAATAATAATAGCTGACTCATATTAACCTTTATTTTACATCTACAGAATCGTGAGAAAATCGTGATCTTTATTTTTAGCAAAAAGATTGCGATTCTTATTTTAGCCAGAATCGTGCAGCTCTAGGGGCAAGTAAATTTTTTTTCTGCTGATCCATTTTAAAAATCTGTAGTGTTTAGCCATATATAAGTCTGAAATGTCCTTCTTCATTGTCCTAAATTTGACTTGGTGAAACCTGTAGAAACCCTGAATTTGCAGTTGTTCATTCTACACTGCAAAAAAAAAAAAAGCGAATCACTAAAGTGAACTAAGTTTAACCGTGAAACACTTAAGAGTAAAGTTGCTTTGAATAAAACCGTCTGTCAATTTTTTATTTTGGGAGAAGTTGATGAATTTGCATGTTGTAAATCCAGCAGCTCCAATCTCTCCACTGCAGTGCAGACTAAGATGGTGGCGACTAGGGGTGTAACTGATCACGATTGATCCTTGATTCGGACGAATCATGAAACTCATGTGACCCACGGATTAATACACTTTTTTTTTTTTACTTGTATATTAACCCTAAATTTGTAACGATTGCAGAGAGATCGCCTCTTGCTTCATTCAAATCACATGTATGAAAGCACGTTGTGGTAGGCTATTCAGGATATAGTGGGTTTCGTAGCTTATTAAAGGTATTTTCTGTCACTACTTGTGTATCCTGCATTAATGCATTCAGTGTAAGCGGCACAATTAATCATTAAAAGATCAGGATCAAAAAACCCACGCAACATTAAGTATAAATTTGCATATGTGATTTAATCCTTCGAAACGCTGCATTCAAATTTGTGTTTGAAAAACGCAAAAATTAGAAAGAGATTCAGTCTTTAGTTAGTTATGAAGTTACAAACAGTCAAATAACACAGAAGTACTGGGATAAGAGTTTATAGTTTAGATAAAACCACTGATGGTGACAGCGTTTGCCACTGAATCTACACATTTTAAGCGCGAGAGGTCCTGTATAATCCTCACGATGTATTTAATCCTCACGATGCTGTCAGCCGTGCAAACAGCAGCTATAAGTATAATATAACACAGCTCATGAAAAGACCGTTATTGCTATTAAGATGACATGCAAATAATAAGTTATATATCAAAATACGTGTGGGGCGGGGCGATGGATCACGATGACTTCGTCTATCGGCCCAACCCTATTGCAGTGCTGTTTTTGTAATAAATGGAAAGCAAATTACATTTGTCTCCGCCCCTTTTTGGCTAATCCAAAAAACGGTCTGATCCCTAACTAAAAAAACATAATATGATCTAAACTGTTAGATTTGTGATCCGTTACACCACTAGTGGCGACCATCACCCATGAGAGATCAAATAATATTATCATTTTTAAAGTGTTTTAATGATGAAATACATGTTCTTACACATGGGGTCAGTGGGGTTAATTAAAACTTACATGTGAAACAGAGCTGTAATCGGGCCATAAAAGTTAGGCCCGACGTGGCTTGAGCCCGACAAGTACATTTTGATTGACAGCTTTTTAAAAGCCCGAACCTGTTTAGAGCCCGACATTATTCAGATGTGCACATGCACACAGCTCTTCTGCCTTTTTTCAAGAATGAGTCGTTTAAATGTGTTTTAAAACATTATTTATTCATAACAAACGTGTAGGCCACTTAGAAGTTAACAAAATTAAATAAAATAAGTCATCTATAACATCGTAATATCTCAGCACTCTAAATAGGCCTAGGTACATACACTTAGCCTTTAAATTGGCACACCAATAAAAATAAGTGTTTCTTAACAAATTAAATTAAAATAAATTCTAAATTACGACAGGTATTTGGCATTAACAAAATTAAGATAAAGGCTCTGCGGGATTTGTTTCACCACTTTTCTTCACAATCCGGCCTAAAGGCGACTGTAAAGCTGAATAATAAAGAATAATGGCAACATTAGTCTATATACTCTGACTACATTATGCATTTAGGATTTAATTAATATTTAGTTTAGAAAATCCTTTACTCACCAAGATTAGGCTACGTGTTTTTGTGGAGGAACATTATTGAATCCACTGTAGATGGCTTTAGCGCGGTCCTGCGCTCACTGGTGGTGCATCCAGCAGCACTAAACACCCTTTCACTGCTGCTACTGGCCGGGATGCATAGTACTGATCTGGCTAATTTGGTAAGTTTTAGGTAGGATTGTTTGTTCATCTTCCACCAGCTGAGAACATCCATTTCATTTTCCATGACAGCGGTTTCAATGTAGCGAGTGACCTCGTCATTTTCCCTGTCAGCTTGCTGTACATTTTCCCACTCCGCAAAATTCGCTCTTTTGACTTCTCCGTCATCATTTGTCTCACCTTTGCAGGGATGGATTTTGATGTTGTAACAAACGATTTGATTACTTTCTTGCACTAATCGAAGTGCATCACTTGACCGTTCATTTACCGTGCAAGCCCGAGCCCGGCCCGAGCCCATCTAAAACAATAGAAATTAATCTCGAACCCGTCGGATCCCGTTGGGTTTCTTCGGGTTCGGGCAAAGATCTTCAGCTCTAATGTAAAAGGGTTAAAAAGGTTTAACACTCAAAAAATGACTTTTTCTGCTTGTTCGAACTACTTGTATTGGACAACATGAAGGAATTGTGTGGATCTCAGCGTTTTTACAGTTTAGTTGAAAATTTTAATTGTTGAAATTGTCACTTAATATGAGCAAACAATTAAGTGATTCTAAGTAAAAATCACTTGGGTAGTGAAAACTGGGTTGCAAATGCACAGTAAAAATTCACCTTAATTTCTGAAAAAACCAGATACCTCATTTTCTAATTTCATTGTTATCACATAAAATAAATACTGAAGTTCCCATGCATTTTCCACAGTTTTGTGCCTGATGCTCACGGCCAACGAAAACCACAGCACGTTGCCATTTTCCAAAAACACTCCCAGTCATTTGGCAAAGAGATTCTTTGTGTAAATATTAGCGTTAGGTACGCTAAACTTTCTCCTGACACTTTGAAGTACCTAACTGCGAATTTTCCTCCACCGTGTGCCAGGAAGTGGTGTCAAGACAACAATTATTCAAAGGACGTTTGCAATATAGCTCTTCTCCTGCGGCAGACACTGGTTCTGGAGCAGTTGCCATGCAGCCGGAGGTGTGTGTGTGTGTGTGTGTGTTGATGTAGACCAGAGTGAGGGATGACGAACAGCGAGGACTCTTAGCGTGACGGACCTCTGGGTGTGATTATGCTCTCCGTCTCTTGTCAGATCCAACAGGGACTGCACTCACACCCGGAGCGAAAATAAGAGTGAGCGAGAAGCTGCATTAGGGATAATGAGTTGTTTGAGAGCAAGATTTCGAGATGGAAAGCAGTGGAGTGAGAGAGAACAAACAAGGAAGTGGCATCGCTACTGGTTTCAGTGGGTCTTCGGGCCTCGCCGGAGGCTCTCGGATGCCTGATATCAGTGCTTGTGCGTCAGATGGGCTGCTTTTTCTGCCTTCCAGCTCTGAGAATAAGCAGACAGGGCCAGTGTGTGTGAGTTCGCATGAGCCTGGGGCTCCCCTCCATGGTGATCGGACTGAATGCAGGAGGAAAGTCCCGACCCGGCCCTCTGTTCAGATTGTCGGAAACACTACTGTTTAAAGGGACAGTTCACCCAAAAAATTTAAATCCTACCAATATTTACTTGTTCAAGCACTCTTCAACTTCCATACATTAGTTAATGTATTCCCTACTGAAAAAAGCAGCTTAAACCTGCCTAGGCTGGTTGGCTGGTTTTAGCTGGTTGACCAGCCTGGTTTTAGAGGGGTTTTGGCCATTTCCAGGCTGGTTTCCAGCCATTTCCAGCCTGGTATTAGCTGGTCAGGCTGGGAGATGACCAGCTAAATCCAGCTTGACCAACCTAGCTAGGCTGGGAGCCCAGCCAAAACCAGCTATGTCCAGCTTAACCAAGCTAGTTTTAGCTGGATTTAGCTGGTCATTTTCCAGCCTGACCAGCCAACACAAGGCTGAACATGGCTGGAAACCAGCCTGGAAATGGCCAAAACCCCTCTAAAAACCAGGCTGGTCAACCGGCTAAAACCAGCCAACCCTGGGTTTCAGCAGGGTTTACTAACATGAACAAATAATTAGTAATACATTTATTACTGTTTTTATTAATCTTTGTTAAAGTACTATATATATATAGTACCCTCAAAGTGCCCTCAAAGTTCAAACCTTTGTAGAAACCAAAGATCAAAACCATTTGATCTTCATTTATTTATTCCCTTCATTTATTTAGTGCCCCCTACGGAAAGAACGTTTCATCGACATTGTGGGGAGAAAACTTGTAAACATACAGAACAGCACTTCAAAATCACACTGCTAATGATTAAAGATTCATCTCAATTTGATAAGTTGAACGCATTCCGTACTGTACAAGAGACATGACACGGAGGAGATTGATTGACAATGGTCTACAGCCAATCAGGACGCAGAATACAATGCGATGTAGAAAAAAGCATGTCAAGTTGCACAAAAAAGTGAACCGTGAAAAGTGAACTGCGTTATAGCAAGGGACCACTATGTGTATGTATATATATATAGATCTATATCTATATATATATATTAATCATATAACCATATGATTTTGTTAGTTAACATTGCTATTTTTGTGGGGAACAATTCCTCTGTGCATGTCATTAAGAAAAAAAACAATAGTTTGGCCTTCTAATCTAAAATTAAAATTTGAAATCACATTGTTTGTTTTCAGTTAAATTCTCAGATTATATCTGTCTGAGGTATTGGGACATGGCTAACATACTTAACCACGCCCCTCCAACTGTCAGTTTTGACATCAAACAGAAATGGTGAGCAGGATGTGTCTATTTGGTTTTAATAACTCTTCCGAAACCCTTGTCCTGATCTTTCTAAATCAAATGCCTACTTTACTACATCCAATCAGCTTGCAGTAGAAAAAACAAGCCACGCCCACTCTCATTTAATATTCCGTTTCTCTAGAAATGAAGTAGATTTTTATTTTCTAAATCTATGTTAAAACACATTTAATTGGGTGAGTAGAGGGCCCTATGCATCTGCCATTATATGTCTTTGGGAACAGGTGATAGGTTAAGGCAAAGGGGTCATAAAAGAGCACTAGAGAGGACTTGGGGACACAATAAGAACCATCGGTGTCAGAAAAGCATGAAATGTATGCAACATATGTTGAAACTGTCATGTATGTTTGAAAAGATACATACTGTATGGGAGAGAAGAGTCCAGTTTAGATGTTTGAAACATAGATACTAGTCATAATTACCAAATGTGAACTGTATGCATAAAAACAGTGATGAATATATTAGATTTGTACATCATAAGGGCCAACAAGAAGAGGGGGCTTTAAATAGGGGTCGTAAAGTAGTAGGAGCGGGGAGAGACCTGTTGAACCAGTAAACAGCTGTGAAAACACAAAGGTGGGAGGAAGCAAGGATAAAGGGTACAGCAAATGTGAGGGACATTGGATTTGTCCTTGGGAGAGGCTGAGATGGGTCTGCTCCAGGCTGTCTCTGCTTTTTTGGAAAATATTCCAATAAAGTATATTCTTCTGATATTCATAACCTCCAGACTGAGTTTGATTCATTAAGAGAAAAGTCAAAAATCTACGACAGAAACTGCGTCACAATGTGGGAAAAAAAATGGTCGCAGCTTCCGGTTCATGCGGACTTTAATGTTAATGTTATTATAACGTTAGTTCACAGTGCATTAACTAATGTTACAAGCACAACTTTGGTATTTGATAATGCACGAGTTAATTTTGAATAAATAAATGCTGCACAATATTATTCATACTTAGTTGACGTTAGCAAATTCATTAATCAGCAATAACTAATAAACCATTATTCTAAAGTGTTAACAAAAATGGCAATGTCAAAAATGGAAGTCAATGGATGCTAGCAACTAACATTCTTCAAAACATCTTCTATTGTGTTATGTTTAAAGGTTTAAAGCCACATGAGGGAGAGTAAATGATCACTTTTATTTTTTGTGTGGTGAACTATCCCTTTAAGACCTATCTTTCTGAATGATTTAAGGTCTGGAGTACAGTAAATGCTAGCAAGATGTTTATTGTGTTATGATATATTTGTTCAAAATGTGTGATTTATTTATATGGTTAGTTGTTTTATATTTATTTATTTTCTTTTTTTGTATAGCACTTTGGTCGGCTCTGTCATCATTAAATGTTCTATGTTAATCAATACAATAAACTCAGTTCATAGTTAAATCAACATTTAAGATACTATCATAGACAATAAATATCACACACCCCAGTACAGTTATATAGTTGGTTGCTTTTTACTTTTGCGCAGCATTTTTCATTTATCAAAGTCATATTTTGATAATTGTTACTGCAGAATATGCAGCTTGCATTGATAAATTGCAAACTAGATGATCACGATTGTATATTAAGAGTGGAGATGTTTTGATTTTAAACATTAACGCAGTATTGTAATAAACTATTTGTGTTGGCACATCCCATTCCACTAACAAAATGATCTAATAAAATAAAAAAGACAATAAATTAATAGTTTAGCCTTACTGAATGGTTCATGCAGATCTTTTGTGTGTATTGATATATAATATAAAGCTGAAGTGACAGATCCTGACAGCTCAGTGACGGTAAGCAGGCTTTTGTTATATTGCCGCTCAGTGCAGGTAGAGGGCAATGTGCCACTGAATCATTGTGACTGTCACTCTCTACTGTGCGGCTCATACAGTCCAACTACATAAATCTGACCCCACTTTTCACTGAGCCTCTAGAGAGGAGGACACATTGACCGGCTCTTATTTAACAGACTGGCAGCTGAAAGTGTATTTGTTCTAACACGATTCTATTCATATGTGGGGGATTATATGGCAGAAATTACCATTTAGTTTTTAGAGGGGTTTCATTATTTGTGAAATTGTAATTATTCATTTCAAATATTTCACAAATCCACTGAAAAAAACAATGATTCATTGGATTTACTGTTTTTTTGTTAAGGTAACTATTTCAAACTATTTATCTGAGCTGAATTTAAACAAAGAAATGAAGTTAAACATTACTAAATTTAATTTGCTTGTTTAAATTCAGCCCATATAAATTGTTTGCAAACCAGTTACCTTAAAAAACTGAGAATAAATCTTTTTTTTCAGTGTACTACTAATTTTGAATTAAAATTGACACATTAAAAGAATAACTAATAATAACTATTTTCTAATAACTTTCTTTTGTCTTTGCCATGATGACTAGTTATTTACTAGTTATTAGTATTCAGCTTAAAGTACAATTTAAAGCCTTAACTAGGTTAATTAGATTAACTACACTTAAAAAATGCTGTTTAGCGTTTGTTCAAACTACTTATATTAAAGGTGCCGTATGTAAGTTGGACACCCTGTGGTTGAAATAGGTATTGCATTCGTGGATCAAAAGAAATGCAAGTGCAGGTGCAGATATTTTCCATATTAAAAGGAGTTTTCTAACCAACACCTCGAATTTTTATTTTAGAAATGGTTTGTATTTTTTAGAAAACTTGATGACAATGATAATCTCAGGTACATCTCATGTGCTTTATTCATTGTTAAATGCTAACAATGCGTTTGTATGCTATTTTACGTGACATTTATTGCCATACTACTGAAAGCAGCAGCAGATAGTTCACCTCAGATCTTGAAAATAAAATAAACCATTTGAAATTTGAACTTTAGAACTGTGCCTCAAAACCAACACTTATCAGTGATTCAGCATATACATTTAATAATGTTAAAGTATAAACCTTACCATTTCGTGAGTGAGTGCATATTCTAATGTGGAACTGTGCGTCTCATTTCGGAGTCCACCAGAGGTCACATTTCGGTCACAGACGCATGCTTTGAGAGCCTTTCTGACTGAATGAATGAAATACACTGTTTTTCACCAAGCCAACCCGGGGTGCTGAAATATAATTGGCTAAACTGGCATTGGGCAGGTTAAAAGAACCAAAACAAAGACAGATGTTCCGGCACGTAACACACATTTTCTAAGCAGAATATCTAACTTCAGCATTGATTTTCAGATAATAAGTATGTTCACTTAGCATGTTTCTTAAATATCTGCAAACATATTATGGTATTTTTATGCTTTACAAGAGTCAAAAACTTACATACAGCACCTTTAAATAAGCTGAAACAATGCAATTCTTAAGTTTTTTTGAGAACAATCTAAATGTGTTATGTTCAAGTTAACTTAATTCCTTCATGTTATCTTAACACGATTGTGTGAAACCCAGCATTTTTTAGAGTGTAGGCAAGTTATAGAAAAAATTAATGGTCCATTTCCACTGAGTGGTACGGTGCGGTACAGTTTGGTACGCTTTTATGGCCGTTTCCACTGTCAAAAGGTACCAAAAAGTGAACCGTACCGTACAATTTTTGGGGTATCCTTTGCAAAGTACAGAGAAATGTCACTAGCGCGTGCACAAGAATAAAAACAAAGAAACCGCCATTTTTAAATACACAGCCGAGACATTACATCGTAATACTATGTGCATATAATAACGAGCCATGGTCGACCTGAGCTCAAACAAACCTTGTCGTTGTCTTGATGAACAACCACAAAGCCAAGATGAACAAAATCTGCCGTGTCCTGTTTTTGTTTTATGAGGCCGTCTAAAAGTGCGAGCGGTTTTACTTTCTCCAGAAAGCTTGTGTGCGCATCTATATTTGAAATAACAAACTTTTTTGAGCTGATAATAATAACGGGCGCGTAATTATTGAAGTGCTTCTGACATCCGATCCTTTGTGAAACGGACAAACGTAAAAGTGAAGCATGAAAAAGCAAAGGAGAAGCCGGAAAAACACAGGAGCAAATGATTCTTTTAGCAACCTAAAACATGAACAAACTGCCATCTTTAACTATTATCATCACCTTTTGGTCTATTATAAACTCTGAATGACAGAATTACTCTCTAACAGAGGTTACACGTGCGGGCAAAGATTAAAGATACAGATGAGAGGTTTGCACTGACTATAGGCTATATGTTGTGTGTTGTTTTTGAAGCCAAATAGGGACTAAATGTATGCTGTGTGTAATTTTTCTGTAATTGGTAACTTCGGAGACTGTAAGGGTCTGTATGTGTTCATATATGTTGCATTTATTTATTTATTTATTTATTTTATGTAATTGCAGGAGTTACAGTAGGCTATGAGAGTCTTTGATCTGCCGTTATAATCAAAATAATGTTCATAGAAAAGTTAGCAATGAACATTTATGCACAGGTATTTATGTGTATAAAGCATCTGTTTTGTGAGAAGTGCTTCTCATAAGATATGTGAACGACCCGTACAGCTTTACTTTAAGCGAGATTTCCTTGAGCGAGAATGATGTTGACTGAAACTTTCTGTCGTACACTACGTCCACCATTGGTACCCTTTTGGCAGTGGAAACACAAGCCTGATAAAGGTAACCCGTAGGTAACCCGAAAGGTAACCTTTCTCCAGAAGAAACATAATCGAAAGTACTGTGAAAAATGGTCTCATCACTAAAATAATTGAAAAAGAATGTCAAATAATTTTGTCTTCAACTGTATGTACATCTTGATTAACAAATAAATGATCTTGTTTAAATGGTGTTAACTTGGATAGCTGTATAACCCTAAATGGCTCCACTATATATAAACGTCTGGAGATTAAAATGTGTGATAATAATATACAAAGTGTTATTTAATTAAGATTCATTTCAGGCCTAAATAAATACCTCTAGGAGACTTTGTACAGTATGTGATTTTCCAAGCTCAAGTTCTCCTCAGTTTATTGATTGGTTAAAACAACTAGACAAAAAATACTGGACGTGATTAGACTGGTTAAATGTCCATGTGAACGCATCGATCCGGCCTGCTGGTGGACTCTCATTTGGGTCATAAGAATTTAGGACAAGTTCAGTCAACAGAGCGTGATCAATTCAGCACCAGAGGGGAGCTCCACCAGCCGGCCCCGGCCAAGAGACTCCCTTTTCCAGCCTAGAAAAGCTGCAGCGACATGATTTGAAAGATAAGCGACGATATTATACAGTCAGCACAAGTTTCTGCTGCCTTCAGACAAATTTACAATACATAATAAAATAACAATAGTGAGGCATAATAAATATTTGAATGTTTTTTACTTTGTACTGAGAACAGGAAGATTTTTTTGTAGCAGTATTAAACACTGGAGCTATCAGAATTCTGTAACTATACTGTAAAACATGCTGGGTTCCACACAATATCTACATGTTGCCCCAACACAAATTCATTAAGTTAACCTACTAATCGTTTTTTGCAAATGTAAGTGGATTTAACATAAAACAATTAAGTTGTCCCCCAAAAAAAGATTTGTGTTTCAGCTCATTTTAAAAAAGTAGTTTGAACAAGCAGCAAAAGCCTTTCCCCCCCCGAGTGTACTAGAATGGCCATAGCCTTCACTCTACATAAATACAAACTAGGGGTGTAATGGATCAAAACCCACAGTTCAGAACGCACGTGACCCACGGATTAATAACTTTTTTGAACTTGTAGGTTAATCTAACATTTATAACATTTGCAGAGAAATCGACTCCCGCAACATTCAAATCACGTGTATGAAAGCATTTTGACTTCCCTGTAAAATATAATGATGAGGAAAAAGTTGTGGTGGGACCTAAATGCTTTCTTAGATTATTAATTAAAGGTGTTTTCTGTCACTGTTTGTTTGCAGTTAAACATTTGTTTAACAGTTAAACATTAAAAGATCGTGATCTAAATTCAAACCTGCACAACATGAATGATAAATGATTTGCATATGTTTATTAATCCTTCGAAGTGCTGCATTCAAATCTGCGTTTGATCGAGAGATTCAGTTTTTACACTTTTTCAGTTTGTTACAAACAATTAAATAAAACAGAAGTACTGGGAGAACAATTTATAGTTCAGATATAAACACTGATGTTCATGGTAAAGATTAAAATCACTGTTTAATGGAACTTAATGCTGGTGAATGTTGTAGCAATTACATAGTTTAACCAATAGGTGGCGACAAACAACGTTAAAATTATGTCACTGAATAGGTTTTCAAAAATGATCCACCTACAATGAAACATGAAGTTTCATGTGTGAATTGTTGAATCATTAATTGAAATTAAATATATGTTGTACAAAATGTTAGGTTTCTATATTTAGCATTATCAGCAACAGTAGCAAAGATCATTTTTCGTATTGAATATTTTCCTTTTTTTCAGCTGCTTCTTTCTTGATTTTTATTTTTATTCAAATTACAGATTCTAGGTTCGGTTTGTTAAAACCAATGGTTTGTGCAGTAATATTTTTGTATTAATAGAAAGCAAATGATATTTGTCTCCTTCCTTTTTTGCTGATCCTAAAAATGGTCTGATTCGTGACTCAAAAACCATAGTATGATCCGAACCATGAGATTTGTGGTCCGTTACACCACTAATACAAACCAATTTACTTTTTGTCAAGTCATATTTACAATTGAAGCTTTCATTGAGATTTTAGAACTAAGAGTTGAATGTTTGTTGCCATATTTAATGTCATGATTACCTTAAAAATACTATCTTTTTTTGTAATATAGCCTATAATTGTGTACTAGTTTCTAGACCGGCCCTGAAGGTACGTACCTCACTTTGTCTGTCAAGCGGGAAAGCAAAGAAGTTTTCACTGCAGTGAAAATGTTGTTTTTCAACGGTTAAAAGACTTGTCTGAAGTAGGACTGCACAATAAATCGAAAAGTTATTGTTATCGCGATAGTAGTATATGCAATATCCATATTGCAGAGAAGTGCGATAAATTAAATTAAATTACATTAATGAAGTAGATAAATGAAATAGTTTTATGTGCCGGGCATTTGTGTGCTGCACGCATAGGTTGTTTATCCCAATTGGACCAATCATATGGGGCATTTACTCTCCTTTACTGTGAGGTGAACCTAGAGCTGAAAATAAAATGTAATCCTGGGGAAAAGAGAGGGAAACGACAACAGCCATTAAGAATCAGAATTTCCGCCAAAGTTTTCAGTCATTCGTGGTGTTTAAAAGTAAATGTTTGCACCTTGACATAGTGTTTTTGATTTAATTAGTTCAGAAAATATCTATTACCTGTTTATTTTAGTATGATTATTACAGGGTACATAAATCATAACATAAATGCAGAAAAAATAGCATTTTGCAAGTTAGAAATACCGCGAGATATTGTTAGCGCAACACTCAACAACAATATAGCATATCGAATATTTTCCCAGTATCGTGCAGCCCTAGTCTTAAGAAAAGTTGTGTTTTTGGGTTGTTGCTAGATCAGATATGGTTGTGGCTGGAAGTTAACGAAAATGATTTATATTATTTATTACATTTCCCATTAATTGTATGTTATTAACGTCTACCCCCACTAGGGCTGGGCGATTTTTTCGATTTTTTCGATTAATTCGAATTTACGTTTTAAGACGATTTTATTTTTTATAAAATCGAGAAATCGCGATTTTTTAAATAAAAATATTAAAGCCGCTTTTCCACTATCGTGCCAAACCGTTCTAAACTGTTAGACAACCGTGCTGAATTGTGCTGATTCTGTGTGTTGATGTCGCGGCTCTGTTCCGCAGCCGCCTGTCTCTCCCGCGCGAGCTGCGAGACGGGCGCGCGCGCGCGCGCGCGAGGAGAGGAGAGGAGAGGAGAGGAGAGAAGGCTCGACAGGCGGAGGTCCGCTCCTTGCCTCCTTCATTCTAATCATCCACCCGCCCGCACATATTATTTTATCTGATATATATATCCGCATGCACCCGATCGCCACTTTAATAATTCTAATTCTTTGTTTTAAGCATGATGATAGGTGTAACTTTCTCCGCAATGTCCGGCGGCAGAGTAACAGCTCGTTAATTCATGCTCGAGCAAATGATGAGACGGACAAAAGTACTCGATGCATGCCCTTCTTTTACTTATTTCAGTGTTTTCAGTTTCACAGTGCAAAACAGCTCCCGGGTGGAATTACTGAAGTAAACATAAAACTAAAGAGCAGCATTTTGCTAAATGCTATAGTCCTTTATATCCTGATATGCTGTGTTGATTCATTTGTTTTTTTATATTTAACTTGATGCATTCGTTATTTAATGTTTGAATACTGAAATCATTTAAATGGCTATATTTTACCATCAAAATGTAGTATATTTTATATCATTACCAACTTTTGATATAAAACCGCTGTTAATTTATTGATTGTTATGAAATAATTTAAGTGCTATATTTTTATTAGTGAAAGTGCCCGCTCACTTTGACAAGGCCTGTCTAAATATATATTTCTGCCATGCCACTAATACAGATAAACTATTATTGCATTATCATTGTTTATTTTTCTGTTATGTACAGAGATTTGAATATTTATTTCCCCTCCAATCCTTTTCAATCTTCACGTTACATTTTGGTCATTTTCTCTCCAAAAAAAAATTGCCCAAAGCTGCACAACATATGACCTCTACATAAATACGGGTGCTGTGACTTCTATTGTAGCTATGTTTAGCATCCCTATATGAGAGAGTGCCATAACCACGTTTAGTCACACAGTTGCTTTTCTTTTACAAGTGAGCATGAAAAAAACTAGTTTCAGCATTTATTTAAATATAAATGAACAAGGTAAACTGGTAAGGTAGTTACACAGTAAAAACAAAATTAATAAAAAAAATAAATAAAAAAATCGAAATCGTGAATCGGTCAAACTTTATGAAAAAATCGAGATTTTTTTTTTTTGCCATATCGCCCAGCCCTAACCCCCACCCTAACCCTTAACCCAACCGTCACAGTACTGTAAAAATATTAATTGTTGTTATAAAGTGTCATAAAAAATGCCGCTATATTGATGTGCATATTGCACTTCCGGCCAGCCGCTATCCTATCTATATTTTACCATGTTTTTGCTATCAAAATGTTATGTTTTGGTTAGAAGAAAGTTGCCAGGCAACAGAGGCCCACATATTCAAAGGCATGTGAAAAAGTATCAGACACTGAAATGTATGCGGTCAATTTGACTGTTATGGTCATTCAAGGGACTCAGAATACTTCTTTGTTATTTGTAACTTTAATAAAATAACAATGTTAGAATAAAACACACACACACACACACACACACACACACACACACACACACACACACACACACACACACACACACACACACACACACACACGCACTCACACGCACACACACGCACACACATTTAGAAAAAGTCAGGGTACTATAGTTCTATGGGCTTTATTTTAACAAAGTTATTCAATTACAAACTGTCAAAATGACAGCCTCGGTAATTCTAGTGTTAATGGCATTTCACACTGCTCTGAAAGATGCCCACTGAAGTGAGCAATCTCCAGATAACAGTGTGTCACGTCTCAGACAATCACAACCTGACAAACACTGACTGAACACGTAGAATCGGCCAAAACAAGTGCAGACCGACGGCAACAGACATTAATGGTGATCCGACAAAAGCTGACAAAGTGTCTGTTGTTGTTTGCATTGTGAGCTGTGCAGCTTGAGCTGACCTTTACAACAACATATAAAGGCCAAACTTTACTCGAACGCTTTCTCAGTTGATTGTGTAGGGATGACTATACATACAGTATAGTATATCAGTTCAACCAATAGCGTGTGTTTGAGGGAAACAGATTTGTATACTGCATATGCAAATGTTGTAAGAGTACTTGGGAAACCTGTTTGAACATAACATTTTTTACCCGAGAGCTTTTCACATCTGGAAATGATGAAATCCGGATTTGCCGCTCGTCTCCTTTTAATAAAAAGACACAGCTCCAGTTTGATTGTCTGTCTACAGATTTGGTAAGTGTGTGTGATCAATGCCCTTTCTTTAACCCAGATTGCAAAGTTAGTTTGTATCGTCAGCTAGTGCTATTTCTGTTTTTAAAGACATACCATAGTCAAAATGATTTAGTAACTACGTTTACAGTATGTTAATATCACTGCAATATTACAGTACAATATTATAGACTGAAAGATCCGCTGTAAATGCTGCTCTCCGAGTGTAAACATGTTAACACAAACTATTCCCGTCGTGCAGGATTTTCGCCGCATTTTGTGACAGGATACTCATACACACACGACTTTCTGACGCTACCTACCGAGTACATAAGTTACAGAGAAATGCGTTGGATTTTTTTCTCCCATTCGCCGTGCGGTATCAAACATACTGTGTCTGTGTGTTTGTTTTGCCTGTGAAACTCAGCGCGTGCCCAAATGGAAACGCCCTTCTTTGCAAGTCCTTCCCTCTTTCCCTCCCCTGACACTCCCACACTCCCAGAGCTGGACACGCCCACTTTCCTGACTTTTTTTCAATCTAGAGGTGTGAAAACACCCTGCTGAGACAGGGGGTTTCGTGGCCCTTTAAAATAACCACAATGGAACATTATGTATGTTATTTTATTTAAATATAACCTCCTTGCAATATTATAGAAATGTTATTTTACAGCTGTAAAATGATAATCTAAAAATAACCACGTTCTATGGAAGTGATTTCAGGATATTTAAAATAAGAAACAGGAAGAACATTATTTTGTGGTTGAAAAAATAAAGAAGGTATGTTACTAGAATGTTACTGGTTAGTTCTCAAAGAATAACTAAAAAGGAACCAAATGCAGATTTTTGAGAAATGTTGGGAGAATTGTATATGTTTAAACATTAAAATCGTTTCACGAGTGAAAAAAGAACGAAAAAAATCATAAAATGGCCCTTTAATAAACCCCCCTGGAGTATTGTGAGGGAACTGCGGGGAGATTAACTAGAAGAATAATTAAATTGTGTGATTAATTAAAAAATACAATCAAAATAATTCTTAAAAATATTTTAAATGTCTATTTTTGTTGGTCTGCATGTCACATGATTATTAACTGATTTAAAGGGACAGTACGCCCAAAAATGAACGTTTACTTGCTATTTACTCATCCTTAGTGGCTCCAAACATTAATTTGTTATTTTATACTGAACAAAAAGGAAAATATTTTGAAGAAATCGGAAAAGCAGCAGCCATTGATGTCCATAGTAAGAGAAACAAACACTATGGAAGTCAATAGTTACAGATTTCCAACATTTTGCAATACATCTTTTCATTTTTGGGTCAACTGTCCCTTTAAGACTATTGTAAACATGCACATATAACAGTATTCATATTAGAAAATAATAAGCGGTTATTAAAGCGGTTATTAAAGCGGTGCTATTCTGCTATAACTACATTTCTCAGTAGCATGGCTACTTTCAAAATCAAAAAGCTTTTCATGAGCGATGCTATTTTTTTAGTGAAGTAGCGCAGTAGCATCCACACAAGCTACATTTACCGATCGCAGATCAATAAGTGACGGCACCGGCATTCACGGAGATGTGAGGCCGGTGTCTAGCCGATGAAAATAAAGCCATGTCGTCACCTTGGAATTATAAGGTTCTATCTGCATTCTGAATGATTTTGAGATATGGAGCTTCAAAGTCTAACAAAAAAGTAAAAAAAAACATCACGTCTTTAAGTTTTGAAGGCTTTTTGTTATGTAAGTTCGATCTTGAGAAGTGTCCAGCACACTGAGGTCATTCTCCACAACCATAGCATTAATAGGCTTATAGCAAATGTGCACACCATGTGCCCTCTCTCCACACAAACTAATCTTCTGAAATAACACATTTATTTAGTCATTTACATAATCCAAGTACAAATGATGCCCAGGAGTGATCTGAGTACAGCTGAAGAACACAGCAAGAGTACAAGCGCGGCAATAATAATAAAAACGCAGACAACTGGCACTGCAGATGGGCGACTGAAAGTGTGTCATCACCATCTCCAGTCTAATCACCTCCGCCCGCGCTGCTCCTCCTCCCTCCCCGTCACTCCATCTCTCGCTCTCCATCCTGCCGTCGCTGTCTGTGCAAAAAGACAACACACAAAAAAAAGAAAAGTTGATTCGTCTCTCAGAGGCTGCAGCTCCAGATCCGCGTGTGTTTCTGTGGGCGAGGACACATATGGTGATGAGCACATGAGTGTTATTGTCGCCTCCTCCAACTTAATCTCTGAAGAGGAGGTGCGGCTGCATCCTCTTTTTTTTCTCCTTCCTCCCTTTGGATCCCAAAACTGAATATTCAACAGCGTTTTTGTGCCTCGAGCTCATCTTCGTGCATCAGTTTCGACTGGGAAACACATCCTCCGGTGGCTTTGTTTTGATACTTTATCTAGCGCCGGTCTAAAATGAGTTTCAGCAGTGACATGGATGAGACTGAAGATGGGAGGTGAGTTTTTTTGGGCTATTTAAAGACTAGATGTTTTGCTTCGGGTTGTGACATTAGTGTTTTCTTTAGGAGAAATGAATCGTGTGGGCCTTTAAAGTCATTAATAAGCAAGCTTATTCTCAGGGCTTGTGTTTGGCTAATAGTCTTACAGGAAGTGGCTGTGTGAGCCTCCATATGGCTTAGATTAATTAATAAATTTATGTACCAACTGAACAGATTAGCTGATACTTATCTGTCTGTCTATTATTAGATTTATTGGTTGCTGTTGTTGTTGTCACACTGATGTGCAATGTAGGCTGGTTATAATGAACTGAAAACAAATTGAATTTTGCGTCCTGGAAGGGCATCATTACTGGATTCTCATGTCTCTCTACCTATCAGTTTCTCTTACTGGTGGCCTTAAAGGGCCACAGTTACACACGTTGTATGCAGAAGGCAAACTAGGTCATTTACATTTTGTGTGAGGATTCAGCATTTTTTACACTGAAAGATTCCCAACTTTTTACTCCCTTAGCCAATTGAAGTATATATATAACTATTATATTGAGTAACAGTAGGGTTCCAGAAGTAAAAAGTTCATTTATTTCTCAGTGGTAATTTATTGTTTAACAATAGTTGATAAATCTTTAAAAAACAGACATATTGTTAATTCATTGAATCAATCTGTTTGCAATATGTGAGATTATTTAAAAAAAATATGTTTTAGTAACAGAATTCGGGAGAAAAACTACATTACCTATGATGCTTTGCTGAAAATTATACCAATCAGAGAGTCACAGTAAGGAAATGGTACCGAAACAGATTGTTAGCTCCACCTACTTCCATAGATTGTACATATTTTTACATACACTTATACTTAGATACTAACTAGATTATATATATATATATATATATATATATATATATATATATATATATATATATATATATATATATATATATATATATATATATATATATATATATATATATATATATATATATTAGGTGTGTAACGGTTCACAAAAACCACGGTTCGGTTCGATATGACACAGTGGTGTCAAGGTTCTGTTTGTTTTCGATACAGCAAAAAAAGAAAAAAGCCAGGGGATTTCTCTGATTGAACTCTTTTTAATGTATTAAAACTAACATCATAAAAGCATGATCTCTCTTCTTTTTTTACTTTGAACAGTGATATAAAGCTATACTTTTGGGGTTTCTGCTTAGCAGAAAATAAAACAAATCCTTCTTTATGCTCAAAACCAAAAAGCTGCTTATAAAAATAAATGTAATATTGTAGTAGTTAAACAAATAAAAAGAAAAGAACAATTTAGTTTTTATATAGAACTCAGTTTCAATCAATTTTTAAGTAATTTTTTATTTTCAGAAAGTGTCCACCTTTCCTTCAGACAGCACAGATCTGCTTGATTTGACTGTCACCTGCCATTTCAGTGGATCTGAAAGCCGGAATTATTATCTGACTGGGCTTATGAAGGAATAATGTAACGGGGCTCTATTACAGTTAACATTCTCTTAAAACCTGAAATTTCCACTACCGATTAAGGTCTCATATCCACAGCTATAAATGTACCGATCGTGAAGTAGCGCAGCAGCGTCCACACAAGCTACATTTACCGATCACGGATCAATAAGTGTCACCGGGATTCACGAAGATGTGAGGCCGATGAAAATAAAACCATATCGTCACCTTGGAATTACAAGGTTCTTTCTGCATTCTGAATGATTTTGAGATATGGAGCTTCAAGGTTTTTGCATTCCATATAGCAAACAGTATGTGTGTGACATTTAAAAAACAAAAAGTCTTAAAATGTAAACAACTTATAAAAAACATCCCATAATGTAAATAAGTTGTCATTTGATATCAATTTCATTTAATGTCCATAACTCAATTTTGACAAAAATGTGAGATAGAACTTTATTATACAACAAACTTTTTGTTGCCTTACTGCCACCTCTCGCTCTGAAATTCTAACAGTAAACAGAGTGCTACTGGAAGGTCA
This sequence comes from Danio kyathit, assembly GCA_903798195.1. Lineage (NCBI taxonomy): Eukaryota > Metazoa > Chordata > Actinopteri > Cypriniformes > Danionidae > Danio > Danio kyathit. The sequence continues at coordinate 18,543,299 of LR812533.1, read as the reverse complement.
CACCTGCTTGGTATAAATGCTTGAAAATGATTTAGTTGAAAATGTCCATTAGAAACGTGAGACTGTTTGAAAGTAATCAAAAAGTAATCAGATGTAATCAGTTACTTTACTTTTATAAAGTAATTGAAAAGATACAGTACTTATTACTTTTTAAATAGGATAATTTGTAATCTGTAATCTATTACACTTCCAAAGTAACCTGCCCAACACTGGTCACATCATTGTAGTTCGTTTGTACACAGTCTTGTACGTTTGCTTTTTGTCTCTGATTTTCAGAATAAATGGGAATAATACATTGGAAACATTAGATGAGCACTAAATTACTATTTGCTATATATTTAAACTATCAGTAAATTTGTTTCATTTTCCTAAAGGTTTTTTAGTCTTTTGTTGCTCTTGTAACAACATTTATGTCAAAATTATGTAATTTTTTGAAATAACGTTTTCTGTAAATATATTTAAACATTCTTAAAACAAGATACAGTTGTGTGCTTCTGATGTTACATAGAAAATAACTTTGTTTACATGTAATAAATCTTAAATTAGGTTTTTATTTCTTGCTGTTTAATGCATAAAAATGTGAGAAATTTGCAAATGAGGAAAGAGATATAAACGTTTTCAACATATGATCTCTAAAAACGAGTACTAAATATCTACAAAGAGAAAATTATAATAATTTTTACATTGTATAAAGCGTTATTTAGGTAGTTATTTTTCTATAAAAAATTGAGTAAATCTGTTGCCTTAAATACAACAAGTTGACTTTACTTAAAATTGTAATGCGACTTGCTGCACAGCCTTTTTGAGTTGACTCAACTTTTAACCCAAGTACTGCACTTGACTCGATTTAAGTAGAGTCAACTACAAAAGCTCTGTAGCAAGTTGCCTTACAATTTTGGAATTGTTAAGTTAACTTAATTTTTATAATTATGCACACAGTTCGTTTACAGTGGTCCCTCGTTATGCGCAGAAGTTAATAACCCGCAATAGGCGAAATCTGCGAAGTAGTCAGCTTTATTTTTCACTATTTTTATAGGTGTTTTAAAGCTGTAAAAACCCTCACTACACACTTTATACTTATTTCTCACACATGAATTAATATTTTCACACTTTTCTCTCTTGTTTAAACACTCTCAAAGTTCAAACTTCTGTAGAAAAATAAGTCCAGTAAAATAAAACCAAAGATCAAAATCATCGCTGTCAGCAAAAGGTTCAAAAAGCTTTTTAGCTTTTGTGCGGATAATGTTGGCATCCAGCGTAATGTTTTTTTCCTCCAGTCAGCTAAAGCTAAAGGGGGTCGCACACCAGATGCGCCGCTCGGTGATGCACCACACCACCCAGTGCCATGCATTTTAGAATTTTAAAGCAAGTCGGCGGCTGTCCGCGGCGCCCAGCTACGACTTAGACACTTCATATTTCTGCCACGCCACAGAGCGCCATCAGAATAGTTTAATTTGAGATAACATGTGAATGTGCACGTCTGGCGTGCGATACTTCCAACTGTCATGTGCGAGCCGTGTCGCAGCACATCTGGTGTGCTACCCGCTTTAAGCACACCAGATGCGCCGCGCACACGACAGTTGGAAGTAACACACACAGAACCCGCACATTCACATGTTATTTAAATTGAAATGATTTTGATGGCGCTCTATGGCATGGCAGAAATATGAACAGTATCCTGAGTCATAGCTGGGCACCACACAGCCGCTAACTTGCAACGCCAGTGTCCGTACCCTGATATAAACATATGTTTATAATTGTAAAATGCATGGCGCTGCGTGGCGCGGCGAATCTGGTGTTTGACCCCCTTTACGATGGTCTTGCTGCAGACAGTTGCATCCTTGTTGAAGATCTATGTTAATTTGGCAAGCTGAACACATTCTGTACTGTACAGGAGACACAGAGGAGATTGATTGACAAGGGTTTGCAGCCAATCAGGACACAGAACACAATACGCTGTAAAATAAAAAAAAGCATGTCAAATTGCACTAAAAAAATCAGTGAAACTGCGAGGTGAAGCGTAATAATAAGCAAAATAATTTTAAGGCAATGGGTTTACTCACTTTTTAAGGTACAGTCAACTAATCACTTTAAAAGCAATGGGTTTAGTCTCTTTGTTTTTTAAAGAAATCACTTTTTTTACAGTGAAAATGCTAATGTTTATAGAAGGAAAACCAAAAAAACTCAAATAAATGTTAAATAAAAATTCTTTAATTTTGCAAAAACGTTTTTTATTCTCACATGACGTGGTTTTAAACTAGAAAAGGGTTCATGCAAATAATGTGAGATGGAAACACATTTGCTGAATAAACTCTGACGTAGCGAACATACAGCTGTCTCCATGCTTGCGTTGTTTACTGTTGGTTGCTAAGTTACCAATAATACAGTCAGTCTCCCCAAAGTGCTTAGAATGACCAAGAGGCGACACTCAATAGAACGTTCCATTGCAACAGCAGCGCCCAGCTACAGCCCCGGATTCCGCCATTTTGGAGTGAAAGCGGTCGGCTGTCCATTGGATCTTATTGCTGTCAAGATGACAAGCAGCTGCTTTGTTTTTATTTATTTATTTAAAAAGGGCATTAAAGCTGAGATACAACCTGAAAGACGACAATACAACACTTACTATAACAATCATCAGCACTTTTAATAGTTTATTTTACAGACTTGAAATATGCTGTTGTTCTTTTGGAATTTTCATTTCAAAATGGCCGCCGCGCCATCTAGTGGCTGTTTCCCAAATCGCACTAGAGTGTCGCCTCTTGGTGATTCTATGCTCTTTGGTCTCTCTAAAACAAAAGAAATCACTAATAAAATGTTCCTATTTAAATGTTAACAATTCTTAACCGAATACTGTTTGATGCTGATCCACAAGCTCGTCCAAACTGATGAAGTTCAGCCATGATTTGGCCAAGTAGGACATGTTCCTGGGTCAACATCTTGTGTTGGTCTTAGAGCAACAATCACGTCAACAACAAGCCATGGCCTTAATTCATTTACCAACCATTAAACTGCAAGGAGATAATAGGTTGATGTCGTTCCAACCTCTGCCCTCAGCTTAACCCTACAATCTGATTAGTTAACAGGGATGCTGTTTCCAGTCTAACAGTGATGTTGCTCCAGGAATATATCCCAGAAGCCAAATCACAGTAAACAACTTTGCCGACCTCAGTGTGTGTTACTGTCGAGGAAAAACAAAAAACATGCACTCATTTATGCTATTAACAGATCATTGTGTGTTCAAATTATATTATAGGTACATTCAAAATGCCCATAAATTGGTATGAAAAAACCAAGGTGTTGAATTTTATATGAAGGTCAGGTTGTTAAAGGGCATCTCACACGCTTGTCTGGACCGGTCAGTCTTGCATCAGTATACAGTAGCCAGTCCACTGGCAATCGATGACAGACAGTGTACGTGGTTGCTATTTTGTTGGAAAAGGAACCTCAGAGCTATTTTCAATGTCTTGCCCTTCACCCAAAATAAACAAAATCAATAATTCAAGTGAAGACTCCTGAGCGAGACCTTCACCATTCTTACACTGCAGTGCCGGCTTCTGTTCATTTTCAGTAGAAGCTGCGAGTACATTGAGGAGAAGTGTTTTTTATTCGATTTGGTTTTTTAAAACACTTCATGACTATAAGTTTGTCATTCACAGGTTGATTTATTGTAACGTGTAAACACTGTGGCTCCGATGTGCAACGGTTTTTTTTTTTTATTTTTTTTTTGGAGTGCTGTGACTCATTGGTTTCCCTTCAATAGCATGGTGTAAACAGCATTTTTGTCTGATAAATCCTTGGGATATATTCTTTCTGGGAATTTCAGCAATGCACACGCTAGCTGAGTTTCCATCACTCTGTCAATGAGCAATTTGAAGCATCGTATGAGAAAAGAGCGATGGAAATGTCAAATTTTGAATGTCTGTCTATTTCTGAGTTTTTTTTTCCGTCTTGACTTTTGATGCGAGACAGTTCCCCACGATGTGTGCTTGAGTTGTTCCATTAATGATTCTGTCGGCTGCGTTTTTTCCACACGGAACTTTTGTTTTACCACGTCTATATAGGCCTCTTCAGCTGTATGAAAGGTGTGGACTCCATCCACATGTAGTCTTGCTGGATATGGAGTTTGGAATCGGATCTTCTTGTCTTGAGGTACTTTTTTCACCTGTGAGTGATCCTTCCTTTTCTGGAGAACTGCGGGAGGATAATCATGATCGAAGGAGATTTTTTTGTTCTCTCACGAAGATTTCTTTTTTCGTCCATGTAATCAATCAGCTGGAGAAGTATGCTGCTAACTATTAGTTTATTTAAAAAAAAAAAAAACTTATTCACCTGCAGTGTCTTACATTAGCAAGATGCTAATGGTCTAATCTGATTCAATGATCTATGCTAAGCAAAGCTAAAAGTGCCCCCGCCAGACACTGAAATCAGTTTAATGGATTCAAAAATGGTAAAACTCAACAGTTTAACTCTCTGAGACTTGTAAAATGAGCCTATTTTCTAAAAAAGTAGAGTGTTCCTTTATAAAAGCACATTGCTGGTCACTTTTCATCGGAAACATGAGCTGTATATTTAAAAAAATAGAAAAAAAGGTTTACAGAACAAAGCTGTGGGTTAGTAAATAATGACAAAATTGTCATTTTAGTGTGAGTTATCCCATTAATCAAGTGCTACTAATAACCTCTTATTTAGCTATCCCTAAATATACTTATCCCGCCTCTTAAATTAAGCCTGGTTTAAGCCTGTGGTGGGTTGAGAGGATCTCTGGTTTGGAAAAAGCTGCAGAAAAGCCGCATCGGTTAGACAAAACGTCAGTCAGAAGCGCAGAAGACTCGGATTCAGCCGTCTCACCGCATTACAGTCTAACAACATCCATTTTCTAGGGGGATTGTTTTACTGGGACATGGCTTGGCTTCGCCCGCTGAGCACATTCATCAGCTTATGCCAGTGAATTCTGATCGAAAACTCCTACGCCACTGAATCGATATGTACTGCAAACCCACATTTTCACACTGCATGGCTGGTCACTGTGTCACTGTCTTTCCGTATTGATGATATTAGGATGAACGTTTGGTCTGACCCCTTTTTTTTCCCCTCTGTCATCTGCAAAAGCAATTAGTCAGGTCTGTGTTTGACGCATACGGGTGTCGTGTTCATGTGGGCAATGAAAACCTCGGTCTGAGCAGGTGTGATGTGCTGGAGCTGCTTTAGACGCGCCGCGGCAGATGGCCAGAGAAACGTGTCGCCTTTGCTCTCTGGGTCAGATGATATTTGCAAACAGGGTTTAGAAGGTCCTGAAACTGGGTCAGTGGTGGGCAGCTCTGCAAAATCGCTGTATATTGTAGCTTCCATTGGACTGCGCTATAAAATAAAGCAAAACGAGTAATATTGTCATATATTATTACAGGTCAAAAGAGTTTTGTTCTGTTTTAATAAATTTGAAGGGAATTTCTTTCTCTTTTGAAAAAGCTGGATATTTTTGAGTATAAGAGTCCAATCTTCAGTCACATGATCATTTAGAAATTTGATTTGATGATAAAGAAACGCTTCAAGAAGCATTTTTAAAGATTGTTTAATGAATAAGTTATCAAAACAGCATTTATTGGATGTGGGTTATAAATATGTTGAAACATTTCTGCACTTATCTTTATTGTCACTTTAGTTCAATTTAATTTGGTGTTTTTTTTGTGAGGTATTAAGCTATTAATCAAATCATACTCACTCCAGATACTTGAACGCTGCACACTGAATTTGCATATAGATTTTATAAGAAATGCACTGTTTATTATTTGCTAATATGTAGTCTTTTTTAATCTATTGTATGGGTCTGTAATAATTGTGCATTGCTTTCTCATTTAGTTTTACATATAATTACCATGTCCAAAACAGTCATGTAACTGTAAAAATGCATGAAAATAATAGTTTGATTTAATTCAGTTTAAATATAATATAGGTTTTACATTTCATATTGTACATTAAGAAAATGCGACACCTAAATTTGATTTATTTTGTTCAGTGTATTATTTTTGGATTATTTAGTGAAACTAGTAATTATTTACAAAGAAAGATTTTTTAGTAAAGCATTGTTATTTTATTTTTACATTTACTTATTTTACATTTAGATTACTACCACTATCATGTCATTTTCAAAATTAAATTAATGCAATTACCTTAGGAACGATATTACAGAAAATTTTGTCGGTTTTAAAACCTTGACTTTTCCAAACCTCTGTATAACTTGAAAACGGTTATCGTCCCATAGCTAGCTAGCTATGATTAGCCCTTTCAAGTCCCCATTCATGAATAGCTGCTTTTAAAACTTCGGCTATGTTTGAGCCAGTATGCATGTCAAAAGGCAGACAAGTCTGAAGCAATGACTGTAAAACCGAAATTTTGCCCGACGTCCGACTTATGAGAGGATAGGGCATCCTCTGTTTCTGCTCCACTCATCTTGGCCTGCTAACGTTACTGCTGCTAGTTCGAACAATCTGAACTTATGTGCGACAGCAGGTGGAACGTAGCTCATGTGCAAACAGCTCAACCAGAAAACGGATGTCATATTGTAATAAAATCGTCATAATGCCACAATGCATACTGTGAAATCTTTGTATCGCAATAAATCGTACCACGATAAATCGTTACACCCCTAGCATGCAGTGATTTGAGGAATATACAGGGTAGAGACCTGCATTAAATCTGGTTGTTTTAACCAAAATTAAGCACTAAGACATTTTTTTTCAATTACAATTAAGTACCCTGTTTATCTTTAGTTTACCAAATTCATAGTTTATTCCCATATATTCCCGTTAATTTCTATATAAAGTTTCCAGCCTTGAAAATTCCCAGAATTTTGCAATCCTAATCATCATTCATTCTTCTTCATGTTTATCAAAACCAGTATGACTTTTTTTAAACAAACACAAAATAAGATATTTTGAGAAATACCCGACCCACTGTGTTCCATGCATATGATGCATACTGTATTCAGGAGCTTCAGAGCTGCAAAAAAGATCAAAACGATCATTATAAAAATGTCCTTAATGGAGCTCGACATGCACGATCACTATTCCTGTTCACTGAGCAACATTTAGCAAAATATCTTCTACAGAAGAATTTATATGGGTTTGAAACAAGAGGATGAGCAAATAACGAGAGCAGACAATATTATAATGCAATCACAAGTAGCCCATTCTCCATCTCTCCCCTAAATGCTAGTGAAGAGGCCCGAGCACAGCCTCCCATAAGAGACTGGAGTGTCACGCTACAATTACTCCCTTTTTCAGAAGCACCCAAAAAGCCTCCATTACTCTGTCCACCCACAGTGTCTTTGAAATGAGCGCAGGCAGCTGCTGAGAGCATTGATTTCAGCAATAATGAAACTCGTCTTACTGCAGGCTTTGCCTCATCGGGATCAGTACAGTCAGACTGAAATGGCGCAGGCAGCTTAACATGGTCTGTTGCAGATTTACTGCCTCTTGCTCGAGGGATGCTTTCTGAATGGTTATTTACATGCTTACTGATGCGTCCTGTGTGAGTTTTTAGCTCCTTCTCTGCACTGGTTCTCTTGCGGTTTTTATTTATAAACCCCTTACTGAGAAATGAGAATAAATTAAAGGGTTAGTTCACACAAAAATGTCAATTCTGCTATTAATCACTCATCCTAATGTGGTTCCAAACCCCTAAGATCTTGGTTTGTCTTCAGAGCACAAATTAAGATATTTTAGATGAAATCCAAGAGCTCTCGCATTCTCTATAGATAGCAATGAGGCATTCAAAGTCCAGAAAAGGAATCAATCAAAACAGCAATGTTAATAATTAAACTAATTCTCATTTGAAAAGGACACAAAACATTACAGAAAAAGCCAGTTCAACTCATGCAGTAAGTAGTAACTAGTTTTCTGAAGCGATAACTTAAAAAATATCTTGTTGTTTGGAGTTTAAAGGCCTAGTTCTAAACACCAAGAACAATAACTATATTAGCGTCCACACCAACAGCAGATGATAATGTTTAATTTATTATAAGTGTGTCACAGTTTTGTCAACCCAGGCTCATTGTATATACATGCCCCAGCCTACATTTTTGTGAAAAGTAAAAATACATTAATCTGGATATGTTTCATTGCACGCTTCAGATGACAAATCCACTAGAGGGCGCTGTTTACATTATTGCGAATCTGAATAACGTTAATTGGGGCACATGTTGTTGTACATTTCAGATGTGTGCTCTTCATGTACCACAAGAAGGCGGAGCTTGACGTATACACAGTATCGTTTATATTATATTGTTATAATGTTTTGTGTGTACTCGGACTTACAAAAACATATTGTGAGATTACAAAAGCATTCACTATGTGAGGATATTGAAATGCAGTGTACAAAGATCTGATTTTGTTTTTAACTACATCCATTTTTTTATTCACTTTAAACACATCAAGTATCCAATATGTTGTTTACATTAATTCTGGTCTAAAATGATTTATTTATTTGTTTATTTGGCAGGGACAGTGTGCATTAGTTAGCATTGATGCAAATGCACCACAATTAGCCAGAAGGCTATTTTTTCATCCGTTGTCCCTGGACAGATGTTAAAATTGTCAACCTAAAAAACAATACAAAAATGATACTGTCAGTCAAGCGTAGTTAAGAAGCACTAAAATAGACATAGTTACGTAGAGCTTAATAAAAATGTATATGTACAAAATAAATTAAAAACACTAACATTATGTAGTCTTTTGGTGATCATTTTACTATTGATATGGTCGACTATCAGGTTTTGAATGGTACATTATTAAAATTATTTGAATTATTATCATTTGGCAGTAACATGATTGCCCGCCATTAATAGCTTGCAAACCAATATAAATCCAATGGGAATCGCATTTACACATTTAGATGCAGGTTAGATGTCATATACTGTATGTATATGCTTTATAACCACATTTGGAAGTGACTTAGAATGGATGCAGTGTTGGGGAGTAACGGAATACATGTACCGGCGGTACGTATTTAGAATACTATTCTTGAGTAACTGTATTCCGTTACAGTTACTATTTTTAAACAGGGTATTTAGAATACAGTTACTTTCCTAATACCATTGGAATACTTCGGGCGATGCGTGTCTGGCCCATAACAATATTACTAAATTGCCGCCGAAACCACTCCGAGTCCCGACTGGAGTATGGAGATGGGGGGGCGCGAACCCGCGAACTGTAGAGCGGGGAGGTTGCGCGCAAACCATAGGCGCATGCACCAGGTTACAAGCCTGACTGTACCAAAGTGCTGCGAACTGAAGAGCGGGGAGGGTGAGATGGGGGCGCGCGGACTGTAGATCGGGGAGGTTGCGCGCAAACTGAAGAGCACGCGCACATGCACCAGGTTTCAGGCCAGACTGAACCAAAGTGCTGAGGGGGGTGGAATTCCGGGAGTTTTTGGGGAGACAGAACAATACGGGAGATGGGTCTGAAATACGGGAGACTCCCGGGAAAAACGGGAGTGTTGGCAGGTATGCTCAAAGCCCTCTTCATCAAGTGCTCCTGTGACTCTTCAGCCAGGGAGGACTTATTTTTACTCCTCATCGCAACAGAATGACAGATAAGCACTTCGAAATGTCTCTATTGCTGCGCTACAACCGCCTTTACTTGTCTGTTGATTAGGAATGCATAGGTAGTGTTACGGTCCGTTGCAGGGTTCAGAGGGGGAAAAACAAAGAGCGGATCCAAACACAGCATTTAAGATTTAATGAAAAAACTATAACAAAACAGGAAAACTAAAACAGGGCAAAACAAACCAGGAACAACCGGATATCATATGAGTAATGCAAAATACAACAGACAACGAGAGGGGCACACAAACTGAAATATATAGTCCTGATAATGAGTGTCAAATGAGCCGCAGCTGTGAGTGTGTGTGTGTGTTTGTGTGTGTGTGTGTGTGTGTGTGTGTGTGTGTGTGTGTGTGTGTGTGTGTGTGTGTGTGGGTGTGTGTGTGTGTGTGTGTGTGGCATGACTGAATATGTTGTCCATGTGAGGCAGGATTTGTAGTTAAGTGAATGTGAGTCTGTATACCAGCGATCTCTGGTTGAAGCTCGCTGGTGACTGTGATAAGTAGTTAGGTACTGTAGATAGGTGGCTACTGGCTAATATGTTTGACTTAAAACAAAACTTGTTCATTTTGATGTTTACATTTTTGTAAAGCAAACACATTTAGCATTTTTCTAATTTTTGCAATATTGTTCTTAGGTTAGAAGTTTTTATAATAGAAATTAAAATGTTGGCTAGAACCTGTTACATTACCTTGGTTTTACATAAACTATTTTGAAGTTTTTCTTTTCTTATACCTGATATTTTTCTGTGCAGACTGTGAAATATAAAGGGTAAGCAAAATGCATATTATATACATATACTGTATAATACAGACAGTAATGCTGTCTATGTTCAAGCACTTTTTATCTTTATTACAGAAACAGAAATTGAATTTGTTGACACTTTGATAAATAAACATTATTCAATAAACATAATTATATTGTTTTATTTATTTTCCCCTGTCAGTCAATAATGTTTAGCATTAGAGGCCCTTTTCTTGCAGAAATTGCTACCAACGCATAGTGTGACATTTATTAGACTTGCAGGCTGTTTTCAAGGGGAAGTATTCCAAGTATTCCAAGTATTTAGAATACAGTACCAGGATTAAGCAAAGTAACGGAATACGTTACAAAATACATTTTAAAGCAGGTATTCTGTATTCTGTAACTAAATACATTTACAAAGTATTCTCCCCAACACTATGGATGTAAACAAAATTAGATTTCAAACAGGTTTTTATGTTTACACCTGTGCAACAAATTTCAATCTGCGCCAAATGTGGGTAAAAATCTATAACCAATTTTGGACAAGGTAACAGCACATAGACACCAAAATATGGGCAAAATATCGTTTAATTATTGTTAGCGGAGAAATCTCCTAAATTTTTTTTGGACAATATCACAAACCTCTGTTTGTACATCATTTTTTATTCAGTGTACATTTTTTAGAGAAGCCAAGAACATTCGCAATGTAAATATACAATTTTTTATGTGCTGTTTATTTATTTTGGTGGGGTTTTCTGAAAAGAAATGACTTTCAGACACATAAAGAGAAATGATCTGCCAAATGTTTTGTGTATGAAGTCTTGGACGTGTTGTTTTGATTTAGTCTTTGTTCGCTCTACCCATGTTATTGCTCCAGCTGGTTTTTATTTGGTGATGAAATCATTTCCATGGAATGGCTTGGGTGGCTCTTATGGCTCTTGTGTGACTTTCACATGCATGTTTTGGAAATTTTTTCCAGCAAGTCTCATAAGAACTGTTTAGGAACAACTTTGAATGAAACAACATGAACAATACTGGAGAAACTATTTTATATATTTAGTTATATAATTACTTGCAGATTTAAGGAACTCATTCATTCATTCATTCATTTTCTTGTCGGCTTTGTCCCTTGCGGGGTCGCCACAGCGGAATGAACCGCCAACTTATCCAGCACGATTTTACGCAGCGGATGCCCTTCCAGCCGCAACCCATCTCTGGGAACTTCCACACACACACACATTCACACTCATACACTATGGACAATTTAGCTTACCCAATTCACCTGTACTGCATGTCTTTGGACTGTGGGGGAAACCGGAGCACCCGGAGGAAACCCACGCGAACCCAGGGAGAACATGCAAACTCCACACAGAAACGCCAACTGACCCAGCCCAGCCGAGGTTCAAACCTGCGACCCAGCGACGTTCTTGCTGTGAGGCAACAGCACTACCTACTGCGCCACTGGGTTGCCTGATTTAAGGAACTATTCCCTCAAATTTTCCAATTAGTTTAGTAAACAGCCAATCGGAATTAGACTTTGACTTCTTTTTTGACAATGCATTTTAGATGAGTTTCAAAGTTAATTAAGTTCATTAATTATGATGATTAATTATGATTTGTTTGAAAATGATGACATCATGCATGTATAACGGGTTCAGTCTGTCTGCGAGTATGCAAATACTTGACAACAATGAAGTTTGTTTCAAGTTATTTGTCCTTTTGGAAATCTGTGGTGGCAGCATGGTGGCTCAGTGGTTAGCACTGTTGCCTCACAGCAAGAAGGTCACTGGTTCGAGTCCCGGTTGGGACAGTTGACATTTCTGTGTGGAGTTTGTATGTTCTCCCCGTGTTGGCATGAGTTTCCTCCAGTTTCCTCTGGTTTCCACCACAGTCTAAAGTAGGGTTGGCCGATGTTGACCAATTTGGCATCGTATGATGTCTAATGTGAAACATCGCAATGGACGATGGCATCATCGCCGTAGGCAGCAGTGAATTAATTATTTATGAATAATTAATTAATTCATAATGAATTATTTGTAGCCTACCGTTTCAACTACCTGACCCGCATGGTGTTTGTTTTACCCATAACCAAATCCTAAATAAATAAAGATAAGTTACACACAAATGACCACCTGTCAGTCACTTTTTCCGTGGGACACTGGCATGAATAGGCAGAGTGATCTGTGTCGTTAAAATGGCATCGACAAACTTGGTTGGTAAAAAAGGTGCACAACCAACAGGAACCAACCAACAGTATCTGAGGTTTTCGCTAAAATTACTAAGTACAAGTGTGAAAGCGAAAGATTGAAGCAGCTTACTGACACTGTGACACGTTACCTGATAGATTCAAAAGGCAGAAGAGTCGTTAGATAGAGACAAGATTAATTTAAAAAAGATGAGCGCATGGCAGTGTGTGTATCTGTGTGCGTGTGGTCACGTGGAGTGCGTTTTCAGCTGTGTAGTGTGGATGGAGAGCTGTTCAGAAATGCTAGATGAAATGGCAGTGTGGATGTGGATCGTTTTCGTTCTAAAATGGCATTTTAAAACTAAGACGTACTGTATTAGTGTAAATAGGGCCTAAATGTGTATTTTTCACAAGCGGGTTTGCGATGGGGGCGGGGCCGGTGTGATGACCTAGCATCGACCCAACCCTAGTCCAAAGACATGAGCTATAAGTGAATTGGATGAACTAAATTGGCTATAGTGTATGAGTGCGTTTGTGAATGCAAGAGTGTATGGGTGTTTCCCAGTACAAGGTTGTGGCTGGAAGGGCGTAAAGCATTTGCCGGAATAGTTGGTGGTTCATTCTGCCGTGGTGACCCCTGATAAATAAGGGACCAAGCTGAAAGAAAACAATTCTCAACACACACCACTTCCCTTAATTACAACAAAATACAGATATGTCAAACACCAGGACATGACAACTGTTATGTCACTGAAATTTATTTGAACTACAGGAGTGTATGTGCACAGGTGTGTAGTATTTCTTTGCATAGTCACATTTGCCTTTACACACTACTGGCCTGGATGTTTTATATGGTAGTTACAATTTTGTTTTTTACTTTCAATCAAAACATCAACAAAGAACTTTACTGTGAATATATTGGAGCATTGAATCATAAGTCGCATCTCTTGTACAGTACATTACATATACACTAGCAGCAATTTGTGGCCACTGGTGTCACTAATAACAAAGCTGTCTGAATTGTAAAAATATAAAAACTGATTTTGTCGTTTTGTCGTCTCGAGCATTGTCGGTCGGTGTTGGAGCATCAGTCAGGACATTAGTCTGTGAGCGACACACATTAGGACTGTGACCTCGATTGGATTCAACGAGTGTGTTTAGCGCTCATCTCCCCTTCCCTTGTACAGCTCAAACTCCCTCTTTCTTCTCCTCATAAAGTCTCTTCTCTTTTTCTCTCTCTCTCTCTCTGGCATTTTGCCTGTTCTCTATCTCTAAATGTCTTCTCGCTCTCTGCTGATCTGTAGCTTTGGCTGCCGTTCAGCTGTTAGATCAATCCAGAAAGTGGAGCAGAATCTCAGAAGTCCCTCCTGTTTCTCTTCTCGCAGAAGCATTGGTCATCTTTTTAGCCATTGTATTAAATTATGTTGAGCACTGGGGGATATTTTTAACAAATTTAATAAAAATGTTCATATCACCAGATATATATCAAGTCAATAATTATATATAATTATATATGAATAAGTAAAATGAGTTTGCTGTGATTGTGGCCTAATGCAGTCATAACCTGTCTGGAACTGTGCATTTATCTGAATTAATTTCACACCTTAGAGCCAATCAGAATCAAGAATTCAACAGTCCTGTAGTGTAAATTGCGATAATTACAATTTTCCTCTTCCTTATTAGTTGACTCATTAAAAATGCCTGTGGTTTATTCGGCTGTTTGTTCCTGGACAGACGGCAGGTGTAAAGAGTCTAAAAGCTCAACAACAGGCACGTGCCAGAGCAGAATAAACCCTCTGCAGAGACCCAGACACCAGAGAAATAAAGCACACTCATATAGCAGCATGTGGCCTGAGTTGAGTATGCGGGTGTGTAATGGGTGCGGGTATTTGGGCTGCGGGCCAGAAATGTGTAATGGTACAGGACTTCCGGCACTTCGCGCCTGCCACCTGTTAGACCACAACGCTTCAGGCTTTTGGGAAACGTGTGCTTGTAGACACTGACGTGATGCTATAAAAGCAATGGTGGCATGTGGTTCACATCAAGAAGACCGTACAACAGTTTGTGCGCGGTTTACAACTTCTCAACTGGAATATTCAATGGCAAATTGTGCGAGAAGATGGTAATGATGACATTGAACTTTTAAGACTAACCTTTGTTTGTTTTTTTTTTACATAAAAAGTAAGAATATAGCGTCTTTTCATATTTATTTATTTTTATAGCACTTTTAAAATGTAGATTGTGTCAAAGCAGCTTAACATAGAAGATTATAATAAATTGAAACTGTGTCAGTCCAGTTTTGAGAGTTGAAGTTCTCAAAACCAGTGTGGTTTAATTTTCCATGCTGAAAGTCCAAACACTGAAGAGCAAATCCATCGATGCGCAGCTTCCACAAGTCCAGAATCATGCAAGCCAGTGGCGACAGTGGCGAGGAACAAACTTCACCAATTGACGAAAGTGAAGGAAAAAAAAACCTCTAGAGAAACCAGGCTCGACCATGGGCATGACCATTTCTCCTCTGATCAAACGTCTTGTGCAGAGCTGCAGTCTAGGTGATGGAGGCTGGAGAACGCTGGACGTCCATCGTGTAGAAGCTGCAGATGGGAGTAGGTCACCGGCTGTGTACAGGCTGACCCTTCAGGATGTCACTGGGGTCTTAAGCCTGGTTTATACTCGACGCGTCCTCTAGTTTGCTTGAGTGCGCGTAGCCAATGTGACGTCATGGCGGTGTTAGCGGAAGTTTGCTTTGAGTGCGCGCGACATCATTTCGGCTGGCGGTGCGTACTGCATTTTTTGAGACTCGAGTGAACAGTTCGCGTGGCGCCGCGTTTGATTTGAGTTGAGTATAAACCCCTTTGAAGAGATTTTGTCTGAAAAAGAATGACTATACAGACATCTTTATGATCCGTGATAATAGAGATTACCTGATGATCAATAATTCTTAGCTAGAAATAGCAACGGCCATGGGAAAGGAGGAAAGTTTTTGTTAAAATTTGGAAAAACCTGAGGGATAAGTTTGTTAAAGCCAAAAGAGGCCATGGCAAAAGTGGAGACCCAGGTACACAATTAGAGAAATATGTTTTTACACCATTCATAGGTTTTTTCACTGATGCATATATTAAAATTTTGAACTTAAAACAATTTAATAGTTACAAAACTAAAATGAATTAACAAATTATTTCTTTGATAACTGGAAAGGAATATTTGAACCTATCAGTTTACGATATACTGATGCCCTGTTTTTCTTGGCTTTATTGATGATAATGGTCAGGAATGTTGGACCATTATTGCCTTTTTTGCATAAGTAAAGGACAGAAACTAGCCAGACAGTATTGTGTGAATTGTGGAGCGAGCTAAATCTAAAAAACATCTGTATTTTTAAGTGTGCTTTTATTTTGCTTTTATTCTTGCCATAATACAAAATATATTTGTAGAGTAACCAACGTTCTGTTGTCATTGATATTTTAATAAACTTTAATAGGTAAAACTGTCCGAGATATGAACAAAAGCAATTGATGCATCAAAGTTTATAAAAATCTTTATAATCATTAAAATAATTTATTAAAGCACTAAAAATAATTAGGTAAAAAATATTGAATGATATTAATGATATGATGTAGTTCCGCCTGACTTTACGGTCAGTTTCGTTTGACCGCCCCCTGTCGTTATAAAGAATATTACAATGGCGAACGTGGCACGTATAAAAGCCTCATCCGTTTCGCGAGGTGTGCGCGCAGTCAGCGGAGGCGCGCAATGTGGCGCCAGGCGAAAGTATAAATCCAGCTTTACAGGAATCAGTCTCATGCTCTCCACTCCTCCATGACCACCACAGCAGCTGCTCAGGATATGGCCTGGTCCAGGATTATGGAAACCTCAATCATAATAAAAACATACTAACATAAGCGTAGATGCTGTTCAAACTATAATGTCTTTTGGGAAGTGTTCCCGGCTCCGGTTTCCTCAAATAATGCAGACTAACTATCCTTTAGAGGATTTGGATTTCATAAGCATTTGTGTTTTATGTGTATGCTAATGTAAAGAGATGTGCCTTTAATCTAGTTTTATCTGATGTAGATTTAAGCTGAGATATTTTAAATGAAATTAAAGCTGAACTGAAACTAAAATTAAAACTAGTTTTAAATAGTTTTCAAACGTCTACAAAATTGCTAAAAGAAAAATGTAAATAGTAACTGAAAATGTACAGTAAGTTACATTACACATGAAATACTGTAAAAAGTGATTATTTACTTAAAAAAAGTTAGTAAACCACTTGCCTTAAAAGCGACAAGTTAACATCACTTAAAAACCCTTTGTAACTTGGAACTTTTAAGATCATTTTTATAATTATGCACATAGTTCATAGTTCATTTACTTAAATATCCAAAGGCCACAGGTTTACGCACTAATTTTAAGTAGTCAACTTATAATAGTTTTTTTGCAGTGTATTCTGAATAATCTTAAAATAAATGAAACCATAAAATTAACACCTAATAAACTAATTTAAAAATCTAATAAAAAGAGACACAAATGCATAAAATGAATATCTTATCTTATTTATTAGTTTCACTAAAGAACCAAGCTTTATGAGTTTAGAATGACCTGCAGCTTCTCCACGATGGACGTCCAGTGTTCTCCAGCCTTCAGCGCCTAGACTGCAGCTCTGCACAAGCAGTTTGGCCAGAGGAGAAATGGTTGTACCTGGTTTCTCTCAAGGTTTTTTTCTTTACTTTCGTCAGTTGGTGAAGTTTGTTTCTCTCCACTGTCGCCACTGGCTTGCTTGGTTTTGGACTTGTGGAAATGCGCATCGATGGATGTTTGGACTTTCAGCAGTGAAAATTAACCCACAATGAACTAAACTGAACTTTAATTCTGAAAACTGGACTGACACAGTTTCAATTTACTAGAACTTCTATGTTAAGCTGCTTTGATACAATGTACATTGTAAAAGCACTATAGTAATAAAGATGAGTTGAATATTGAATTGAATGAAGGTAAAATATAGGACACACCATTTTTATTTTTCAGCAAACTTAATAAGTGTAAACTTCAGTAAACTCATCATGTGTTTTAAAGGATATGTAGAACTGTAAATATTCTCCTCAAAGTAATAAGTTCATGATAAACAATAATAACGGGGCCTTTAAATATTTGCATTCTTCCGAGCGGCCTGGCTTTCCGAATTTGAAATTACCAATGCAAATTAAGGCTAGAATGAATGACCCAATTATGCTGCATAAACAGGGCTCTTGGGCACAAAACAATTGTTTTTAAAACAGAGGCCAATACAATCTCTGCGAATTCTGTTTAATCCAATACGCCAAGCTGCTTTTAATTCCGTAATACTACTCAAAAAACATGTTTGTTTGTAATTAGTGTTGCTGTTTTTTTCCTGATTTTGATCCAAATCAGAGTGATTACGTCTCGCCTGTCCAGCATGACTGTAAATGTTGCCTTCAGTATGATGTCAATATTCAGCAGGATTTGTCCTGATGATAAATGTAACTAATAGTCTCTAATTTGGAATAAGGGCTGTTTTGTTGATGTGTTTTGTTTCTTGTCCTCAGCACCAGAGAGTTTGAGAGCGTGGAGATGAATAAGCTGCGTCAGAGCCTGCGCAGGAAGAAGCCTACCTATGTGCCGGAGGCCAGTCGACCGCACCAGTGGCAGGCGGATGAAGAGGCTGTACGAAAGGGCAAATGCAACTTTCCTGTTCGGGTGAGTTGACAAGTTAACTGGCTCTTTGAAAGGGCTCCGATTATGCTTCTTACACTTCTTTTAGCACTTAAAGATGTGCAAAGTTGCAAAGCACAAAGTCTGTTCCTGAGGGTATGTACTGAAATAAACAGTATGGGCCAAAGCTGAAAACTTGGGATGCATAAAACTGGCCTAAAACTGAAACTTTGCTTTGTATTATTGTGTTATTTATTATTTATTATAATATGAAGTAACTTATAACTTGTTAAACAGAATAATGACCTCAAATCTGAGGTAAAGCCTCCGCCCTCTTCTGAGGAGCAGCGGCTCATTTGCATTTAAAGAGACACCATGTGAAAATATGTGAAAACCGGTTTTAACTTCCACCCAAAAATGGCCATAAACTATGTAAAATATGTGAAATGTGAGGTAATTTAAGCTGAAAATGTACAGATGGATTCTGGGAACACTGGACAAATCCACTATGTGACTGCTTTAAGGCCTCGTCAATATATTTTTAAGTTAAGATGAGCAGTGCATGAAAAATGTTGAGGGCAGGCTTCCAAATTCATCAACAAAATGAATATAACAAAATGAATCAGATCTGAAAGTGTGGTCACAGAAGGCTTGTAATATGCTAAATTTCTTCTGACTTACACTGGCAATAAGATATGTCGTTTTAATTAAAGGTTTCAAAGACAAGCAGATACTTTCTTAGGGGTTGATCACACCGAACATGCTTTTTGCATTGAGAGGATCATCTTTTGAATGATTTAATAACGACCGTGAGCGTTTTGCACGCTGCCAAAGAGCTTAGAATGACTAAGAGGCGACACTCAATAGAACGTTCCATTGCAACAGCTGCGCCCAGCAACAGCCCCGGATTCCGCCATTTTGGAGTGAAAGTGGTCGGCTGTCCATTGGATCTTATTGCTGTCGCGATGACATTTAGTTAAAAAGCACATTAAAGCTGAGATACAACCTGAAAGACGACAATACAACACTTACTATCACAATCATCAGCACTTTTAATAGTTTATTTTACAGACTTATAATATGTTGTCGTTCTATTGGAATTTTCATTCCAAAATGGCCGCCGCGCCATCTAGTGGCTGATTCCCAAATTGCACTTGAGTGTCGCCTCTTGGTGATTCTATGCTCTTTGACGCTGCTTATTCGCCCTGCTGCACCTCGCGTTTTAGCTGTTTCGCTGTGTGCTCGCAGTTCAAAAAAGTCAACTCTTGAGTGGAAAAAGCGCGTTACGTCAGTCACATCTTTTTCAATCTCCAATCAAATAAAAGGCGGGGTTTCCGTTGAGGCGACAGCAGTGTTTGTGTTGTCAAGATGACTACGGAGACTTTTAAAGATGGAGGAGAGACTGGTGGTCGCTGTTTCAAGTTATCCAGGGTTGTACGACTTTACAAATCTTGAATATCACAATATAATAAATATTAGAATTATAACAATATCAACAGCAACACTTTCGCACAATACGCAGCTAATTCAGTCGTTGCCTAGTGACATAAAAAGCGCACCACACTTCTTTTTTTCCTGTCAACAAAAAAGGAAGTGAGGTGCACCTCGTGTTTTTGGAACGTAAAAGCGCGTCCGGTGTGATCGGCCGTTTACTTGTTTTATTGATGTTTTTTAGGTCATGCTTTATTTTAATGTACATTTCAAGCTAATAACAAACCATTAACTAAGATTTTAGCCTAATAAACTTCTAATTAGCTGCTAATTAAAAGTAAGTAAGGTAGTAGTTGTGTTTAGTTATTGGGTAGGATTAGGAATGTAAAATAAAATCAAACTTTATAAGTGCTAATAAACAGTTAATATCTTATTAATAAGCAGGTAATAAGACAGTAGTAAATGGTGTGAATTTTTACTTAATCTAAAGTGTTACCATTTTTTTGTATTTTGATTTGGATCATTCACAGTAACACTGGAAATGTGATTAAATAAACTAAATGAATAGTGTTTGTTTCATTTTCATTGAACACATTTGAAATAAACTCAACAAAAATGTCCGTAGAATGTATTTTACACTCACTTGTATTTTTACACACTTTTTACTTGTAAAAGAAGGGCAAAAGGCAATGGGTGAAAATGTCCAGATGTAGACTAGTGTTTGTAACTACTAGCTTGCATTAGTAACACTCTTGCATTCTCTAACTGAAGGCCAAATGCTTTGAGGAAACACAGACATATTAAATCTCAAGATGAGTGGTGGAATATGACATTAAGAAAAACTTTCAGTTTTTATCTTGTTTCTAGTCCAAATATCTAAAAATTCCTAAATCAAGATGCACTAGACCAGGGGTTCCCAATCTTTTCAGCCCACGACCCCCGAAATAACAATGCCATGGACTTGAGACCCGCCACTATCCTCTGAGGTGGTTATAAATATACAAACGTTGTGCACAATGGTGCACACAGACCAATAGTCCTATATAAACTTGCTGCAATTGACGCTATTGTTGTGATGTTAATCTAACGTAAGGGGTCACAATCCAATAATTTTTTTTTTTAATTATTAACTACTACTATTTAAAAAAATCTTTTGTAGAATATAGATCACATAAAGTACTACTAATAGTTTAATAAAAATGTATTCAATTTTTTTGGGAATCACCAGACGACCCCCACTCACTGTCATTTGAACCACCATTGATTCTTGACCCCCACTTTGGGAACCACTGTTCTAGACAAGCAAAAATATTATCTTGTTTCAGAAATAAAAATCTAAATCAAGTGAATTTCTCATTAAAACAAGCAAAATAATCTGGCAGATTATGCCATTGGCAGATTATTTGGCTGGTTTTAAGGGAAAACACACTTAATTTTGATTTATTATTTTTGAAAACATGTCAGTATGTTTTGCTTGCCCCGAAAATGTTTCTTGATTTAGGCTTTTTTAGATATTTATACTAGAAACAAGACAATATATATATATATATATATATATATATATATATATATATATATATATATATATATATATATATATATATATATATATATATATATATATATATATATATATATATATATATACAGGGAGTGCAGAATTATTAGGCAAGTTGTATTTTTGAGGATTAATTTTATTATTGAACAACAACCATGTTCTCAATGAACCCAAAAAACTCATTAATATCAAAGCTGAATATTTTTGGAAGTAGTTTTTAGTTTGTTTTTAGTTTTAGCTATTTTAGGAGGATATCTGTGTGTGCGGGTGACTATTACTGTGCATAATTATTAGGCAACTTAACAAAAAACAAATATATACCCATTTCAATTATTTATTTTCACCAGTGAAACCAATATAACATCTCAACATTCACAAATATACACTTCTGACATTCAAAAACAAAACAAAAACAAATCAGTGACCAATATAGCCACCTTTCTTTGCAAGGACACTCAAAAGCCTGCCATCCATGGTGAACGGATCAAAACACTGACAGAATCCATCAACATTGCGTGCAGCAGCAACCACAGCCTCCCAGACACTGTTCAGAGAGGTGTACTGTTTTCCCTCCTTGTAAATCTCACATTTGATGATGGACCACAGGTTCTCTATGGGGTTCAGATCAGGTGAATAAGGAGGCCATGTCATTAGTTTTTCTTCTTTTAGACCCTTTCTTGCCAGCCACGCTGTGGAGTACTTGGACGCGTGTGATGGAGCATTGTCCTGCATGAAAATCATGTTTTTCTTGAAGGATGCAGACTTCTTCCTGTACCACTGCTTGAAGAAGGTGTCTTCCAGAAACTGGCAGTAGGACTGGGAGTTGAGCTTGACTCCATCCTCAACCCGAAAAGGCCCCACAAGCTCATCTTTGATGATACCAGCCCAAACCAGTACTCCACCTCCACCTTGCTGGCGTCTGAGTCAGACTAGAGCTCTCTGCCCTTTACCGATCCAGCCACGGGCCCATCAAGACTCACTCTCATTTCATCAGTCCATAAAACCTTAGAAAAATCAGTCTTGAGATATTTCTTGGCCCAGTCTTGACGTTTCAGCTTGTGTGTCTTGTTCAGTGGTGGTCGTTGGCCATGTCTCTGAGTATTGCACACCATGTGCTTTTGGGCACTCTAGTGATGTTGCAGCTCTGAAATATGGCAAAACTTGTGGCAAGTGGCATCTTGGCAGCTGCATGCTTGACTTTCCTCAGTTCATGAGCAGTTATTTTGCGCCTTGGTTTTTGGTTTGGTTTTTCCACATGCTTGCGATCCTGTTGACTATTTTGAATGAAACGCTTGATTGTTCGATGATCACGCTTCAGAAGCTTGGCAATTTTAAGAGTGCTGCATCCCTCTGCAAGATATCTCACTATTTTTGACTTTTCGGAGCCTGTCAAGTCCTTCTTTTGACCCATTTTGCCAAAGGAAAGGAAGTTGCCTAATAATTATGCACACCTGATATAGGGTGTTGATGTCATTAGACCACACCCCTTCTCATTACAGAGATGCACATAACCTAATATGCTTAATTGGTAGTAGGCTTTTGAGCCTATACAGCTTGGAGTAAGACAACATGCATAAAGAGGATGATGTGGTCAAAATACTCATGTGCCTAATAATTCTGCACTGCCTGTGTATATATATAAATATATATATATATATATATATATATATATATATATATATATATATATATATATATATAATTTTTTTTTTTTTTTTGTAGTGTACACTAGTGCTATTCACCAATCAAGGAAATAAAAAAAATGACAGTCATGCAATCATATCTAACCTAAAAAACAGACAAATAAAGAAGTGAACTCACTTTTTATCATGTCTATATGGCTTTTCTCTCAAAATATTGATATACATGCTTAACATAGTCAAAATATTTCATAATTAATTAGATTAAAATCATTTGACAGTCGTATTTTGTAATGAGAAGGGGCTCTTTGAAGACCGAAGAAGGTCTGTATCATTAAATAAAGTGGAGGAAGTATTGCAGTGGATCTTACATAATTAAATTCGTCCTAATTCCGCTGTCCTGCCCGAGGCATCAGGGGTCTGAGATGTGTGCTTCTGTAATGGCCTCTGTCCTCGTGGTCCCTGTAATCACATAACCCTGGACTGATGACTATTAATTGTGTCCGTGCGAGGACATTTTGATTGGTTTAGGCTGGAGAAAATCCTCAGCTGTGTTTTTCTTAAAGGGCACAGCATGAAAATCTGACTTTTTTCTTGTGAGCTATTATCGGGTGCATCTACTGTACAAAAAAAAAGTCAAAAAGCTCAACTGTTAACTTTGTTTTGGTAATTCTTTCTCTGCAGGAATGTGTATAAAATTAACTGTTTAGATTTTGCACTTCTAATTATTAAGAATTTGATCCTTATATATTTTATCAGCCTTTAATTTGCACGTTTCCACCCACAGCACCACTGCAGCAGTTCTACATTTCTGTTTTGCTCACTGTAACAGCTGAAGATTTACAATGAGCAGCATTCAAGTTATAAATACATTGAGATTGCATTTCATTACTAAAGAAAATGTGCTGAAGAATGTTGGTCAAGTGTCATATATTTGCTCGGGATGCACAAATACGTTGTGCTTGTAATGCAGTAAAACACGTCCACAAGGATCGTTTTCACTTTGAAATACTGTTTTAAAACAAAACTGCACTAGTGTCAACGCAGCCTAAAGCTTAAAAGATCCAAAATGTCATAAAAGTATCATAAAAATAATAAATTGATCAGTCTAATCCACAACTAAAGGACATTTCTTTTGTCTTTTTTCTATAATCGGGTGCGTCAACTGTACAAAACAATGCAAAAACACAACTATTACCTTTGCTTTTGTAATTCTTTCTCTCCAAGAATGTGTATAAAATTAACTGTTTAGATTTTGCTCTTCCAGTGATGAAATAACGGGATCCTTTTATATTTCACCAGCCTTTAATTTGCACGTTTCCATCCACGGCACCACTGCAGCAGCTCTTCATTTCTGTTTTTCTCGCTGTAACAGCTGGAACTGTTTATTTACATAAAACAGCATCCAAATGATGAATACATTGAGATTGCATTTCATTATTGAAGAAAATGTGCTGAAAAATGTTGGTCAAGTGTCATATATTTGCTCGGGGTGCACAAATACATTGTAACATCGAGATACAGTATCACAGTATAAAAACGCAGTGATACGTTTTGCTGATACAAACGAATATTATTCATGACATTGAATTTATTTTGGGCGGCACGGTGGCTCAGTGGTTAGTACTGTCACCTCACAGCAAGAAGGTCATTGGTTCGAGTCCCAGCTTGTACCAGTTGGCGTTTTTATGTGGAGTTTGTTTCTACCTGTGTTCATGTGTGTTTCCTCTGGGTGCTCCGGTTTCCCCCACAGTTTAAACACATGCACTATAGGGGAATTGGATGAACTAAAATTGTCTGTAATGTATGAGTATGTGTGTGAATGTTTTCCAGTACTGGGTTGCAGCTGTAAGGGCATCCGCTGCGTCAAAAACATATGCTGGAATAGTTGGCGGTTCATTCCACTGTGGTGACCCCTGATAATCAGGGACAAAGCCGAAGGAAAATGAATTTAATTAATTTTATCCAGGAGTGTTTAATGTATATATAAGGTATAATTCAACCAAATTTGTAAACTCCGACCTTATGTACTCCTCCTAATGTTGTTTCCAATCTGTATGATTTTTGTTGACCTTCCATTCATTCAATTATTCATTCATTTTCTTGTTGGCTTTGTCCCTTGCGGGGTCGCCACAGTGGAATGAACCACCAACTTATCCAGCACGATTTTTTACGCAGCGGATGCCCTTCCAGCCGCAACCCATCTCTGGGAATTTCCACACACACACATTCACACTCATACACTACGGACAATTTAGCTTACCCAATTCACCTGTACTGCATGTCTTTGGACTGTAGGGGAAACCGGAGCACCCGGAGGAAACCCACGCGAACGCAGGGAGAACATGCAAACTCCACACAGAAACGCCAACTGACCCAGCCCAGCCGAGGTTCGAACCTGTGACCCAGCGACGTTCTTGCTGTGAGGCAACAGCACTACCTACTGCGCCACTGCGTTGCCCGTTGACCTTCCAAACACAGATAATTCATTCATTTTCTTTTCGGCTTAGTCCTTTTATTAATCTGGGATTACCACAGCAGAATGAACCGCCAACTTATACAGCATTTGTTTTACGCAGCGGATGCCCTTCCAGCCGCATCATTCACACACATACATAGGACAATTTAGCTTACCCAATTCACCTTTACCGCATGTCTTTGGACTTGTGGGGAAACCGGAGCACCTGGAGGAAACCCACAGCAACACAGGGAGAACATGCAAACTACACACAGAAGTGCTAACTGACCCAGCCAAGGCTCGAACCAGCGACCTTGCTGTGAGGCGATTGTGCTACCCACTGCGCCACCGTGCTGCCCCAAACACAAATACATTTTTTAATGATACCTGAGATTATTTTCCCTCTATTTTAAGTCATTCCTCTAAGGTGCCATTTACACCAGTGCATTTTCACTTTAAAACATATTAGTTTTGTGACGTTATGTCTGGCGCCTATACTTCTCTGCCATCTTTCACACACGAACACCAAAAACACTATAAACCCAGTATCATTTGGTATTTCCATTTCAATATAGACTGACTAAAATACAGACTTTTGAAAATGGAGGCATAGCAAGCCACAATCCCTCTTATGGATGAAAATGATTGTCTTTATGTACTATTTCACATATTTACATATTACTACTTTCATTTATGTATTATGTGAAGTCAGAATTATTAGCCCTTTTGAATTATTAAGAAAAAAAAAATTCATAATTTTGACTTCAACTGTATGTATGTAGTGATAGATTCATGAAAGTCTGTATAAAGCATTTTTGTGAGAGCATGAGAATAGAATGCATTTAAGTCTGTGTGTTCCCATGAGAAAGCACACTATCTGTTCGAAAAAGACCATGAAACCGTATGGTATTATAACAAGTCCCGCCACGGTTAGGAAACAATGAAAGGAGTTTCAGCACAGATGGCGTCTGCCAGGATAAGGAGAGAGATAATGGTGGCAGGCAGATGAGAACCACTAAGGAGTAATACAGGTTTTGATAAAGTATCAGAAAAGAATTTGTGTCACTAAATTGGCTACAGAACACCAGCTAAAGTCAAAGAACTAGTGGTACATTTTAATTGGGGAGAAACAGAAAACTCGGAGAAGAGGGAAAAACTCAAGATAAGAAGACAGGTGCAGATAAGGGAAACATACAGTACTGTGCTAAAGTCTTAGGCCAACACCAGCTTTGGGAGGCTAAGACTTTAGCACAAATCTATTTTTCTCAGGTGCAGGGTCATTACTTTTGTGTGAACTATAGCTATAAATATACAAACAGAAAATATGGGAAATATGTACACACTATTCAGAACAAAATTACTTTTGGAATCGAAAAACTAGCATCAAGACATTAGCATCGAAACCATTAGCACCAAGCAACGTTTTTGTTGTCTTTTCTGAAATTCATTCATTTGTTCATTCATTTCCATTCAGCGTAGTCCCTTTATTCATCAGGGGTCACTATAGTGGAATGAATCACTAACTTATCCAGCATATATTTTACCCAGCGGATGCCCTTCCAGCTGCAACCCAGTACTGGGAAACATCCAACACCCAAACACTCTCACATTCACACACATACTGTACACTACGGCCAATTTAGTTTTTAGTTAATCTATAGCACATGTCTTTGGACTGTGGGGGAAACTGGAGCTCCCAGAGGAAACCCATGCGAACACGGGGAGAACATGCAAACTCCACACAGAAACGGACCTTTTCTGAAATGATGTGCTATTTACGTACATCTTTCAGCATTTCTAAGAGTTCTTCCTTAGATTTAGCATGTTCTATCTTTCTTTTTTTGTCCAGATGAATCTCATACTGCCTGTAATATTGCCTGTACATACTGTATATAATATTCAGATCTGGGCTCTGTGGAGGCCATTTCATGTCTTTGTTTTATCAGCTGTTTTTCTCTCCAAATATGATTTCACTACATTAGGAGTGTGTTTGGGATTATTATTCATTCATTTATTTATTTTCCTTCGGCTTAGTCTCTATTTCAGAGGTTGCCACATTGGAATGAACCGCCAACTATTCCGGTATATGTTTTACGCAGCGAATGCCCTCCCAGCTGCCACCCAGTACTGGGAAACACCCATACACACTCATTCACACACAAACTACGGCCAATTTAGTTTATTCAATTTACCTATACCGCATGTCTTTGGACTGTGGGGGAAACCGGAGGAAACCCATGCGAACACGGGGAGAACATGCAAACTCCACACAGAAATGCCGGACTCGAACCAGCGACCTTCTTGCTGTGAGGTGACAGTGCTAACCACTGAGCCACTGTGCTGCACTGGGATCATTATCATGCTGATAATTAAAACTATTACAAATGAGATATTTCTAGTAGGAATTAGATGACGGATTAAAACCTGTCTGTACTTTTCAGCATTCACACTCCCATCAATTCAGGCAATATTAACAACAGCTCTGGCAGAAATGCAGATCAAATCAAGACAGAAAGTCCCTAGTACTTTTCAATCATTCTTCCATCTTTCGCTAACTTTTTCTTTCATGGGTCTTAAACAATTAAACCTCGAAAGAATCAAACTAGAACCTGTATTTTCTGTTTGTATTTTAATAAAGAGGATGAGAAGTAATATACTGTATAATGTCATTATACCCTCACTAAAACAACATATGTTACTGGGGGCCTAAGACGTTTGCACAGCACTGTATACTGCAAAAAATGCTTTTGTTACTTACAGTTTTTGTCTTGTTGCTAGTCCAAATATCTACAAATTCTTAAACCACAAAGTATTTTCTAGACAAGTAAAAAACAATTGGTTTGAAATATTATGTCAAAATTAAGTGAGTTTTTCCTTAAAACAAGCTAAATAATCTGCCAATGGGGTGAGCAAAATAATATTATTATAAAGCAAAAACAAGATTATTTTGCTTACCCCATTGGCAGATTATTTTGCGTGTAACTCTCTCCACGTGTGTCTCCACGAGGAACATTTTCACTTTAAAACACTGTTTTAAAACAAAAATGCACTAGTGTGAACGCAGCCTAAAGCTTAAAAGATCCAAAACGTCATAAAAGTATCGTAAAAAATAATCAATTGATCAGTCTAATTCAAAACTTAGGGATACGATGGCTTTATATGATGACAGGTCTACACGCACATACTGTAGTAAACAAACATTCAATTGTATGAGTGAGGCATGAGAATAACATAAGAGTAAATAGAGGCATTTGTTAACAATTGTAAATGAACTAAAAGATTAATAATAGTCATGCTGTTTTGCTTTGGAATTTAAGAATTGTGATGCATTCAATCATCTGAAGTGCAAATTCATGCTGGATTTGCACTTCAAAAAAGTGAGCAGACGCGTGATTTAAATTACCATATCGCATAGTAGAAGTATGATAATTAAAGGCATTTTAGGTGGTTTACTCTTCCATATGAACACTGAGAGAGTTGTGCACAGTATTTATCCAATGTTTTCCTGTAGCGTGAGAACAGAGGAATGTTTAAGGTTTGGTGGCAGTACTGCATAAAACTAGACTATGTAACATCAAATATAATGTTTAATAATGCAAAAGAGAGTCTGATGATGACAATTGTCTGATTTTACTGAGGAAATGCTTTGTTTATACAGTATGCTGTCACTGACAGATTGCAAGCTTGCATGTCTTTAATAATTCATAATCATTATAAGAGAAAAAAAATATTATCATAATTAATAATTCAGCTTCTCTTGAAGTCCACCACCCCAAATATAATATTTATTTTAATAATTATTTTTAGAATTTTTTCAACTATTTATTAGACAGGAAAGTGGAGAGTATAGGCAGGAAAGTGTGACATTTGAATTCAATAGTAGGCCATTTTATATATTTATTTATTTTACCAGATATTTTATTATTATTATTATTATTTTTATTATACTGTATTTTGTTTTATTCGGAGTGTCAGAATAGAATGGAAAGGCTCCGCCCTCTTCTGAAGAGCAGCAGCTCATTTGCATTTAAAGCGAAAAGCACAAAAACAGCGTGTTTTTCCGACTGCCAAACAGAGGCACATTAAACAATCTCTAATAAAAGATACATGGGGTATTTCAAACTAAAAATTCCCTTGCATTGTTCCAAACGCATTCTAGGCACACCAGAGATCTGATGTGACATCTTATGAAAAAGGCATGATATGTCCCCTTTAATAGAATTCTCATTGAAATCCACACTAGTGCTGTTTGTGCCAAGACAGATTTCCCTAAAGAAATAAAAATGTGTTCCTGTCGTTCCTGTATGTTCTTGTCAAAATAACAACCTCAGCAAAAAATAACGCAGAAGAGTGTTTCTTTTTCTGTTAAGGGAGCTAATAGTGTGGTAGGTGTAGAGCATGAGATATAGATAGTGTGTGTTTCGTCAGTGCTGATCTCCGTGTTTGTGTTGTGTGTGTGCAGTATCTCGGGCTGGTGGAGGTGGATGAATCCAGAGGGATGCATGTGTGCGAAGAGGCAGTGAAAAAGCTGAAAGTGGTGAGTATCGGGTCCTCACATTATAAAACACACGCTCGCTGTAAAAAGCAGACTGGCAGCAAATGAGCCAAAAAGCCCATTTTTGGACGTACAGTGAATTTTTTGAAGCAATAGAAGATACTATCATTTAAAATAAGGTGATGTTATGCACATTTGTGTAATCAGCAGTAAATGGAGCTTTCAAAAACAAGATGGAGCTTTCAGATGGATCTGCATTTACACATAGCCATAGTTATATATTATAGTTATTTATATGTAATGTTATTTAAGCTAAGTAATATCACATTCATTATCGTCATTTCTGTGATCATTTAAAAAAGCATGTGAAAATATCACTTTAAATGAGATGTTTTTACTTCAGACTTACTTCTTAACATCAGTCAAGTGTTTGAAATAAATCCTTGTGTGAGATTATTCTGTTAAATCTTCTGTTTATTCAGCAACTGCTATGAGGATTTCCTGGGTTTTTCCTTTTTCGTGGTGTATTTAGGTGTTTCCTCACAAGAGCGTCCTCTGACTTTTGTCTGAGATTTACTACTGTGCTTCCCTGACATGCATGACAGTCACAGGTTTTGCTTAGTAATGACTTCTATTTCCTTTTTTGATGTATCATGCAGTCCTAATTTAAGATAGAATATTTAAGATCTAGTTTAAACTAGAAATTACATTGTTTAATATTGCAGTTGTATCACATTGCTAGAAAATAACAAATACATCAAATGGTAATAAATCGAATAAGTAATATATACACATTTTCTTATAGAATAAAATAAATAAAATAATAATGATACAGAATAATTGGACTAAAATTATTTAACAATAATCAAGAATTTCTAATTTGTAAGTTTTTTATTAACTTTTTATTAAATTCAAATTTATGTAAATAGATATGACTAGAAATTATTTTATAGTAACAAAAATGACCTGGGGAGGAATATAATATAATACAATATAATATAATATATAATTATATAATATAATATAATTAATGTAATGTAATGTAATGTAATGTAATGTAATGTAATGTAATGTAATAGAATAGAATACAGTGATGTGATTCTTCAGTGAGTCTCAGTGGGGTTCACCGTCATCAAAGCAGACAACCTGACGCTTTGCGCCCTCAGTGTTCATCATTGTGCACAAGAAGGAGCAGTAACTGCTTCGTTCCCGACGTCATTCAGGGATGTAACTGTAGACCTACCTAGGCTATTGTGTATATAACATAATGATATTGTGTAGTACTTTAATGTGCATGTAAGCCACTGACAATATGCAAGCTTATAAAATCGCTTTAAATGCATGCTCGGCACATTTTCATAAGTTTAGACGATATTACAAATGTTTAAAAATATATTTTATAATAAATTAAAACTATTAAAAAGCAGGGACTAAACCGAAGGAAAAGGAAAGTGAAAGTGCTAAACTCTTTTTAGCATGCATGATACTTTTTTAGGGTGGAATGTTAAAGTTTATTAGGCTACGCAATTCAACTGGACTTAATATTTTTTACAGTTTGAATTGTTGACTAACTAGTAGTTTATTTGTCACATGTAATAAAGAGTCGACTAAATTACAGGGAAAGTTATATTCTTTGGACATAAGAGAACTGACCGACTTAGTGGCGCCATCTATCGGTAGCATGTGGGGATCTGTCCCGACATTAAGGTACAAAGTAGGCCTATTACATATTACTTGGCAGTCGATTAAACTGCTAAACATTTAAACTGAGAAAACAAAAAAGAAACTTAATTGTGTAGCCAATTCCAAACATTTATATAAAGAATATTACTTATTAGGCGACGTGGTGGTGCAGTAGGTAGTGCTGCCGCCTCACAGCAAGAAGCTCGCTGGTTCGAGCCTCGGCTCGGTCAGTTGGCGTTTCTGTGTGGAGTTTGCATGTTCTCCCCGCGTTCACGTGGGTTTCCTCCGGGTGCTCTGGTTTCCCCCAGAGTCCAAAGACATGTGGTACAGGTGAATTGGGTAGACTAAATTATCCGTAGTGTATGAGTGTAAATGAGTGTGAGTGGATGTTTCCCAGAGATGGGTTGTGGCTGGAAGGGCATCCGCTGCGTAAAACATGTGCTGTATAAATTAGCGGTTCATTCCGCTGTGGCGACCCCGGATTAATAAAGGCACTAAGCCGAAAAAATGAATGAATGAATGAATATTACTTATTATTATTTTTAGAATTATTATTTCTATTATTAGTATTTATTATTTAAAACACACAGATGTTTTGTCCTCAGCTAATCACATGCCTGATAATATAATATAATATAATATAATATAATATAATATAATATAATATAATATAATATAATATAATATAATTTATTACAAAAATTATAATATAATTATGAAAAATTATTATATAATATAATAAACAAACTAAATAAATAAATAAATAAATAAAAGACGGAAAACCAGCAACTCTAATGCATAATCATGCATAACTATTAAAAACCAAAACCAGACATAAAATCAGCACTACATTTGCGAGGACTGATGATTTAATGCTTTGAGAGTCTACAGAGTCTCCTTTGTTTGGAAAATCAATGGTTATGGAGCATTTTTTGTACCCTGTCAATAGTCATATCCTGAGCCTACAAATCTCACAGCAGACCAGTAACACAAGTAGTCTTTTTAAAACACACTTTTGTTTGTGAATCTTGTCTTGTTTCCTCCTGTGTGTGACTCAGTGTGTGTGACTCAGTGTGTGTGTGTGTGTGTGTGTGTGGCTCTTATGTTTTGGGGCTCCTCCATCTGTTCATACACGCTTTCCTCCTGCAGAGTCTGTCTACACACACAGTGACTTGATTTATTTTCTGTTTTTTTCCCCAAACCCCCAAACTCTCCACCTCGTTCAGTCTCATCTCTCCTCTGCTGTCTGCTCAGATCTCGACTCTGACTTTCAGGCTGTTTTTACCGTCGGTTGAATCTCCTCAGTTCTCTTGATTTATCCCAGCCCTTCACTTTCACTTACTCCTCCAGTTGTTTCCAGATTAAAAGCATATTACAGTGTCTAAAGCTTCGCTCTCTGGGTCTCTGTGCATCACAACAGACTGTGAATGTGCACTATATGCTGAAAAAGATTATTCATTGGATTTACTATATTATTTTAAGGTATGTGGTTGCAAACAATTTATAGGGCCAAATTTAAACAAACAAATTAAATTTAGTAATGTTCAACTCAATTGGTTTGTTTAAATTCAGCCCAGATAAATCACCTGCCTTAAAAAATATAGTAAATCCAATTAATATTTTTTTTCAGTTTATAGGTAACTAATGCATAGTAACTTTGTTTTAGTGCTCTAATACATGTTTGTTTGTTTGTTTGTTTGTTTGTTTGTTTGATTGTTTGTTTGTTTGTTTGTTTGTTTGTTTGTTTGTTTGCTTGGTTGGTTGCACCAAAAGTATAGAAATATATTTCAGTTTTTGGTGACATTCAGTGGTGTAAAATAACAAATAACAAATACTCAAATGACTGTAATTGAGTAGTTTTTCTCAGGAATCGTAATTTGCTAAGTAGTTTTTATAAATGTGTACTTTTACTTTCCCTTGAGTACATTTTAGTGCTGTATCGCTACTTTTACTCCACTACTTTCCTTCAACCTGCGGTCACTATTTTTTCTTGTCTATGGGGATTGACTAAAATAGACAAATCGGTCGTCTGATTCCAGTCCACTGAAATCACACATAGAAAGTAGATCGCTCCATACTGAACAACCTCAAGACATGGGCGCTTTATAAATGCAGCAAACCATTTGGAAGTATTAAAAGTGTCCAAGAAGATATCCAAAATCTTTACACGCATTGACCCAGAGACTGTTTAGATGAATGTTACTGATGAGTAGATGACGGATGTTTACTGTATGATGACTGAAATTGCCAAATGGCCTTAAAATCACTAAATGCACTACAGAATGTTACGTTTACACATCCTTGCACAAATTACATGTAAACGCATCAGCTTTTCACCGCGTAATACTCAATACTCACTACTCTTGAGTACTTTTAAAAGGGCTACTTTTTACTTATACTTTGAGTAATATTTACAACAGATACTTTTACTCTACTTGCACTACATTTTTGGGCAAGTAATGGTACTTTTTCATGAGTATGATTTTTCAGTACTCTTTCCACCACTGGTGACATTTAACAATAAGGTTACTTTAGTTAATGCTAGCCAATGTATTCATTTTTAACAATAAAGTGGTCAATTAATTCATGCTGTAGAAGTGTTGTTAATTTTTGTTAATAAGTGTTAGTAAATACATTAACTAATGGAACAGCATTGTAAAGTCTTCAAGTTCAAGTTTTCATTATTAATATATTTTAAAACATATACATTATTGTTTAATACACTCACGGCACTTTATTAGATATACACGTCCAACTACTTAATGCAAATTTCTAATCAGCCAATCACATGGCAGCAACTCAATACATTTAGGCATGTAGACATGGTCAAGAGGATCTGCTGCAGTTCAAACCGAGCATTAGAATGAGGAAGAAAGGTGATTTAAGTGACTTTGAACGGGGCATGGTTGTTGGTGCAAGACGGGCTGGTCTGAGTATTTCAGAATCTGCTGATCTACTGGGATTTTCATGCACAACTATCTCTAGGATTTACAGAGAATGGTCCGAAAAAGAGAAAATATCCAGTGAGTGGCAGTTCTGTGGGCGCAAATGCCTTGTTGATATCATAGGTCAGAAGAGAATGGCCCGACTGGTTCCAGCTGATAGAAAGGCAACAGTAACTCAAATAACCACTCGTTACAACCGAGGTTTGCAGAAGAGCATCTCTGAACACACAACACGGCCCACCTTGAGGTGGATGGGCTACAGCAGCAGAAGACCACACCGGGTGCCACTCCTGTCAGCTAAGAACTGGAAACTGAGGCTACAATTCGCACAGGCTCACCAAAATTGGACAATAGAAGATTGGAAAAACGTTGCCTGGTCTGATGAGTAGGAGATTTGCGTCATGGATGTGCAGCCGACAAATCTGCAGCAACTGTGTGATGCTATCATGTCAATATGGACCAAAATCTCTGAGGAACATTTCCAGTATCTTGCTGAATCTATGCCACGAAGGATTAAGGCAGTTTTGAAGACAAAAGGGTGTCCAACCAGGTATTAGTAAGGTGTACCTAATAAAATGGCCGGTGAGTTTATGTAAATATGTTAATAGAAACATAATATATTATTAAATATACATTATATATTTTTTTTTGTAATTTATTATAAGCTGTAATTTTTGGAATTGGTTTTCTTATAATAATAATAATAATAATAATAATACATTGTCATAATTATTTTAGGTTCAACAAAAGTAAAAAAGTTATTTAAATACTACTACAACAAGAGTTGCTAATAATGATAATAATAATAATAATAATAATAATAATAATAATAACAATAATAATAATAACAATAATAATAAAAGTATAATAATAATAATAATAATAATAATATATAAATAAATTAACATTCTAAATAAATAATTCCCATGTTTAAAACCCATTTAAACTTTTTTAATTTGACAAATGTCAAACTTAGTAAATAATAAAGGCAGTAATAGTAATAGTACAGTATAGAATGTTAACCAATAAGCCATCGTCGCTGAAACGTGTCTAATTTCTGCATTTCTGTTGTTGGACAGCTCTATGATAAGTTGTAGGAAAAAAATTGAGCTGACAAAAGCTAAAACTTTCACAGAAATGTTTTATGCTAGCAAATCAAAAGCTCTGCAGTAGTGCTGAGATCCCAGTGTGTCTAAGACTGATGTTGTTTCAATATTTTTGCCCTCAGAGTGGGAAAAAGACAGTGAAGGCTGTGCTCTGGGTGTCTGCTGATGGCCTGAGAGTAGTGGACGACAAAACCAAGGTAAGTGTGCTTTGGTTTTTTTGTGCTTAAGCTTGTTTTGTTGAGTGTCCATTGAAATCCATTAAAGAAGCCATAAACTCTAAAATCAGAATCCCCTTTATCTTTTGATATTTAAGGGGTCACTGTACTACAAAAACATCCTGTATGTTTCCGAGTTCAGAACCTTCCTGTTATTATTAAACAGCTTATAATGAAGATATTATATATGCAATTAAGTGGATACTACTACTATAAAAGCATGTTAAACATGCTTGTTTTTTATGTCTTTTTGGTGATGATCCGAAATGAAACCGAAAGTGATATTTAAAGTGTGACGCTGATGTCATGACAACCAGTTAGTGTAATCGAAACAGTTTGCTGTAATCGGGTGACAATTTTGACACCCGGCGAGGATGATCAGTTTCCAGAAAAGAAAAGTTAATGGAGAAAATTAAGTTTTCAAAGATTCATATGTTCATTTCGCTCCTGTCCAGCACAAAAAACCCCGTTTTGCTTGATTCTTAAGAAATAGTGGTAGTTGTCCAGTAGAGTTGGGCGATGTTGACCAATTTGGCATCATATGATGTTTAATGTGAAACATCGCGATGGACAACGGCATCGTCGTCGTAGGCAGCAGTGAATTAATTATTTATGAATAATTATTTAATCCATTACGAATTAATTATTTATATCCTACCGTTTCAACTTCCTGAGCCGCATGGTCTTTGTTTTACCCATAACCAAATACCAAAAAATAAAGATAAGTTACACACAAATGACCAGCTGCCAATCACTTTTTCCGCAGGACTCTGGCATGAATAGGCAGAGTGATCTGTGTCATTATAATGGCGTCGACAAACTTGATTGGTGAAAAATGTGCACAACCAACAGGAACCAACCAACAATATCTAAGGTTTTCGCTAAAATTACTAAGTACAAGCGTGAAAATGAAAGATTGAAGCAGTGTACTGACGCTGTGACACGTAGATTCAAAAGACCGAAGAGTCACCCGCTGACTGCTGGAGCTCAGATGTGCGCATACACTGCAGTGCATGCCTCTGTGTGTGTGTGGTCACGTGGAGTGCTTTTTCAGCGGTATAGTGTGGACAGAGGGCTGTTCAGAAATGCTAGATGAGTATCAGAGTGGATGTGCATTGTTTTTGTTCTAAAATGCCATTTTAAAACTAAGACGTATTAGTGTAAACGGGGCCTGAGTGTGTATTTTTTGCGAGCGGGTTGTTGCTGCAATGGAGGCAGGGCGGAAGATTGCGATGCCTGCTCAGCATCATGATGTCTATCGGCCATCGGCGATGGACAATGGCATCATCTATTGACCCAACCCTAGTTGTTCAATTATTGATTTTCCTTCGCCTTAGTTCCTTATTTACCATGGGTCACCCTCAGCGGAATGAACTGCCAACTATTCCGGCATATGTTTTACGCTACGAATGCCCTTCCAGCTGCAATCCAGTACTGGGAAACACCCATACACTCTCACATTCACACACAATCATACACTACAGCCAATTTAGTTTATTCAGTTTGCCTATATTGCATATCTTTGGACTGTGGGGGAAACCGGAGTACCCGGAGGAAATCCATGTGAGCATGGGGAGAACATGCAAACTCCACACAGAACTCTAACTGACCCAGCCAGGGCTCGAACCAGCGACCTTCTTGCTGTGAGGCGACAGTGCTAACCACTGAGCCACCGTGCTGGCTTGTTGTAGTTGTGAATAGTGGAAAGTCAATTGCCACTTTGAAAGAAACATTAGGCAGCTGATGGAAAAACATTTCCCACATTGTACTGCTCTGTATTTTGACCTTCCTATGGTTGTGTTGTGTTTTGTTGATAGAAATTGATGACGCTTAATGTCTGTGTAAAAGCAAAATTTACAAGTTGTTATTATTTTGGCAAACAACTAATCTGTTCAAGATAATCTACTGAAACATTTGCTTTTGTGTTTGGTGTTTCTCTGTTGACGTCAGTTTGACAGCTTCAGCCACAATATTCTTAACCACACCTCTCTTACTGTTAGTTTGCTATGAGGGAATGATGCACAAAAAAGCCCCGCCCCCTACTCAATATTCCATTTCAGTTCGAAGTACATCAACACAATGAATTGTCACTTGTCATTCTGAGACTTAAAAACTTGTTATTAATGTATTTTTTAAATACAAAACACACTTTAAAAAATTAGATTTATGTATATGCATATATATTTAAAACAAGTTTAGTAAAATTGATCTAGAATTAAAAAAAGCCTACCGTTAAATTTTCTATTAGGAGGGGTTTCATTACCCAATTCCCAGTTATATTTTTGGTCTGCCCAAATAAAAAATATGCTAAACTGGTTTCTTAATAGAATGGATTCTCAGTGGTTGGGTATAGAATCTATGAGAAGCTCCCCAAATTTCTTATGTACTTTACCATTTATTAATAGTGTACATAAACCCGACTCTGTATTCAACATCTTTACAGTATCAAACACTCTCTTAGCATGGAAAGATGTGATAAAGTATTTGAATATTCCTTATACTCTTTCCTTAAAATCTCCTATTTCGTGTAACCCTGATCTACCTCCTGCTATTCAAAACATTGGTTTTCGATCATGGAGATTAAAGGGGATTTTGGAATTAGATCAGATATTTGACAACAGGAACCTGAAATCATTTCAGTTATTAAAACAGGAATTTCATTTACCAAATAACGACTTTTACAAATTTCTACAACTACGACATTTTCTAGAATTATCCCTTAAGGATGGCAGAATACGTCTTGATCTTTCTGACATGGAAAAACAATTGTCTTCTTCATTTTCCCTCAAAGGGAAGATATCTTTTTTTTACTCAGTGTTATCTAATGTAGGGTGTTCCTCCCTTACCTCCTTGAAAGTTATATGGGAGAAATACTATGGAACAAATTTTAGTGAAGAAGAATGGCTTTCAGTCTGTTCTGATATATTTTTTAAAGGTGCCACAATATCAAACCACGAGCAAAATTTTAAATTCTTTTACAGAACCTATTTAACACCAGTTCGTTTAAATAAGATATTTCCTAATGTTTCTCAAAATTGTTTTAAGTGCAAATCCAATGTTGGTACTGTGATGCATGTATTCTGGGACTGTGACATGATTAAGACATACTGGAAAGAAATCCACAAATTAGTACAGAAGATTAAACCTTTTGCTCTATCTCCAGCTATTTATCTTCTCAATTGTAAAACTGCTCTACACCTTAGTCATGGACTTTTGTACATACCTTGCAAGAAAATGTATTCTTCTGTTGTGGTCCTCTCATTCCCTCGGTCAATATGTGGATAGATCAGATTGCCATTTTCTTAACCTTGGAAAAACTGACGATTTCTGGCATATCTGGAATCCTCTGTGGGAGTTTTTGGAGAATGTATCTTGAAAGACTATTTTTATTTTACGTTAATTAATTTATTTTTTGTTAATTTTACCCTTTACAAAAGACTTGAATTACTAGCCGATGGACGATTGTATAATAGATGGCTATATTATTGTATATGACATGAGACACCTATACCACTGCTCTGTGATTGTAAATCTTTAAATAAATGTTTAAAAAATAAATAAATAAATAAATAAATAAAAATAAAACAAGTTTAGTTATAATAAGCAATTGTTCTAGACATTTGACTTTGATGAAATTAACAACCCCTGATGTAGACCATCAAACACATACAGACGTTTATATTGTGGGACATACAGTACAGCCGTCCTGTCAAAAATGTTTAAAATGCAAATCTGTCAGCCAATCATAGCAGTGGGCGTTTACCTCTGATCTATAGTCTGCCACACCTATTCAAATAGTGTGTTTAGAGGAGAAAGGCCAAAGCAGGACTGAAACATTCATTTTCCTTCAGCTTAGTCTCTTTATTTATCAGGGATTGCCACAGCGGAATGAACCGCCAACTATTTCGGCATATGTTTTACGCAGCGAATACTCTGCGTAAACACCCATACACTCTCAATTTAGGCCAATTTAGTTCATCTAATTCATCTGTACTGCATGTTTTTGGACTGTGGGGGAAACCGGAGCACCCCGAGCAAATCCACACAAACACAGGGAGAACATGCAAACTCCACACAGAAACGCCAACTGACCCAGCCAGGACTCGAACCAGCAACCTTCTTGCTGTGACAAAAAATTCTGCATTCCATCAAAAGTAGACCCCGGAGAACAGTACAATATAAACTAAAAAGGCAGTTTATGACCCCTTTAATCACAGAGTATTAAAAAGCCTTTGAAAGAGCCGTCAATTAGCCGAGTCTGTCAGCGTAAGAGAAAGACTGCAGGAAACACACAACATGCGGTAGGAGGAAGCTGGCAGAGCTCCAGAAGAGCCGTCACATGACCGTCCCGCTGCATGAGGCATCACTCAGACAGGACATGACTTTTAAGGCCAAGGGTTCCCATGTCTCTCACGGCTGGGTTTTTCCTTTTTAAAGTTCGGGGATTAATGTAACATCCTTCCCTCACACAAAACCCGGAAAGTTAACCAGAAAAGGTCAAAGGCCTCCCATAATAGCTTCAATTATGGCCTGTTTTTCCTTTTCAATGCACACAGTTAAAGGCGGAAGGCCACAAAGATCTCTTTTTTTTGTTTCTCGTCAGGCCTCAGACTCCAGCATTCACTCGCTGTGCTCTTCTGGTAATCGTCCTGTATGTATGAGTCAACAAATAATCCCCGCCGCCATAACACACACACACACACACACACACACACCACCTGTGTGTCCTGTCCCGCTCCTCCACTCTCTCCTGATAAACTCACGATTAATCAAATTTTGGTTACATTCTGATTCTGTTTAAGCTTTCGTTTTAGGTCAGGTCAGGTTCTTAACAAAGATGACTACTACCGGAAGATTGTGTAAACCACAACATACTGCAACCCCAAATCAGAAAACGTTGGGACAGTATGGAAAGTGCAAATAAAAAAGAAAGTAATGATTTCCAAATTTACTTTGACTTGTAATTCATTACAGACTATATGAACACAAAATATTTCATGTTTTGTCTGGTCAACTTCATTTGTTGCTGTCAAAATTTCATTTGTAAATGTACAGTGCATCCGGAAAGTGTTCATAGCGCTTCACTTTTTCCACATTTTTTTTATTTTACAGCCTTATTTCAAAATGGATTCAATTCATTTCCTCAGAATTCTACACACAATACCACATAATGACAATGTGAAAAAAAGATTTTTTTAAATTCTTGCAAATTTATTAAAAATAAAAAACCTGAAAATCACATGTACATCAGTATTCACAGCCTTTGCTCAATACTTTGTTGATGCATCTTTGGCAGCAATTACAGCCTCAAGTCTTTTTGAATATGATGCCACAAGCTTGGCACACCTGTCTTTGGGAATTTTTCTCAAGGACATTCATCGAGTTGTTGTGAAGCCAGTCCATTGATATTTTGGCGGTGTGCTTTGGGTCATTGTCCTGCTGGAAGATCAAGAGCACTCTTAAGCAGGTTTTCATTCAGGATGTCTCTGTACATTGCTGCATTCATCTTTCCCTCTATCCTGACTAGTCTTTCAGTTCCTGCTGCTTAAAAACATCCCCACAGCATGATGCTGCCACCACCATGCTTCACTGTAGGGATGGTATTAGCCTGGTGATGAGCGGTGCCTGGTTTTCTCCAAACGTAACGCCTGCCATTTACTCCAAAGAGTTCAATTTTAGTCTCATCAGAGCAGAGAATTTTGTTTCTTATGGTCTGAGAGTCCTTCAAATGCCTTTTGGCAAATTCCAGGCAGGAAGTGGCTTCAGTCTGATCACTCTACCATACAGGCCTGATTGGTGGATTGCTGCACAGATGGTTGTCCTTCTGTAAGGTTCTCGTCTCTCCCCAGAAGAATGCTGGAGCTCAGACAGAGTGACCATCAGGTTATTGATCCCCTCTCTGACTAAGGCCCTTCTTCCCCGTTCACTCAGCTTAGATGGCTCTAGGAAGAGTCCTGGTGGTT
The DNA here is from genome assembly GCA_903798195.1 of Danio kyathit. NCBI lineage: Eukaryota > Metazoa > Chordata > Actinopteri > Cypriniformes > Danionidae > Danio > Danio kyathit. Next base: position 18,501,608 of record LR812533.1, on the reverse strand, counting down.
CCAAACATCTTCCACTGGATGATGGAGGCCACTGTGCTCATTGGAACTTTCAGAGCAGCAGACATTTTTCTGTAACCTTCCCTAGCCTTGTGCCTTTAGACAATCCTGTCTCGGAGGTCTACAGACAATTCCTTTGTCTTCTTGCTTGGTTTGTGCTTTGACATGCACTGTCAACCCTGGGCTCTTATATAGACAGGTGTATGCCTTTTTAGATCATGTCCAATCAACTGAATTTACCACAGGTGAACTCCAATTAAGCTGCTGAAACATCTCAAGAATGATCAGTGGAAACAGAATGTACCTGAGCTCAATTTAGAGCTTCACGACAAAGGCTGTGAATACTTCTGTACATGTGATTTTTCAGGCTTTTTATTTGTAATAAATTTGCAACAATTTCAATGAACTCTTTTTTCACATTGTCACTATGGGGTATTGTGTGTAGAATTTTGAGGAAATAAATGAATTGAATCCATTTTGTAATAAGGCTGTAACATAAAAAATGTGGAAAAAATCAAGCGCTATAAAGATTTTCCTGATGCACTGTACATCTTTTCCTGTCATTCAGACCTACAACAATTTTTTTCTTTTCCAAATATTTCCCAAATAATGTTTAACAGAGCAAGGAATTTTTCACAGTATTTCCTATAATATTTTTTTCATCTGAGAAAGTCTTATTTGTGTAATTTCGGCTAGAATAAAAGCAGTTTTGAATTTTTTTAAACCATTTTTAGATCGAGCAATATTTTTTTTTCACATTGTCTACAGAACAAACCATCGTTATACAATGACTTGCCTAATTAACCAGGTTAAGCCTTTAATTTACACTTTAAGCTGAATACTAGTATCTTGAAACATAGCTAGTAAAATATTATGGCAAAGATAAAATAAATCAGTCATTAGAAATGAGTTATTAAAACTATTATGTTAAACTAAAATGTGTTGAAAAAAAAAATCTTCTTTCCGATAAACAGAAAATGGCGAGAAAAATATACAGGGGGCTAATAATTCAGGAGGGCTAATAATTCTGACTTCAACTGTATATTGTCCACAGTAATCAAGTAGCTCGGCTTCACTCATCAGTAGTCATTCTAGTCAAAGTGTTATTGACTGGAGACCAGACTGTTTTATTCCTGAGTCAGCTTTCCTGGACCTATAAACTTGATTTCCTGTCTGCTGTAAAACCCATTGAGCAGGCTTTCAGAGCTCTGACGGGCCCTTCAGTCAGTAATGGGCTGACAGTGAACCGGGCCCCTCACCTCTTGTGCTCGACTCTTCAGCTCATGCATTATGGAGGAACTGTGGCCCCTGACTAGGAAACACTAGCCACTGTTTCACTGGGAGGTCCAGGACACACAAAACACTTTACTCATGTTAGGACAATAGACAGGACAAAAAAGCCCAGCATGTGGTGCTTTGGTCAAAGACAGAGGAGCATGGAAACGGACTCCTAGTTTCTGCGAATTAAATAAGATGTTGGTTTTGTAATTGTTTTTTATTTTTTGTCATTTGCACCAAATAAATTGATGTTTTCTATTCTATTAAATTATATTATATTATTCATTCATTCATGCATTTCCTTTTCGGCTTAGTCCATTTATTAATCCAGGGTCACCACAGCGGAATTATTATTTTATATTATATTATATTATTACATTTTGTGTCCCAAACAATTTATTCATATCACTATTGACAACTTTTGACTTTTGAAACTGCTGATCTACTGGGATTTTCACGCACAACCATCTCTAGGGTTAACAGAGAAAGGTCACAAAAAGAGAAAATATCTATTGAGTGGCAGTTCTGTGGGCGCAAATGCCTTGTTGATACCAGAGGACAGAGGAGAATGGCCAGACTGGTTCAAGCTGATAAAAAGGCAACAGTAACTCAAATAATCACTCGTTACAACTGAGGTATGCAAAAGAGCATCTCTGAACACACAACACGACCAACCTTGAGGTGGATGGGCTACAGCAGCAGAAGACCACACCGGGTGCCACTCCTGACAGATAAGAACAGGAAACTGAGGCTAAAATATACAGAGGCTCACCAAAATTGGACAATAGAAGATTGGTTGCTGACCATGTCCATCCTTTTATGACCATAGTGTACCCATCTTCTGATGGCTACTTGCAGTAGGATAATGCGCCATGTCGTAAAGCACGAATTATCTCAGACTGATTTCTTGACAATGAGTTCACTGTACTCAAATGGCCCCCACAGTCACCAGCACTCAATCCAATAGAGCACCTTTGGGATATGGTGGAACAGGATTCACATCATGGATGTGCACCCGACAAATCTGCAGTAACTGCGTGATACTATCATGTCAATATGGACCAAAATCTCTGAGGAATATTTCCTGTACCTTGTTAAATCTATGTCATGAAGGATTAAGGCAGTTCTGAAGGCAAAAGGGGGTCGAACCCGGTACTAGTAAGGTGTACCTAATAAAGTGGCCAGTGAGTGTATAATATAACATCTTATAATATCTTACTGGAAAATAGGAATGTATTTAATAAAATTAACATAAATAAATAATAATCCAATTATGCTTGTATAATGTATAATAGTATACAAATATAATATAATATATAATATTTTACATAATATTATACAAAAGTATATTTAGACTTAACACTACAGTACTCTTAATTTATACTTAATGCTAATTTAGTGAAGCATTTATTTAATAAGTAATACAAATGTGAGGAAAAAAAAGTGTTGAAAGTAAGAATTTAGGTTGATATCTACATATTGTTTATTTCTTTTTATTATATTTATCATTTATAGTTTATTTTTATTCTTACCAATGTATTTTTTTTTTTCAAATTTGAAATTTTTTTTCAAATGTATTTATTTATTTAACAAAAGCAAAAAATCAATTTTTTAAGTTTAAAGTGTTGTCACAATGCCAGTCACATCGTAATGTATAGTTGTCATTTAAATTTATCAATCAATCAATCAATCAATCAATCAATCAATCAATCAATTAATACGTATCATAGAACTACTATAATCATTTTAATAAAACAATTTTTAAGATATTTTATAATAGAAACAACATAAAATTTACATTCCAAAATAACAATTATTTACAAATATTGACTAAATAGATACTTTCAATATACTTTTCATTGTATTGCTCTTTAAAATGCCACAAACTGTTGTTTTTTTCTCTGCAGGACCTAATTGTGGATCAGACGATTGAGAAGGTGTCGTTCTGTGCCCCAGACCGTAACTACGACAAGGCGTTCTCCTACATCTGCCGTGACGGAACGACCCGCCGCTGGATGTGCCACTGCTTCATGGCCCTGAAGGACTCGGTGAGGAGAACAAGAATGATTAATCCTTCATTCCCCGCAAAGTGGGATTAAACAGGGATTATAGCAGTGTGATCTGAACCGGAAGAACTGCTTAGAGACCATTATCTGTACTTGGGGAACACCGAAAAAAGAGATAATAACACAACACATCATTACTAGTCTAGACAAAAACAACATATGATGTTTTTATCCATCCCATCCCATAACAAGAAACAAACACCGACTAATACTAAATAAATAATAATAAATATCTAAACATTTAAAAATGTTTGTTAAAAAAATTGTAGTGTTTTTCAAATTAAAGTTTTTTTTTCCTAAATCAAGTTTGTTTTTGACACCTTATGGCTAATACTTTTTTCCTTTATTAAGTCTATAGTCAAATATACGAATCTTCAAATCTATAGACACATATATGTATCTTTAAATCTATACTCAAATATATGTACATGTATCTTTAAATCTATAGTCAAATATATGCATCTTTAAATGTATAGTCAAATATAGGTACCATTAAATCTATAGTCAAATATATGCATCTTTAAATCTATAGTCAAATATAGGTACCATTAAATCTATAGTCAAATATATGCATCTTTAAATCTATAGTCAAATATAGGTACCATTAAATCTATAGTCAAATATAGGTATCTTTAAATCTATAGTCAAATATATGCATCTTTAAATCTATAGTCAAATATAGGTACCATTAAATCTATAGTCAAATATAGGTATCTTTAAATCTATAGTCAAATATATGCATCTTTAAATGTATAGTCAAATATAGGTACCATTAAATCTATAGTCAAATATATGCATCTTTAAATCTATAGTCAAATATAGGTACCATTAAATCTATAGTCAAATATAGGTATCTTTAAATCTATAGTCAAATATATGCATCTTTAAATCTATAGTCAAATATAGGTACCATTAAATCTATAGTCAAATATAGGTATCTTTAAATCTATAGTCAAATATATGCATCTTTAAATGTATAGTCAAATATAGGTACCATTAAATCTATAGTGAAATATAGGTATCTTTAAATCTATAGTCAAATATATGCATCTTTAAATCTATAGTCAAATATAGGTACCATTAAATCTATAGTCAAATATTGGTACCATTAAATCTATAGTCAAATATAGGTATCTTTAAATCTATAGTCAATATATGCATCTTTAAATCTATAGTCAAATATAGGTACCATTAAATCTATAGTCAAATATATGCATCTTTAAATCTATAGTCAAATATAGGTACCATTAAATCTATAGTCAAATATAGGTATCTTTAAATCTATAGTCAAATATATGCATCTTTAAATGTATAGTCAAATATAGGTACCATTAAATCTATAGTGAAATATAGGTATCTTTAAATCTATAGTCAAATATATGCATCTTGAAATCTATAGTTAAATATAGGTATCTTTAAATCTATAGTCAAATATATGCATCTTTAAATCTATAGTCAAATATAGATACCATTAAATCTATAGTCAAATATTGGTACCATTAAATCTATAGTCAAATATAGGTATCTTTAAATCTATAGTCAATATATGCATCTTTAAATGTATAGTCAAATATAGGTACCATTAAATCTATAGTCAAATATAGGTATCTTTAAATCTATAGTCAAATATATGCATCTTTAAATGTATAGTCAAATATAGGTACCATTATATCTATAGTCAAATATAGGCATCTTTAAATCTATAGTCAAATGTAGTTATCTAAATTTAGTCAGATATATGTATCTTTAAATCTAAAGTTAAATATCTGTGTCTTTAAATCTATAGTCAAATATAGGTATCTTTAAATCTATAGTCAAATATAGGTATCTTTAAATCTAAAGTTAAATATAAGTTTCTTTAAATCTATAGTCAAATATAGGTATCTAAATCCAGTCAAATTTAGGTATCTTTAAATCTATAGTCAAATATAGGTATCTTGAAATCGATAGTCAAATATAGGTATCTTTAAATCTATAGTCAAATATATGCATATTTAAATCTACAGTCAAATATATTCATATTTAAATCTATAGTCAAATATAGGTATCTAAATCTAGTCAAATATAGGTGTCTTTAAATCTATAGTCAAATATATGCATCTTTAAATCTACAGTCAAATATATGCATCTTTAAATCTATAGTCAAATATAGGTATATTTAAATCTATAGTCAAATATAGGTATCTAAATCTAGTCAAATATAGGTGTCTTTAAATCTATAGTCAAATATAGGCATCTAAATCTAGTCAAATATATGTATCTTTAAATCTAAAGTTAAATATAAGTGTCATTAAATCTATAGTCAAATATAGGTATCTTTAAATCTATAGTCAAATATAGGCATCTAAATCTAGTCAAATATATGTATCTTTAAGTCTAAAGTTAAATATATGTCTTTAAATCTAAAGTTAAATATAGGTATCTTTAAATCTATAGTCAAATTTAGGTATCTTTAAATCTATAGTCAAATATAGGTATCTTTAAATCTATAGTCAAATATAGGTATCTAAATCCAGTCAAATATAGGTATCTTTAAATCTATAGTCAAATATAGGTGTCTTTAAATCTATAGTCAAATATAGGTATCTTTAAATCTATAGTCAAATATAGGTATCTAAATCCAGTCAAATATAGGTGTCTTTAAATCTATAGTCAAATATAGGTATCTCAATCTATAGTCAAATATAGGTATCTTTAAATCTATAGTCAAATATAGGTATCTTTAAATCTATAGTCAAATATAGGTATCTTTAAATTTATAGTCAAATATAGGTATCTTTAAATCTATAGTCAAATATAGGTATCTAAATCCAGTCAAATATAGGTATCTTTAAATCTATAGTCAAATATAGGTGTCTTTAAATCTATAGTCAAATATAGGTATCTTTAAATCTATAGTCAAATATAGGTATCTTTAAATCTATAGTCAAATATAGGTGTCTTTAAATCTATAGTCAAATATAGGTATCTTTAAATCTATAGTCAAATATAGGTGTCTTTAAATCTATAGTCAAATATAGGTATCTTTAAATCTATAGTCAAATATAGATATCTTTAAATCTATAGTCAAATATAGGTATCTTTAAATCTATAGTCAAATATAGGTGTCTTTAAATCTATAGTCAAATATAGGTATCTTTAAATCTATAGTCAAATATAGATATCTTTAAATCTATAGTCAAATATAGGTATCTTTAAATCTATAGTCAAATATAGGTATCTTTAAATCTGTAGTCAAATATAGGTATCTAAATCCAGTCAAATATAGGTGTCTTTAAATCTATAGTCAAATATAGGTATCTTTAAATCTATAGTCAAATATAGGTATCTAAATCTAGTCAAATATAGGTGTCTTTAAATCTATAGTCAAATATAGGCATCTAAATCTAGTCAAATATATGTATCTTTAAATCTAAAGTTAAATATAAGTGTCATTAAATCTATAGTCAAATATAGGTATCTTTAAATCTATAGTCAAATATAGGCATCTAAATCTAGTCAAATATATGTATCTTTAAGTCTAAAGTTAAATATATGTCTTTAAATCTAAAGTTAAATATAGGTATCTTTAAATCTATAGTCAAATTTAGGTATCTTTAAATCTATAGTCAAATATAGGTATCTTTAAATCTATAGTCAAATATAGGTATCTTTAAATCTATAGTCAAATATAGGTATCTTTAAATCTATAGTCAAATATAGGTATCTTTAAATCTATAGTCAAATTTAGGTATCTTTAAATCTATAGTCAAATATAGGTATCTTTAAATCTATAGTCAAATATAGGTATCTAAATCCAGTCAAATATAGGTATCTTTAAATCTATAGTCAAATATAGGTGTCTTTAAATCTATAGTCAAATATAGGTATCTTTAAATCTATAGTCAAATATAGGTATCTAAATCCAGTCAAATATAGGTGTCTTTAAATCTATAGTCAAATATAGGTATCTCAATCTATAGTCAAATATAGGTATCTTTAAATCTATAGTCAAATATAGGTATCTTTAAATCTATAGTCATATATAGGTATCTTTAAATTTATAGTCAAATATAGGTATCTTTAAATCTATAGTCAAATATAGGTATCTAAATCCAGTCAAATATAGGTATCTTTAAATCTATAGTCAAATATAGGTATCTTTAAATCTATAGTCAAATATAGGTATCTTTAAATCTATAGTCAAATATAGGTGTCTTTAAATCTATAGTCAAATATAGGTATCTTTAAATCTATAGTCAAATATAGGTATCTTTAAATCTGTAGTCAAATATAGGTATCTAAATCCAGTCAAATATAGGTGTCTTTAAATCTATAGTCAAATATAGGTATCTCAATCTATAGTCAAATATAGGTATCTTTAAATCTATAGTCAAATATAGGTATCTTTAAATCTATAGTCAAATATAGGTATCTTTAAATCTATAGTCAAATATAGGTATCTCAATCTATAGTCAAATATAGGTATCTTTAAATCTATAGTCAAATATAGGTATCTTTAAATCTATAGTCAAATATAGGTATCTCAATCTATAGTCAAATATAGGTATCTTTAAATCTATAGACAAATATAGGTATCTCAATCTATAGTCAAATATAGGTATCTTTAAATCTATAGTCAAATATAGGTATCTCAATCTATAGTCAAATATAGGTATCTTTAAATCTATAGTCAAATATAGGTATCTTTAAATTTATAGTCAAATATAGGTATCTTTAAATCTATAGTCAAATATAGGTATCTTTAAATCTATAGTCAAATATAGGTATCTTTAAATCTATAGTCAAATATAGGTATCTTTAAATCTATAGTCAAATATAGATATCTTTAAATCTATAGTCAAATATAGGTATCTTTAAATCTATAGTCAAATATAGGTATCTTTAAATCTATAGTCAAATATAGGTATCTTTAAATTTATAGTCAAATATAGGTATCTTTAAATCTATAGTCAAATATAGGTATCTTTAAATCTATAGTCAAATATAGGTATCTTTAAATCTATAGTCAAATATAGGTATCTCAATCTATAGTCAAATATAGGTATCTCAATCTATAGTTAAATATAGGTATATTTAAATCTATAGTCAAATATAGGTATCTTTAAATCTATAGTCAAATATAGGTATCTTTAAATCTATAGTCAAATATAGGTATCTTTAAATCTATAGTCAAATATAGATATCTTTAAATCTATAGTCAAATATAGGAATTTTTAAATCTATAGTCAAATATAGGTATCTTTAAATTTATAGTCAAATATAGGTATCTTTAAATCTATAGTCAAATATAGATATCTTTAAATCTATAGTCAAATATAGGTATCTTTAAATCTATAGTCAAATATAGGTATCTTTAAATCTATAGTCAAATATAGGTATCTTTAAATCTATAGTCAAATATAGGTATCTTTAAATCTATAGTCAAATATAGGTATCTTTAAATCTATAGTCAAATATAGGTATCTCAATCTATAGTTAAATATAGGTATCTTTAAATCTATAGTCAAATATAGGTATCTTTAAATTTATAGTCAAATATAGGTATCTAAATCTATAGTCAAATATAGGTATCTTTAAATTTATAGTCAAATATAGGTATCTTTAAATTTATAGTCAAATATAGGTATCTAAATCCAGTCAAATATAGGTGTCTAAATCTATAGTCAAATATAGGTATCTTTAAATCTATAGTCAAATATAGGTATCTTTAAATCTGTAGTCAAATATAGGTATCTAAATCCAGTCAAATATAGGTGTCTTTAAATGTATAGTCAAATATAGGTATCTCAATCTATAGTCAAATATAGGTGTCTTTAAATCTATAGTCAAATATAGGTATCTTTAAATCTATAGTCAAATATAGGTATCTTTAAATTTATAGTCAAATATAGGTATCTTTAAATCTATAGTCAAATATAGGTATCTTTAAATCTATAGTCAAATATAGGTATCTTTAAATCTATAGTCAAATATAGGTATCTTTAAATCTATAGTCAAATATAGGTATCTTTAAATCTATAGTCAAATATAGGTATCTTTAAATCTATAGTCAAATATATGCATCTTTAAATTTATAGTCAAATATAGGTATCTTTAAATCTATAGTCAAATATAGGTATCTTTAAATCTATAGTCAAATATAGGTATCTTTAAATCTATAGTCAAATATAGGTGTCTTTAAATGTATAGTCAAATATAGGTATCTCAATCTATAGTCAAATATAGGTATCTCAATCTATAGTCAAATATAGGTATCTTTAAATTTATAGTCAAATGTAGGTATCTAAATCCAGTCAAATATAGGTGTCTAAATCTATAGTCAAATATAGGTATCTTTAAATCTATAGTCAAATATAGGTGTCTTTAAATGTATAGTCAAATATAGGTATCTTTAAAGGTGCAGTATGTAAGTTTGACACCCAGTGGTTGAACTAGGTATTGCACTCCTGGATCATAATAAAAGTACGCTAGGATGCCAGATTGAGTACAGGAGCGAGTGATTTAAACTGTGTTCTAAATAAAAGCAACGACACGCGATAGAGGGAATATTTTCCATATTAAAAGGAGTTTTTGTCCTAACCAACACCTCGAATTGATATATTAGAAATGGCTTCTATTTCTCACAGCTGAACAACAGAAACCTATGACAGCTAGATCACCTCAGGTAAGCCTTGTGTGCTTTATTCTGTGCTAAATGCTAACAATGCGAGTTTGAATGCATTTACATGGCATTTGTTGCCATATACTGAAAGCAGAAAGTTCACCTCAGATCTTGAAAATACAATAAACCGTCTGAAATTGAACTTTAGAACTAAACACATATGAGTGATTCAGCATCTACATTGATGTTAAAGTGGGTTAACACATGTATTAAATAGATTCTAAACCTTACTGTTTCGTGAGCGAGTGCATATTCTGTGCTTCTGAAAGGCTGTATTTACATTTCTGCCGTGTCTCGTCTGGTGCAAACAGCCAAATAGCTGATCACTGCCTCTCTCGTCACAGCGTGTTGTTAGGACACGCGGTTACAATGTAACCTGCTCACCTAATGCTTACGTTCGTAATATTTATGTAATTTGCTAATTAATAACCTCATGTGGAACTGCATCTGTCTCCCATACTGTTCTTTTTGGTCACGGACGCATGCTTTCAAGAGTCTTACTGAATGAATGAATGAAATACGCTGTTTTCCAACAAGGCAACCCAGGGTGCTGACATATAATTGGCTAAACTGGCATCGTGCATATGAAATTTATCTAAACATAGACAGCGTTCCGGCACGGAAAACCCATTTTCAAAGCAGAATATCTGACTTCAGCATTGTTTTTCAGTTAAACAAGTATGTTCACTTGGGATGTTTCTTAAATATCTGCACACATATTATGGTATTTTTATGCTTTAGAAGAGTCAAAAACTTACATACAGCACCTTTAAATCTGTAGTCAAATATAGGTATCTAAATCCAGTCAAATATAGGTGTCTTTAAATGTATAGTCAAATATAGGTATCTCAATCTATAGTCAAATATAGGTATCTTTAAATCTATAGTCTAATATAGGTATCTTTAAATCTATAGTCAGATATAGGTATTAGGAACATTCTACTAGAAACGTATATTATCTGTGCCTGAAATAAAAACATAAATGCAGTGAATAAAAAGTATTTCATCCCAAAAATTTCTACAAATTTTTTATGTTCAATCAACTTAAAATTTTAAAAACCATTAAGTTAACTTAATTGATTTGCCTTGGGACGACTTGAAGGGAATGTGTGAAACCCAGTATTTTTTACAGTGTATATTTAATTCAACACGAATTATTAATGTTTACATTATTATTTGGAGCATAGAGTATTGTGATGATGCTAATGTGAGTTGATTGTCCTGATGGTCAGGGCGAGCGTCTCAGTCATGCGGTGGGATGTGCGTTCGCCGCCTGCCTGGAGCGGAAGCAGCGCAGAGAGAAGGAGTGCGGCGTCACGGCCTCTTTCGATGCCAGCAGAACATCATTCGTGAGGGAAGGTTCGTTCCGCGTCTCCTCTGCTGCACAGCAGAGCGACCGCGAGGACATCATGAAGCAGATTCAGGACAAGAAGAAAGGTCAGTCCCGCTCCCAAACACAAAGCTTACTGGGAGGAATGACTAAAGTTAAACTGAAACAGAAGCTGCGTCCCAAATGGCACACTATACACTATGCACTCATGCACTATGTATTTATGCACTTAAATGGGGAAAAGTGTAACAGTCAATATAGTGAATGAAGCCCCGCCTTCTACTGCAGGAGCCAATCATTGATCGCTATAAACTGATGATTCTCCAGGCGAGAGGCTCAGACCAGATGTGCGTTTCTACAAATTTTGTGTGATTCGAGCGTTTAGAAATGAAACTAGAGGCTAGAGTTGTTTAATTTTATTGGTGATTCCTAATATGAAATTCAATCATAAGCTTGGCAAGCAGTTTTGTAGAATTCGACATTTCCCCATTTAAACAGTCCAAGCCCAGGTCCAAGTCCAAGCATACTGCCCGAGAGGTGTTTCAGAGATGGCCGGCAGGTGAAACATGCCTTCATCCTTTTACGCATATGATCACACCAGTGTGATCAGCCTTTGCTTGTCCCTGAAGCGTACGATCACAGCAGATCACACCAAAAAAACAATGCTGTCGATGATTTAAATGGTTTCTTCATCTGCCAAAAATTACCAGGCATTAACTAGGCATGTTTAACAACAAAAGTTTGTTTGTTAAATTTATTTATGTTTAACTTTTGTACATTTGTATTGGTTTGAGTTCAGTCTTTGTTTAAAAAAAATTTAATTTTTCTAACCAATAGGTTTGCACAAGGGGTGACGTAAGCTGTGGATACGTTAAATAAAAGAAAATACTCAATTAAACTAAACAAAACCATAAATGAAACTAGCTAAATTTAAACTGAAATTTGAAATTGATACAAAAATAATAATATTGAAATAAATACTATAATAATGACAGATCAATGAATTTTCCTCTCTCTAGAAATGTGTGGGATTTCTGCATTGCCGCCTGGAAATGCATCTCCTCCGGAAGGGGCGGGGTCACCGGGTGAGAGGGCGGAGCCAGGTGGCCCTCACGCCATCCCACGCAGACACGCCCCCATCGAGCAGCTGGTGCGACAGGGATCTTTCAGAGGCTTTCCTCAACTCAGCCAGAAGAACTCGCCGTTCAAACGACAGCTTTCTCTGCGCCTCAATGATCTCCCATCAACCCTGCAGCGCAAGACCGACTTCCAGACCAAGAACCCAGGTCAGCTGAGTTTGTGTACCTGAGCAGCTCTTTTCTCGTGCAAACACTCGTGTGGTCAATTATGTTCAAACAGCTACTCTCCAGTTGCTGACCAAACACTTCAGATGTTTAGTACTGAATGAAGCAGTATTTTTGAAGAATCTCTTGAATTGTTCAGTGACAAGTACATTTTAATGAGTGCACCACCTACTGGCATAACAGTGTAATTGCTGCAGTCTTCATTAGAAAGGCCAAGTGTTTATATCTGATCTTCAACCGTTTATCCCAGTGTCCTTATTGTAATCTGAACAGAAATTGAAAAGACTAAAGACCGTTTCATTCAGTCTGTTACAGATTTGAATGTACTGTTGTGATCATAAAAATATTAATAACATGCAAATCATGGTAATTTAAGATTTTGTAGGTTTTTGAATCAAGATTGTGATCGTTTAATGATTAATTGTGCCTCTTCAAAGTGAGTGATCAGTGATTTGTTTATAAAGATTTCTGAATGAATCAGCTGTTTTAAATGAATCGCTTAAAAAATGATTCAGTGATCCACTCAAGGCAGGCACTTGCTTAATTTTTAAATGAATCAGCTGTTTTAAATGAATCGCTTGAATGAATGTTCACTGAATCACTCAAATCAGGCACTTGTTTAATTTCAAACAAAATCAAATATTTTAAATGAATTGCTTGAATGAATGACTAAGTGAATCACTCAGGACAGGCACTTGCTACATTTCAAACTGTTTAAAAATTAGCTGTTTTAAACGACTCGCAAGAATGATTGATTCAGTGAACCATTTAAGACATGAGGTGCGCTCGACATGAAGCACGGCTGCAGCCGATGATCAACGAGATTAGCCGAGTGCATGTGGGGGCGAAGTTGAAAACAGAGCAAAATGACCAAACAAAATGACCAAAATAAATGAGCTACACTTTAAGTAGACATTTCCCAGAAAGAGCAGGTACATCAATGACACTTTTAACATTTCTGCTTAAGCAGCTTGACAGGAAATAAAATATTTTTGAATCATATATTTTTATATTACATATTTTTATATATATTAATTTGCTAAGAAATGGTCAGGATCAATGATGATAATTATTTTATTACAAGTAATAAGCTGAATACAGTAGTCTGTATAAAAAGGCAGAATAAACCTGTGCAAACAATCTAGTCATTATGAACACGTGGTTGTTGTCATGCGGTGAACTCTGCCAATCGTGTTATATTGGTGTCGTCATCTTAGCTCCAGCAGGCTCTCTTCAGATGCTGCACTGGCTGAATCAGTCGTCTGATCTCAGAGCGCTCTCGCAGTACCTTGATGCCACATGTGACAGTCACATAATGTTGGTGCAGCATCATTCCGGCCAAAATTTCTAACCGGCATGCACCGCTTTAAGACAGATTTCGATCGATCTGCGCTGCGCTGAAGTCGAACGCACCTATCCACTTGCTTAATTTCTAAATGAATCAGCCGTTTTAAATGATTCATTTGAATAAATGATTCAGTGAATCACTCAAGACAGACACTTGCTTAATTTCTAGGTAAATCAGCTGTTTTAAATGAATCACTTGAATGAATGATTCATTACATCACTCAAGACAGGCTATTGCTTACTTTCTAAATGAATTGCTTGAGTGAATGATTCAGTGAATCACTCAAGACAGGCACTTGCTTCATTTCTAAATGAATCAGTTGTTTTAAAATAATCACTCAAGACAGCCGCTTAATTAGCTGTTTTAAATGAATCGCTTGAATAAATGATTCAGGGAATCACTCAAGACATGCACTTGGTTCATTTCTAAATGACTCAGCTATTTTAAATAAATAGTTTGAATGAATGATTCAGTGAATCACTGAAGACAGAGACTTGCTTCATTTCTAAATTAATTAATCAGCTGAAATGAATGGCTTAAATGAATGATTCATTAAATCCTCAGGACAGGCACTTGGGTAATTTCTAAACAAATCAGCTGTTTTAAATGAATCACTTGGACGAAAGATTCAGTGAATCACTTAGGACAGACGCTTGCTTAATTTCTAAATGAATCAGCTGTTGTAAATTAATCAGTTGAATGAATGATTCCGTAAATCACTCCAGACAGCCGCTAAATCAGCTGTTTTAAATGAATCGCTTGACTGAATGATTCAGCGACTCACCCAACACATGCACTTGTCACCACCTACTGGGGGTTTTAGTGTTATATATTTATCCATGACAGTCCTGAACCAAAATACCACCTCATAAATACACTGAGCAGGTATATCATTTAATTATCATTCTGGAAAGAAATCAGCAAAAACATGAAGTCTTTTATTTATATCGCACATGTCTAGTATTTGTGCATCTCTGTGTTCAACCAAAGCACATGAATTATGATCAGAGTGTACATGTATATTGACTGAGTACAGTTCATCCAGATAATAGCACTGAGCATCTTATCTCACACCATTTACCATATGTGCATCATCAACCAGAGGACTTACGCACGTAAAATGCAGCTCATGCTCCGTCTGCATACAAATAAACACAAAAGCACTTCTCTGCTTACGCTGAAACCTTATAACAGTAGCCATGAAGTCATTTAAGCCAACCATAAACTGCAGCATTTAGCAGTATGTCTGTGACTTGCATCGATCCGTTCAGTGTGGCGCTGTGTAAATAACATGTTTTGCAGAGAAGTGTGCTGCTGTTTCTAATCTCTGACTTACTTTGCTCGAGTAGATTGGAAAAGGGCAGTTATGAGTCATGTCTTCAACAGCACTGTATGACTCTGGTTCACCCGTGAATAATGTAAACCGCTAAATGTGTACGCTTGAGAACGTCACTTCATGTAGTGCAGATGTTTGTGAAAAAGATGCTTTGTACTGTAGCTGATACAGGAGAAATATAACTGGGTATACTTTATCACGAAAGCTCACGATATTAAACAAAAGCAGTGCAGTACAGCAAATCAAATGACAACTGTGGATTATTGTCTGTGAATATTATATACGGAGGACCAGGAGTGCCTGTTAGTAATAAAATGAAGAATCAAACGAGAAGATTCAATTTAATAATTGAAGCATAAAAACATGAATTAAAACATGAATTAAATAAATTGTCTATTTATTTATACATTTAAAAGTAATTGTTTAAAATGCATTGTTTTATTGCTTTATTAAGTGGCATTTAAAAACACTTTAAACAAACACATTTAAATAGGTCTATTTATTTCTCCATTATTTGCTCGTTTAAATTGTAATTTATTTATGTACATTTTTATGCTTCAATTATTAAAATGCACTCCTGGTCCTCCATAATTAAACCACATTTATTATAGATTATTTAAATATTTAAGGGATAGTTCACAAAAACAAAGCTAATTACATCTTTATTTAATAGTTTAAGGTTTTATTTTTGGACTGTTGAGCACAAATGATACACTAAAGAATGTTGGAAACCTGTAACCACTGACTTTGATAGTATTTGTTTTTTACTATTAAAGTCAGTGGGTGTTTTAGCTTTCTTCAATATTCAACTGAACAAAAAACTGGTTTGTAACAAGTAAAGATTGAGAAAATGATGGCAGAATTATCTTTTTTTTTGTGAACTATCACTTTCAACTCAATCATCTTCATGACAAAAGCTGATGAAATCACATAAAATTATTACTCAGGGCTTCATTTATAACAACTTACTTTTTAGAGATCCTAAATTATGATTAAATGTTTTTTTCTGTCAAAGCTTCATTTTCAGCATCGTTATTCCAGTCAATCCTTCAGAAATCATTCTAATATTATGATTTGGCACGCAAGAAATATTTACTATTATTATCATCAGTGAGTACGTTTACATGGACACCAATACTCCGATTAAGAATCTACCATGTAAACAGCGATTTTTGATTACCTTAATTCGGCAAAAGTCATAATCGAACTAACTAGAAATGGGATTAAGACATGTGGAGTATGCTGATTTAGTCACAATATTGAAGTAGAGTACAGACATGTAAACACAATCGCTGCATTTTGTGGCAGGATATTCCATACACAGACGGCTGTCTGACACTATTCTCTGCACCTACCGAGTCAGAAAAGGACCACAGACACCTGCCTCACAAAATGCAGAGGGTTTTTCTTTTTCCATTTGGCATGCGCTATCAAATTCCATTAAAACAACAATGTTCCTGACTGAAAATGAAAGTGCCAAACTGCAGTTAAAGTTGACAAATTATGTGAAACACCCGAAATTACATGAAACTCTGGAGGAAACATGGATAGCGCGGTGACACAATGATGTTAATCGAATTATGTGCTATAACATGTAAAACGGGATCATGAAAGGAACATTCAAAAAGCAGCTCATGGAAACACCTTAATCACATGACTGTGTTATTCAGATTAAGGCAAATCATTTGATTACTGATGTCCATGTAAAGGTAGTCAGTGTTGAAAACAGTTTTGCTGCTTAATGTTTTTGTCGAAACTGAAATATCATTTTCATCAGGATTCTTTTATATATATATAAAGTATTTTCTTGCAACAGAAATCATTTGAATCATATTCAATGTCCTTTTTGATCCTTGTATAACAACCCACATAGCAAAATTTCTCTGGCCCAAACAAACAGCTTTTGCTTGGCCCATATGCCGCTGTGAATTACAGTACATGACTGGACCAAGTCTGGCTTCCAGACAAGGGCCAAACAGGGACCATATCTGGGCCAAGTCTCAGCCAAGTAACCCATAAGTGGGCCTGAACTGGGCCGGATATGTTGGCGTGTCACGATTGCAATGAAATTGATAAACCCATGAAGCTCTATGGGCGTGCTTTTTCTTGAAGCGACCTGATTGGTAGAATTTTTTTCCATTATTCAAAAATAATACAAAATTATTTTAAATGTGGGTCAAGATAGGCCAAACTTACATGGTCCACATATCCATTATTAGCATTTGGGCCAAATACTACATTTGATATCTGGCCCAAGTATTGTGTGCCGCCTAAAAGACGGTGCCACCTCTGCCAAACCCGGACCATATTTGGCCCACATGCTCTATGCCAGTGCCGGATGAATGCCTGCTGAGCCAGCTTTATGCCAAATCTGGGCCAGAATTCTTTGCTACCTGAGTAACTAACTAACTAAATAAATAAAGAAATAAAAAAGACAAGATGCATGTCCTGCAGAATGATGCGCAGAGCTGTGATTGAGCTGGAGTCTGTGGTTTTGTCTCAGTTCCAGAGATGGATCTGACGGTGGCTGGAGAGGCGGACAGCATTAACGCTCTGTGCAGCCAAATCAACAGCTCTTTCACCAAACCATCTGAAGACCTGTGTGCCAAAACCACCAACAACTGCTTACCCGTCAGCTGCGCTCCACCTGCCATCCCTCCTCCACCTGCCCCTCCGCAAGGTACCAGACCACACCGGCCAACACAAACACACACACATAATGCAGAACATGGGCTAACCATCACACTGATATGATCAGATAACATGAATTGAATTATCTGTGGAGCTGCTTCATAGCTGAATCACATTTGGTTTATATCTGATGTATTTTGCAACATCTGTATTCATTGCTTTTTTCTATCTGTCATATTTGCAAATAAAATGAAAGCTTAAGGTCCATGTGAAGTCAATAGCGCGCATTGTTATTCTTTAGATGAACAATTAATCTGTGAAAGAATTTTGTTTTGGTAATCTTTAATCAAATCTGACCATTTACTTGTGTGTTTGGAGTGGTGTTCCTTCTCTGTTGACATCAGTTTGATGACTTCAGCCTTAATATTCTTAGCCACGCCCCTTATACTGTTAGTTTGCTATGAGAGAATGATGCGCAAAGAAAGCCCCGCCCCCTACTCAATATTCTGTTTCAGTTGTAAGTAGATCAGCACTCTGAAATAAAAGTCTCAGCAACTCCAGTTTCATGCAGACTTTAAACACACAAAACATTTTATTTCTGGTATTGGACATCTACGATCGATATTGGACATTGCAATACCATAGATTAGACCAGAGTTTAAATCAGGGGTGTCCAAACTCGGTCCTGGAGGGCCGGTGTCCTGCTGAGTTTAGCTCCAACTTGCTTCACCACACCAGCCAGGAAGTTTCTAGTATATCTAGTAAGAGCTTGATTAGCTGGTTCAGGTGTGTTTGATTAGGGTTGGAGCTAAACTCTCCAGGACACCGGCCTTTCAGGACGGAGTTTGGACACCCCTGGTTTAAATATTTCTGCAGGCTCCTCCCTCTAATGGGTTGTCTAAAATTTGGCAAAATTTACTGGATTCTTTTAGGATCAAATCTCTTTCTATTTATAACAATATTTGTATCAGTAAAATGTTTAATACTCTAGGGTCCATGCATTTTTTTTGGCAGAAGTGATAACGTTACATAAGTGACTGTTCAAGGGCGACGCGGTGGCGCAGTGGGTAGCACGTTCGCCTCATAGCAAGAAGGTTGCTCCAGTTTCCCCCACAGTCCAAAGACATGTGGTATAGGTGAATTGGGTAAGCTAAAAATTGGCCGTAGTGTATGTGTGTGTGTATGTGAGTGTGTATAGATGTTTCCCAGTGATGGGTTGCGGCTGGAAGGGCATCCGCTGCGTAAAAACATATGCTGGATAAGTTGGCGGTTCATTCCGCTGTGGCGACCCCAGATTAATAAAGGGACTAAGCCGAAAAGAAAATGAATGAAGTGACTGTTCAATTTACTGAGGGATATTGTACACAGGGGCAACGCAGTGGCGCAGTAGGTAGTGCTGTTGCCTCACAGCAAGAATGTCGCTGGGTCGCAGGTTCGAACCTCGGCTGGGCTGGGTCAGTTGGCGTTTCTGTGTGGAGTTTGCATGTTCTCCCTGCGTTTGCGTGGGTTTCCTCCGGGTGCTCCGGTTTCCCCACAGTCCAAAGACATGCAGTACAGGTGAATTGGGTAAGCTAAATTGTCCATAGTGTATGAGTGTGAATGTGTGTGTGGAAGTTCCCAGAGATGGGTTGCGGCTGGAAGGGCATCTGCTGCGTAAAATCGTGCTGGATAAGTTGGTGGTTCATTCCGCTGTGGCGACCCCGCAAGGGACAAAGCCGACAAGAAAATGAATGAATGAATATTGTACACAGAGTTATTCTGTACTCACATTTCCATTTAACGTTGGTAATCCGCGTAATGGCGGCGCAGTGGGTAGCACGATAGCCTCACAGCAAGAAGGTCGCTGGTTCGAGTCCTGGCTGAATCATGACATTTCTGCGTGGAGTTTGCATGTTCTCCCTGTTTGCGTGGGTTTCCTCCTGGTGCTCCGGTTTCCCCCACAGTCCAAAGACATGCGCTATAAGTGAATTGAATAAGCTAAATTGCCGGTAGTGTATGTGTGTAAATGCAAGAGTGTATGGGTGTTTCCCAGTGTTGGGTTGCAGCTGAAAGGGCATCCGCTGCGTAAAACATATGCTGGAAAAGCTGGCGGTTCATTCCTCTGTGGCGACCACTGAATAATAAAGGGACTAAGCCGAAAAGAAAATGAATGAATGAATGATGGAAATACAAACCACAAGTAAAAGTTACTTAATCTTACTATGAGTGATCCAGTCAGTGTTTCCGTGACAACATATAGTTTAGGCTTATGGACACTGCATGCGAGTTATCCCTGCCCCCCTGCCATCCCACGTTTTTACATGTCACGGTAAACACGGAATAAAAAAATCTATTACAATTGACAATTTAAGGGGCCGATCACACCGAACGCGTTTTTTGCATTGATAGGTGCCTGTTTTGAATGGTTTACTAACAGCTGCAGGCGTTTTGCATACTGCTTATGTTCCCTGCACGCCTTGCATTTTACCAGCCTCCTGTGTCTCGCGTTTTTGCCATGATGCGTCGTGCACTCGCATTTGAAAAAAAGTCAACTGAGCCGAAAAAGCACGTACGTCAGTCGCATCTATTTCATTCTCTAATCAAATGAAAGCAGAGGCAGGGTTTAGGTTGAGATGACTGCAGTGTTTGTGTTGTCATGACGACTACAGAGACTTTTGAAGATTGAGGAGAGACTTGTGGTTACTGTTTTGAGTTATCCGGTGCTGTATGACTCACAAATCTTGAATTTCACAAAATTATTAAATATTAAAATTGTATTAATATCAACAACACACAATAGGCAGCTGATTCAGTCGCTGCTTAGCGACATAAAAAGTGCACTGCACTTCTTTTTTTCTTGTCAACAAAAGGGCAGTGTGGTGCGCCTCACGTTTTTAGAATGTAAAAGTGAGTTCGGTGTGATCAGCCCCTTATTCTGCAGTAACGATATATACCATCCCAATTGTTCACAAATGTTACTAGCCAACCAGTAGTGATAACACTCACCAAACCGCCAGCCACTAACGACAAGTAGCGATAGAGTTACTGGCGGTGTGGATGGGGCTTAAGATATAGTCTATATTGATGTTTGAATAATGAATGATTATTTCTGTGGTAATCAATATTCCCTTGACCTGAACAGGACAGGCATATTTTAACATTCTCACCCCCTTTCTGTTCCTCAGCGACAAACTCATGGGTCCAAATAGAACCCCCGGTCCAGTCTCCTCCACCCATTCCTCAGGGCGGCCACAAACGAACCCCGTCCGAAGCAGAAAGATGGCTGGAGGAAGTTGCTAAAGCGGTGAAATCTCAACAGCAGACTCCACCTACTTTACCCCCACCACCCACTCAGCAGCCTCCACCAGTGCCCACCATGGCCATCGCACCCGGTTCCCTCCCTACTTCCATGCAGCCATTCCCAATGGCTTTCGACGTCACTCCTGCTCCCGTCAGTATGTTCACCCAACAGCCACTCCAACCGGCGTTTGTACCTATGCAGCCATACATGCCCACTCTAGCCAACAGCATGACCTATCCCAATGCAAGTGTACCCGTGGTGGGCATTACACCTTCACAGATGGTGGCGAATGTATTCTGTAGTGCAGCCGGTACAGGAGGTGGAGTCGCGATTGGGGTCGGGATGGGGCCTAAGACAGGTACGCTTGGCGGGGGCCAACATTCAACATTTCCCACCCTTCCCGGAGGTTTTCCAACCACCACATTCGCCTCTCCTCCAACCGTCAACGGCCATCCCCAAAACTCCTTTCCATCAACGACCACCAGTGTTACACAAAACGGCACTGCCATAAAAGGCAGTTCTGGTTGGCCCATGGAGAATCCCAATCCCACAATCAACTCCCAGGAAGCCGAGCATTTCGATGCGAAGTGGGCCGCCCTGGAGTCCAAATCACAACCCAAGGCGCAAAACCCGTTTTCCAATGACTTGCAGAAGACTTTTGAGATTGAACTATAATTGTAAGAAGACTCTGAAAGAGAAGGGACTATTTCATACCCCTTTCCCCCTTTTTTGTCCCTTCAAGGATTTTCTTATATGCTTCTGGTCTGTTTGAGGGCATTAGTTGATGTAAGAGATCATACAAGAGTGTCATTTTCAGATGTGAGAATGGGAACGAATGTCATAACATGTTCGGCACTTACAAGACAGCGTAAAAGAGAAACCTGCACATGACTTTTCACCAGTAATGACACTTGCTTTGAAAGAAATGAATGATTTTTAAAAAAAGTAATATCGAAATTAGGAGACAGTCGGAATCTATTTATTGTTTTTACTTGATTTATAGTGCTTATTTCTTAATCGGATTTTGAATTATTCTTGGTTTTCCCGTATTTATTTGTCTTGAACAGGGTGACAAGATTACAGGTGGAATGATTGGCTACTTGAAAACGGACTCACCAAAATGCTAGATTTAAAAATCTACAGTATCTTGAGTTTACTTAGTGGTGTAAATAGCATGCTTTGAGTTGACTTTTTTTATTTATTGCCCTTTTTGTGGCCATCTTGTTTCATTGATTCCAAATTGTGAACTATTTACTCTGAATACCAAAAGTTACACCAACAACACATTCCAACCTTGTTTATACTATTGAGACCCGTTATGTGATGCGAAATCTAGACCGAAAGGCCACCAGAGCATCTGTAATTGAATATTTGGAACATTTCTGAGCGCAGAAGTTTTTTACTTGTTTAGCCAGTAATGTTAAAATGTACAAAGCTGGTCAACCAAAGTGTACTTCAGTTATTATGCATTTAAACATGAGGGTCTGCTTACAGTGCATGATAGAAATTCCTTATCTGAATAGTACGCATGTACTGTACATACATCACTTGATTTCTGTAATTGTACAAAACCTAGTATGCGCAGGTCGCACATGCGCATCAGATTGTTTGTTTTATTAATAATTTTGTCCACATGGTGGCAGCACTATTCTGGCATGTTGATTTAAGGTAGCCTGAGAAAAACTACAGAAGCTTCCAACAGCGCTTACTAAAGGCCAATTTATATTTCTGCACATAGTAGGTCCAGCGTAACCTTTACACAGTCTCATGCTCTTCGCCACACCCAGATGCGCACCTCTCAAAAAACTCACTGCGTCACAAATAATGTGGAGTGCAAGATCTGTGATTGGTCAGCTTGGTAGCAGTGACTTTTGTGGGCGGAGCAGAGAGCCGTGGGAGCGAAACAAGGCTGGTGACATGAGTGTTTTAACAAGTGTCGAGTCCCGTGGAGGAGCTCCAAATGGATGCTTTTGTTTTGTGTTTACTTTATGATTCGATTTATTGAACGCTCGACGGTTCCCTTTTCTTTCTTTCTTGAATGAGTGTGAGTTCGAGCTACTGCTACAGTAGCATCACATGCATTTCCAACGCAATCTCACCGCAATTCGTAACGTTTTTGATTTAGTGGCTAATTTGTGTAAATTCATACGATCTAATTCGAACAATTAAGTATGATTTGCTCATCACCCAATGACGGTTGGGTTTAGGTGCCACACCTCCTTTTTAAAATTGTACATTTTCGTACTGAACTCATATGAATTAGCCACTAAACTGACAAAACGTAAAATACTTACGTTTTCTCGTGAGATCAGGCTGGCATTTCTGGCGTAAACCCCAAAACACTGCCAAATACTGCTTACTAGTATTTTGGAAGTGTGAGTGCAGAGCAGTACAGACAGAATACAGAAGTGAAGTATAAATGCTCATAACAGCTTTGGCTACGTGCAAGGTGTGCTCTGTGGGGTACAACAATCACTCAGTGCAGAAGTATACATCAGGCTAAAGTAAGTACTACATTTTTAGGGCTGTTAAAAAAGAACGTTCTATATTGTATATGTATAGAATACGTTGAATTCGGGGGTACTATATCCACTACAAACATCAGTTGTATCGCTTTACTACCATTCATAAATTCGAAATCCTATCCATCAGAGTCTTGCTGGAAGTAGTAGGTCATCTAGGTTCTTCTCGCCTACTGTTTTTCAAATACTATGAATTCAGAAGTACTGTTTTTCGCATACTATATATTTTGGAAGTATGCAATTGGTCTAAATGATGCCTATTTAGATGAGGAGAGATTGTATCCTCAGCTCGAATATGGTTTTGCACTACTTAGTTTGTCCACAAGGTGTCAACAGTTAATCGATCTTTATGCGATAGTTGGAAAAGACACTCAAGACTACTCAATGGCTGCTTTCCAGTCCAATATTTGATGCCCTTCAGTCACTAACTTCCCTCCGTCTCATTCACTCTGATGTATGCCATTGATTACGTTACACAAGTGTCCACCACTGGCGGAATGAATTTAAATGGAATGCCCTAAACCCTTGAGCACTAGGTAGCTACACTGTTGTGATATCACAATCACATTGCATTCTGGGACATATCGGTGCTTGAGTGGACATATGGAGTCCACTCGCTCCCTCTGTCAAAATCTAGGGATCGAGGGTATGTCCATGTAAACTCGTTCACTTGACCAAATAGAACGCACTTTAAAACAGCAATGGGGATTCCCTCGTGGGAACAAGGCAAGGGAAGTTTGCCAGTGCGTGTTTAAAAGTGAAGTGGAACAGAGCCAATGTAGTACTGTGTGATTGGAGAACGCATTAGCATGTCCCCTGTTGGCTAATTTTGGTGTCGCGCCTGAAAAAGACTTGCAGAGGAATGGCGATTTTTATGATATCAACTTCAAATTTGGAATATAGGCTCTTTTTTTGTGTACGCCATGTAATAAAGGCACGTATGCTGACAGGTGCATAAAAACTGAAGTATACTTTGGGCTTAACATTAACTTTAATGGATTCATGGGGCTTTTCAGTTGTCAAGAATCTATTTAGGCAACTTTGTGACCATTTTCAGGCAGTAGAATGGCTAGGAAGTATTACAGAAATGCTAACAATGGAAGTTATTATAGTGTTTGTTTTTGGCAAGCAGTGACAATGGAACGACAACACGGACTCTTAAAGGGACGGAGCCATTTTAGTCCCGCTCATGCATGCTTAAAATATCTCATATTGCAGTATGTAAAAACATTGAATATGCATAATAGTCTTGGCTTTCATTTCGTATCACCACTGTTTTACTCTGAAAGGGAATAATTGTCTTTAATTGCAGCGAACAATGTCACACACTCTACATAATAAGAGCTCCTGCTGGTAATCTGAAACAAACTTAGATCCTTCTCATTCATGTTTTCTGGAATGCGGTACACAGTTATAGTTTTTCTAAGTGAAAATATCACGCAGGTGTGTGTGCGCGTGTGTGTGTGTGTGTGTGTGTGTGTGTGTGTGTGTGTATCAGATGGCCTTTCTGGAAAGCTAGACGATCAAAGTCAGACTGCACACTGTGCTCAGTTAAAGTCAACTCCAGACAAAAACATTGACAGCAATGGACATTCAAGGCAGGCACAATGTTTTAACTCCTGTTTCAAAAAGTAATGTGTTACAAACTGACCACCTGAATTTTTAAATCAGTTGTTTAATACAGGGTCAAGCAGGTCTTTTGTGGCACAATGAATCTTTTTTTTTTTTACCCTAAAGCAATGCATTTGTAATTTGGCCAAGCATTATATGTTGTATGGCGATGAATGGATGAATTTCTTCTGCTCTCTTGCCCTGGTCTTTTTGTCCACACATTCTCCCCCTCGACAAAATCTGGGTTTCTTCAGAACCAGGGAACTAAATTACCTCATAAAGTTGATTGTAAACTGTAGTGTAGTGGTAACAAACCAGTGGAGTTTATTTTTAATCTTTATTTACAGAATTTTGTATTTAAACCTACATATTTCTATTGTATAAAAGATAAATAAATAATATAATATAAACAGTGGTGCTTTTGTTGGTGGTTTTTATGTTGGTTGGTGTCACACATTCTTATAAAAACTGATTTCTTTCTGAATTATGATGGCTCATTCCAAACATCTGAAGACAAAATGTCATTTATGTTGATTGGAGAAGAAACATACATAAGTGCAGCGAATTATAGGATGTTTATTTAAAATGTGGCAACAAACCTTCCTACATTTCAGATTGAAGAATAGTCTGAACGGCAAACTGTGCAGACTACAAAACATGGTGACACAAGAATCATAGTATGGGCTATTTCATTTTATAGGCATCATAGATCAGTACGTTAAAAGAGTAAAAACGCTTCTTAAAAGTACATTAAAGAGATTATGTTTCCCTAAAGCAAATGTCTCTGAAATTAATGTTTCAACAAGACCCCAACTCCAAACACATGAGTAATCACGCAACAACATTACTGGCAAAAAAAAACAGATTGAGGTAATGAAGTGGCAGGCTCAATCCCCTGATCTCAACCCAATTGAACAATCACAGGGTGATAGTAATCAAGCAACGATATTTCTACCAAAAAACGGATTGAAGTAATGGAGTGGCAGGCTCAGTCCCCTGATCTCAACCCAATTGAACAATCACATGGTTATAGTAATCAAGCAACGATATTTCTACCAAAAAACAGATTGAGGTAATGAAGTGGCAGGCTCAATCCCCTGATCTCAACCCAATTGAACAATCACATGGTTATAGTAATCAAGCAACGATATTTCTCACCAAAAACGGATTGAAGTAATGGAGTGGCAGGCTCAATCCCCTGACCTCAACCCAATTGAACAATCACGGGGTGCTTAATTACTGTCAACAACATTTCCGGCAAAAAACGGGTTGAGGTTATGGAGTGGCACACCCAGTCCCCTGACCTCAACCCAAGTGAACACTCACAGGGTGATATTAAAAATGAAGTTTCTGATAAACAAAAGTTAACAGGAACTGCTAGTGTGTTCATTATGGGTTGATATCCCTGCATTGCTTCGAGTTAGCTGACAGGCAGAACACGTGAACACGGGCATCAGATGGTTAAAATGGACTATAATAAAGCTCTGTAGAGCTTTCCTGTAGAAGCAGAAGACAGTGAGGGAAGACTGGTGACTGGTTTGGGCAGTGAAGCCTCTCTTCTGACTGTCCAGAACCAGCAGGCAGAAAACGGGACACAGTATGAGTCACTATGCACACAAGCATAACAGCCATTAATAAACAGCGGAAAAGAGCCATCTCAAGCAGAAAAACACTGGAGCCGGATATTAATCAAATTTACAAAGGCCAGCAGTATAAGAGAGGGAGAGAGAGAGAGATAGAGAGAATGAGTGGAGAGTGTATAGTAGTCTACATTCATGCGTCCACTGCAGGGATCGTTGACAATGTGCTTTATTCTATAAAGGACTATATGCAGTCCAACTGTTCCAATTCTATGAGAGTAGGAAAGTCCAAATCACATGTTCACTAATAAAAATATATTGAAAAAAGCTCACTTTTTCAATTCAATTGCAAAAATGATGAGTACAATTATGAGTACAAGACCCCTAGAGTTAAACTGATGAGTTTTATCATTGTTGAATCCTTTCAGCCAATTTACAGGTTTGGCAGAAGCACTTTTAGCTTAGCTTAGCATAAATCATTGAATCGGATTAGACCATTACCATCAATTTTTGTTTTTGTTACATAGTGTACTTAATAAACATAGTGTAATAAATAAAAAGCTGGTATATTTGTCTAGGAACTAAACACCTCATTCCAGCGTAATAATCAAGGAACTTTGGCATGGCTGCAGCAGGTGCAATGAAATTGAAAATAGTCTGCATCAAGGTAACAATGCTGAGTAATATCAACGTGCCTGCTGCAGCCAGGGTATGCTAGCAAAGTACTTTGATTATAACAACAGAATGAAAGTATATTTCCTAGCCATAATGACCTGTAAAATAGCAACGTTTCATATTCCATTGGTCTTATTACATGATGTCCTACATGCGGTCCAGACCTAAACCTAGAGGGTATTGAGCTTTTTCTGTAGTTGGGCCTTGGTTGTGGAAAAATCTTCTTTTTTTTTTATTTGCAAAAATGATGAGTATACCAAACAATTATCAGTTAAAATAAAGCATATGTGAGTATAAGTTGCAATTCTGAGAATAAAAACGCAGTTCTGCGATTGGCAAGTTTATTTCTCACTATTTGATTTGTATACATGCTACTGCGATCTAACCTCTTAAAATTAAGATTATTCTCAAAATTACAAGTTTGTATCTCATAATTTTAGGTTATAAACTCAAAGTATGAGAACATTTGTGAGAAAGCCTATAATCTACAGAATTGTGAAAAAATAAAATAGCAATACTGAGAAAATAAAATTCTGTCAGAGATGTAGTATGGTAATGAATATGTACAGTTGTAGTCTGAATTATTAGCCGCCCTGTTTATTTTTTCCCCAATTTCTGTTTAACAGAGAGATTTTTTCAGCACATTTCTAAACATAATAGTTTAAATAACTCATTTCTAATAACTGATTTATTTTATCTTTGCCATTATGACAGTAAATAATATTTTACTAGATATTTTTCAAGACACTTCTATACAGCTTAAAGTGACTTTTAAAAGCTTAACTAGGTTAATTAGGATAACTAGGCAGGTTAGGGGAATTAAACATCATTTGAGAAATATTTAAAAAGAAAAAATAATGTCAAAGGGGGGCTAATATTCTGATTTCAACTGTATATGGTAATGTTGATGTGTTTGGTCTTGGCGGAATAGATCTGCTACACTGCTGCTGCTGCTGCGTTGATAGTTATGGCAGAGCAATTACTGAAACTTACTACAACCATAGTAAGCTGTAAATAAACAAAGCTGTTATTTTCAAAATATAATTCTAAGAAATAAAATCAGAATTATGTGAAAATCAAAAAATTGTGAGAAACAAAGTTGGAGGTTGAAGAAAGCCTGGAAACCCGTAACTGTGAGAAATAAACTCGCTATTAGGAAGTGGAATACTAAATAAAAGTCAGGAAATGCTAAATAAAAACAGAATTGTGAGATCAAGAGCCAGACTTACAAAATACAATCTCAAAACTCATAATTGCAAGAAATAAAGTTTTAATTCTCCAAAAAACAAAAACAAAAAAAAAGAGTCAGATTTGCAAAATACAAACTTGAAGGATAAATGGTCAATTACCCTCTTTTGCATTTCATCCTGAGGGGAAAATGAGCTTCCATACAATGTTGTCTGAACTATCTTGACTTTTAAAACAATATAAAGGAAAGAAAATGCAGTGCTAATAAACAGAAGGTTATCGTGCTTTATTGTGGATGCTAATTGCTAATTACATCAATAGTTAAACCAAAGTTCAAACCAAATAGAAACAGTCTGCTCGTCAGCGCTGCTCTGCTGAAGTAATAATGTGTGAAATGAGGATTAAGGAATTACAATGATGCATTCTGCTGAAGTGGCTTGCGGTGTTCATTTTGTGGCGCTCACGGTCCAGAAACACGCGTCTGCGGGACAAGATAAACACACATTTCACGACGCGTCCAGCAGTGAACTAATCTGCCCATGCAAATGATGCTATGCATATTAAAAGACTGATAAACAAGCTTACAGTCAAAATACACTATACTGCCAGAAGTTTTGGGACATCAGCATTTACACGCGCATGAACTTTAATGACATCCCAATCTTAATCCACAGAGTTTAAAGCAACGCTCATTTTACAAGCCCCCAAGAGTTAAACTGTTGAGTTTTACCATTGTTGAATTGATTCAGCTGATTTACGGGTCCGGTGGAAGCACTTTTAGCCTAGCTTAGCATAAATCATTAAATCGGATTAGACCATTAGCATAGAAAAAAAGGGTTTTGATCATTTTTTCTGTATAAAACCTTACATTGTGTACGTAGACCGATGGAAAATGAAAAGCTGCTATATTTTGGCTAGGAACTAAACTCTTATTCTAGCGTAAAAATCAAGAAATTTTGCTGCTGTACCATGGCTGCAGCAGGGGCAACGATATTACGCAGGACCTGAATATAGTCTGCAATTAAGGTAACAACGCTGAGTAATATCATCGCCAGCAAAGTGAAATGAAATGTATGAATGAAAGTATATTTCCTAGCCATATCAACCTAGAAAATAGCAGCTTTTCATATTTCGTTGGTCTCATTATGCCCCATTCACACAGGGCGTCAGCTTCAATGATTCCCATTCACTTTGAATGGGTGATGTCAGGCATTGCCGAACTGCATTATGGATCCGTCGGCGCCGCTTCAGAGGCGTTGCTCGCTGCAGAAGTTGGGACTTGCTCAACTTTTCAAGCGCCGACGGAAGCGTCAGCCAGTCAGATTGCTGTATGCAAATACACCAGCTCAGACAGTGGCCTATTGCTGACTAATTTCATTGGCTGACGCTGCCATGACGATCGCGTCAGCCCCAACTTCAGCCATGCCCTCTGTCAATCGTTGACGATGAAGCCCCGTGTGAATGGGGCGTTAGGCTACATGATGTCCTACATGCAGTCCAGACCTAAAACCAGAGGGGATTGAGCTTTTTCTGTGGTTGGGCCCCTGTTGGAACAATCTTCTGCTAGAGTTATAATGACCCCTTCCCTATCCATTTTCAGGTCTTTTTTTTTTAAAAAAGCTCACTTGTTTGATCTGGTCTACTGATGTCCTTCACTCAATATGTATAGGCTGCATCCAAAACTACATATTTCATACTATACAGTACGCTAAAATCAGTATGCGAGCCGAGTAGTATGTCTGAATGCATAGAATTCGAAAATCAGTATGTGAGAAGTACCCGGATGTCTTACTACTTTCGGCGAGATTCTGAAGTGCGCATCCCATGCATGCTGCGCTATCCCATGATGCCCCGCGAGAGAATTCATGAATGGAAGTGAAGCGACGCAACTGACACAGGTAGGTCACGTGACCATGACAAAATGGCAGATGTAGTACGTCCGAATTCCATTCATACTTCTTACATTCATACTGCATAGAACATACTTTTCTAATGGCCGAGTAGAACGTTTAAATTCAAATGCAGTACCTACTGAGTAGTAGGCTGTTTCGGACGCAGTCAACGTCTTTTAAATGATTTAGATGATCTCTTTTGTTCTTTTTAAATCTTGTCTTCTCCACTTTATGTAATCATGGTTAGACTGTGAGCACATAATTTTTTGTGCAAAAATATGCATAAGAAAAACGTATTAAAAATGAAGTATTTTGTTGTTTGATCTTTGTGTTGCACAATAATCTTGTTCATGTACATAAAAGTATAAATAATAAAAGGCCGGTGGATTAAACTGTGGATTCAGGTAACATAGTGATCCTTTATCCTTAAACGAACCAGTTTTTTTTTTTTTTTTGTTTGGTCAGTGTGCTGAACAATTTTGTCTGTTATGTCTTTTTCTACGTATTTATTTGTAAAGAGCCTTATTTTGAAATTGAAATGTTAACCAACTCTCCTCTCAGTATTTGTGTCACAGTAAGGTATAAAATGTGTTGTGTGCCTATAAATTCAGCACGGGACTGGGTATCTCTCTGAGAGTGCTGATGCTACCCTCTGCTGGTTATAGTGTGTTGGTGCAACTTGGTTTTCAATGCAGGACCATGGTGTTATTCGCGTAATATTATACTTTTTACATTCAAAATTAGCATTTAAACATTTCTATAAGCAATACATGCAGCTGGTTACTTTTTTTAAATAAATCAGGATCATGTTTATTTTAGCATGTATACGTTTTCTTTTTAACTTGGGTACTATTATATATTATCATTATAGTACTAATATTATTATGTGTACTGACTTCTTTTTAATTTAAAAAAAATGAATTTAAGTGTTTCTTTTTCCTTCTTTTATTTAAAAATTATCTTTTTTTTTCTACCAAAATTCTATTTTTATTCCAGTGTCAATTTTGGCAATTCTAGAACTTTGATGATTGTTTTATCAGGACTCTGGGATTATTTAGGCTTTGTATTACAACATTTATTAATATCATGCATTTTAGCTTTGGATATTTGTTTGGTGTTACTTTATTTTTTATTTTACCTTGACATTTCGCAGTCTTGTCATGCACTTGTTAAGCTTCTACTTTAGTTGCCAAGAAAAAAAAATAATGCTTTTATTTTTTTTCTGTATGTGTTGCTATAAATTTTCCAATTTTTATTTCAACATTATTTGAATAATCAAACATCAATTGAATATTTAGTTTTACAATAGTGTTTCCCCATTACATCTACCGTTTTGTGATTTCTAGCTTACTGTATGAGAAATAATTACTGAATTTTATGTGTATGAACTACACATGCATATAATGAACACATTTATTTGATGCTTACCATTCCTACATATGTAGGAGTGAAGTTAAAAATCTAGGGCAGCACATTGGCTCAGTGGTTAGCACTGTCACCTCACAGCAAGAAGATTGCTGGTTCGAGTCCTGGCTGAGCCAGTTGGTGTTTCTGTGTGGAGTTTGCATGTTCTCCTCATGTTTGCATGGGTTTCCTCCTCCAAATACATTTGCTATAGGTGAATTGGGTAAACATAATTGGCCATAGTGTATGAGTGTGTGAATGTGAGTGTGTATGGGTGTTTACCAGTACTGGGTTGTGGCTGGAAGGGTATGCACTAAACTATACGCTGGAATAGTTGGTGATTTATTCCGCTGTGGCGACCCTTGATAAATAAGGGACTAAGCTGAAGGAAAATGAATGAATGAAAGTTAAAAATCTATCAGATGCTTTGTGAACAGGTAAAAAGCTATATTTTACTGAATTCAGTGATTTTGTGTGTCTGACATTTAGTTGTTTTGGACAAGATTACAAAAACAAAACAAAAAACAAAACACTAAACAAACAAAACAAAAACAAATGTAACAAAAAACATTTAATGAAACAAAATAAAACCACCAAACAAACAAAATGACAAAACACCAAACAACTAAATGAAACAACAAAAACGGCAAACAAATGTAACAAAACAAAATGAAAAAACAAACAAACAAACAACTGAAATAAAACAAATGAAAACGACAAAACACCAAACAAAACAAAACAAAACCACCAAACAAATGTAACAAAACAAAATGAAAAAATGAAACAAATGACCAAAAAACTAAACAACTCCAAACCAAACCAAACATAACATCAAAACAAAGACCTCAACAAAACTTCAAGTCAAACAAAAAGCACCAAACCAAACAAAATACCAAACACAAAACATCAAATAAAAAAGAAATCACCAAAATCAACAAACAAAACAAAAAAATGAACAAAACATGCAACACCATGACCCCAATTTGAGGCCTGTGATCAGCCCAGCCAAGCATCAGCAGGACAGTGTGTGATGTTCATAATGTTCAGAACAGGAGTGTTAACATTAGCATCAGTGAAGCCCTGAAGACAAGCTTCCTGCAGATGTTTACCAGACACTAATTTACAAATGGAGGAAATGTGAGCGTGGTTAAATCTGATTTCGTCTATTAAAGGCCCAGGAGCAGGAAACACAGACCTGCACCTCTAGATGACCTGCAGATCTATAGCCACACACACACACACACACACACACACACACACACACACACACACACACACACACACACACACACACACACACACACACACACACACACACACACACACACACACACACACACACACACACACACACACAAACAACAAACACACAACCAAATTACAGCTTGTTTTCAAGGACTTTTTAATGTTCGGATTAATCAAAACACAGACCCAAGATTGTCAAACGCACTTTCGCTTGTGTGCAATTAAAACCATTGTTTTGGTTTAAATCCCTTCAGAAGACTGATGCTAGATTCCAGATAAAAACACAAA
This sequence comes from Danio kyathit, assembly GCA_903798195.1. Taxonomy (NCBI): domain Eukaryota; kingdom Metazoa; phylum Chordata; class Actinopteri; order Cypriniformes; family Danionidae; genus Danio; species Danio kyathit. The sequence goes on along the minus strand of LR812533.1, from coordinate 18,467,969 downwards.
CAAAAGCAGAAATGTTTAAAAAAATAGTAAAAAGTTGAGATATTCCTCATGGATTTGCTCAAATCAAATAAAAATAAAGTGCCTTACATAAGCCATTGATGAGCTCAGCGTTCAGTCTTCAGCATTGGGTTTAGTGTAAGTCTGCATTTATAAAAAATCATCCTCTTTTTTTTCATAACAGTGGTTGAGATCCATTAGGCACCGCTGAATTAAAGTCCCTTTTCAGTAGATATGTACAGTTTGCATCTTACGGAATTGACTATATGGCTCTTGGCTAAAGTTAAAGATTAGATAAAGTGCAGTCGGTATTTGAGAAGAACTAATACAAATAGAAGGAGATAGGAGCCGATGGCATGATAAACTGCATTGACCCAACCTGGAATGTGAATTTTCTAGGTTTTATTCTTCTACTTCTGTTGCTCCGTTACTGGAATAAAGTATAAAAGTGTCTCAATAAAAGATTAAGGCTTCTATTACACGTATATAAAAGCATCTTTATTGGAGATTTGAGACGCCGAGCATTTTACTTTGCATTACGATGTTAATATTTACTGCTCTTGTTCTCTGTTGATCAATATGCTTTCTTATCTATCTTTGGGATAGAAAAAAAACGGAGTTATTATTTTTTTATCTAAAAAATTATTTACAGAAAAGCACTTTTAGAAGGAGTTTTGTTTTTCAGTGCCAGCACTAGAGCTAGGATCTATCAAAATCTATTCAAATGAGTTTTTGCCTCTTTTTAAGCATAGTATAATATAGTAAATATATCTACTTTCAAACATTATTGTTTTAGAATCAATTATTTTAGCATTGAAATATTCCTATTATATATGAAGTATGAATCTATATAAATGATCAATTATTTTATATTTTTGTGACCATTAAGGCACATTTGTCTCCAAATTTTATATACAAGTTACAGAATGTGCTCGAAAGTTTACACACCCCTTGAAGAATTTGTTAAAATGTGAACAATTTTAACAAAATAAGAGAGATCAAAGTGCATGCAGTTTTTTTTAGTGCTGTTCTGAGTAAAATATTTTACATAAAAGATGTTTACATTATTAAAATAACCCCCTGCAAAAGTTTACATACCCTTGGTTTTCAATACTGTATGTGATTTCCTGATGATCTGAGTGTTTTTTTCTGCTTTGTGATGGATAGTTATGAGTCTCTGGTTTGTTCTGAACAGTTGAACTGACTGACGTTCTTCAGAAAAATCAATTCTTCAGTTTTCCAGCATCTTCTGCAGATCTAAACCCTTTCCAGCATCTTCAGTATAATTGTGATCTTTTCACTCAGTGAATGATAGAAGGACTCAACCACAACTGCTAATAAAGGTTTAAACCCTCACTGATGCTCCAGAAGGAAACAGGAGACATTAAGAGCCAGGATGAAAACTTTTAAAGACAATGAAGATGTCCACACTTTTCTTATTTTATATAAATATCTTTTTTTTTTTTTTTTTATTAATAACTGCCCTTCAGAAATAGCAGAAACTACTTGGATTCATTAAGTGCAAATTACCTTGATCTTCAGATCCTAAAGGTGTTCACCCCTCTTAATATCTCCTGTTTCCTTCTGGAGCATCAGTCAGGGTTTAAACCTTTTTAACAGTAGTGTTCGAGTCTCTTAATCATCCTCTGAGTAAAAATATGAATCTTACAATCATACAGAAGGGAAAGGGTTCAGATCTGCAGAAGATGCTGGAAAACTGAGGAATATGCTGATTTTTCTGAAAAACAGCAGTCAGTTTAACTGTTTAGAACAAACAAGAGACTCGTGAAGAACCATCACAAAGCAGAAAAACACTCACAGATCATCAGGAAACCACACATAGTACTAAAAACCCAAGTATGTAAACTTTTGCACATGGTTATTTTAATAATTTCAGATAGATTGTTGTCTGTAAACATTTTTTAAGTACAATATTTCAGAACAGTACTAAATAAAAAATAGCATGCATTTTGTATGATCTCTTATTTTGTTCAAATTATTCACATTTTAGCTAATTCTTCAAGGGGTATGTATTTTTTTTAGCACAACTCTCTCTCTCTCTATATATATATATATATGTGTGTGTGTGTGTGTGTGTCATTTTTATTACATGTGTTAGAGCATAGACATATACTGTCCAGAAAAGTAAAAATTTGTTTTAAATTCATTTTGTATTCTCTGGATTTACTGGTAACACTTTATTTTGATGGTCCCTATTGCACATTTTGTTGACAAAGTTGCATTGCCAATTACTTTTCATTTGAGTATTAGTAGACTGTCTGCTTAATATCTGTTGATACTGCTCCTTCAACTGATATTTAACTGACTATAAGAAACATTGCAAGTATATGTCAACTTACACTAACCCCAACCTAACAGTCTACTTATATTTTAATGAGAATTAGATGGCATGTAGATGCAATCTAACTTAAATTCAACAAAATGCATTAAAGGGACCATCAAAATAAAGTGATAGCGATTTACTAGGTGTGGGTTTGAGTAAAACGTTTATATTTGTTTTATTCTAAAAAGGTCTTCCATATTTGGAATAAAGATATTGTCATTTAGAACTTTTTTATAAGGAAAAAAAAAACTATTTTGCCAGAAAAACAATGTTTTTGTTGTTGTTGAAACATGAAACCACCAAATATCGATTTCTGAGCTCTTCTGAAATTAAAAATGTTGTATTGTGTTGTCTAAACATGAATATAAAGATGCATACACAAATGCTTTAATTAAAACCATTTTGTTTTGAATCAGTAGTTAATAAGAAATCTCATCAGTACAAAATAAAACACTTTACTCAAACACATACGTAACCAGGGTGCAAATTATACATTGATGGTCAGGGGGGTCAACTTTTTTGGTAATGTTTGTGTATAACATGCTTCAGTTAAATCTATGTATTTATTTCAATTACATCTCACTTACTAATAAAATTTTTTTAACATTTTACTTTTTTGAGAGATATTTAGTGTATTCTGACCTACATTATACTCTGATTTGCTATTTCAGCGGTTACTGTAGGTCAAACTATACAAACTTTGCTGCAATTATACTTTACTTTTAGGCTGTATGTAGAAACAAAGAGCTATCTTACATGAAAAGTGTCTTTTAAACACTTATGGTGTCTATCGGTGCTGTAGATCCGACAATTTCCGACTTTTCAATGATTTTTTCTCTCTCGCATAGACTGATTTTGTGTTCACAATGGTATGAACCATTATAGGGGTGGTCACATGTATGTTTATATTATCTATTATTTTAATTATAAATAATATTTAAGATACAGATCAGAGAAAACTATTTCTCACTATTTAAAGGATTGACCCCCATACTCGTTTTGACGGCCTTGTTTTGGGCGCATCAAGACTCGTTTTGGGGGCATCAAGCATTAATTGGGGGGGTCAATCCCCAACCAAATTCCCCTGTAATTTGCACCCTGCACATAACTATAAACTGTTAATCCAGAGAAACAGACTTTTTCCACAGCTGTGTATGTGGAAAATCAAGTATAGTGAACTAGATTTTGGGGTGTATAAAATGTGCTTAATTATCATCTAATGAATCTCAATAACTCTACAAATTATTGTCATTATGCAACATATAATTATTAGTTTTTCTCTTGATTCAGAGATTATCCCTCTCAGCCTGAGTGTTTGTCTATGTTCTGCAGTGAGTTTCATCTTCCTCCAGCCCAGTGTAAGGCTTGTAAACGGCCTATAACCTGGATGTGAGCAGCGGGACAGGAGCTGGAGGGTCACAGTGAGTCCCGGATTTCAGCGCAGGTGTCACACACTCGCACCGGATGGTCCCAGCCACGGGATGGCACAGCTCTGGTCTTACTGGAGCAGTTTCCACATACACCTTCTCCACATGCCCGGCAGTGGTGTTTAGACATGCTGGGGGTGAAAACTTTAGCACAGCAGTGGCACTGGGTGATCTCATGATCCGGGACCCAATAGTCCGGTCTCGCAACTCCCTTTATGAAGCCTGTAAAGAGCATAACACGTTCAGTTTTCATTTTATTTACTTTATTAATGTTTTATGAATTTATTTAATGCAATTAACATCACACAAGCAAAACATATGATATTCATGATCCAGAAGTATTTTTTCTCTCCTTTTTTCATCAAAGATTTAAGTTTATCTACACTTTCTGTTTTCTTTTTTTACATATTTTATGGTGCAAAATATAAATATGCAAAACATTTTTTTTTTAAATGAGGGAGATATTGCACATGAGTTTTTGCATGCTGATGGACTATTTTCTTAATTTCTGGGGATGAAATAACTAATTATAGCAGTTATATATTTGTACAGTGCATCCGGAAAGTGTTTATAGCGCTTCACTTTTTCCACATTTTTTATGTTACAGCCTTATTCCAAAATGGATCCAATTCATTTATTTCCTCAAAATTCTACACACTATACCCCATAATGACATTGTGAAAAAAATATATTTTTTTAAATTGTTGCAAATTTGTTTAAAAAATTGCTCAATACTTTGTTGATGCACCTTTGGCAGCAATTACAGCCTCAAGTCTTTTTGAATAAGATGCCACAAGCTTGGCACACCTGTCTTTGGGAATTTTTGCCCATTCCTCTTTGCAGTACCTCTCAAGCTCTATCAGGTTGGATGGGAAGCGACAATGTACAGCCATTTTCTGATCTCTCCAGAGATGTTCAATAGGATTTAGTTCAGGGCTCTGGCTGGGCCACTCAAGGACATTCACCGAGTTATTGTACAGCCACTCCATTGATATTTTGGCGGTGTGCTTTGGGTCATTGTCCTGCTGTCCTGCCGTCGCCCCTAGTCTGAGGTCAAGAGTACTCTAAAGCATTTTCATTCAGGATGTCTCTGTACTGACTAGTCTTCCAATTCCTGCTGCTGAAAAACATCCCCACAGCATGTTGCCTTGATCACTGTAGGGATGGTATTATCCTGGTGATGAGAGGTGCCTGGTTTTCTCCAAATGTAACACCTGGCAATCATTCCAAAGAGTTCAATTTTAGTCTCATCAGAGAATTTTGTTTCTTATGGTCTGAGAGTCCTTCAGATGCCTTTTGACAAATTTCAGGTGGGAAGTGGCTTCAGTCTGGCCACTCTACCATACAGGCCTGATTGGTGGATTGCTGCACAGATGGTTGTCCTTCTGTAAGGTTCTCCTCTCTCCACAGAAGAAGGCTGAAGCTCAGACAGAGTGACCATCGGGTTATTCACCACCTCTCTTACTAAGGCCCGTCTCCCCCGATCACTCAGCTTAGATGGCCGGCCAGCTCTAGGAAGAGTCCTGGTGGTTCCAAACATTTTCCACTTACGGATGATTGAGGCCACTGTGCTCATCAAATATACAGTTGATAAGGCAATAAGGCAAAATGATTAGGCCTCCTGTGAAACATTTCCCAAGTGATGTTTAACAGAGCAAGGACATTTTCACAGTATTTCCTATATATATATATATATATATATATATATATATATACACACACAGGCAGTGCAGAATTATTAGGCACATGAGTATTTTGACCACATCATCCTCTTTATGCATGTTGTCTTACTCCAAGCTGTATAGGCTCGAAAGCCTACTACCAATTAAGCATATTAGGTGATGTGCATCTCTGTAATGAGAAGGGGTGTGGCCTAATGACATCAACACCCTATATCAGGTGTGCATAATTATTAGGCAACTTCCTTTCCTTTGGCAAAATGGGTCAAAAGAAGGACTTGACAGGCTCCGAAAAGTCAAAAATAGTGAGATATCTTGCAGAGGCATGCAGCACTCTTAAAATTGCCAAGCTTCTGAAGCGTGATCAGCGAACAATCAAGCGTTTCATTCAAAATAGTCAACAGGGTCGCAAGAAGCGTGTGGAAAAACCAAGGCGCAAAATAAACTGAGAACTGAACCATAAACTGAGAAAAGTCAAGCGTGCAGCTGCCAAGATGCCACTTGCCACCAGTTTTGCCATATTTCAGTGCTGCAACATCACTGGAGTGCCCAAAAGCACAAGGTGTGCAATACTCAGAGACATGGCCAAGGTAAGAAAGGCTGAAAAACGACCACCACTGAACAAGACACACAAGCTGAAACGTCAAGACTGGGCCAAGAAATATCTCAAGACTGATTTTTCTAAGGTTTTGTGGACTGATGAAATGAGAGTGAGTCTTGATGGGCCTGTAACTGGATCAGTAAAGGGCAGAGAGCTCCAGTCCTACTCAGACGCCAGCAAGGTGGAGGTGGTGGTGGAGGTGGAGGTGGTCCTACTGCCAGTTTCTGGAAGACACCTTCTTCAAGCAGTGGTACACTGCATGATTTTCATGCAGGACAATGCTCCATCACACGCGTCCAAGTACTCCACAGCGTGGCTGGCAAGAAAGGGTCTAAAAGAAGAAAAACGAATGACATGGCCTCCTTGTTCACCTGAGCTGAACCCCATAGAGAACCTGTGGTCCATCATCAAATGTGAGATTTACAAGGAGGGAAAACAGTACACCTCTCTGAACAGTGTCTGGGAGGCTGTGGCTGCTGCTGCACGCAATGTTGATGGTGAACAGATCAAAACACTGACAGAATCCATGGATGGCAGGCTTTTGAGTGTCCTTGCAAAGAAAGGTGGCTATATTGGTCACTGATTTGTTTTTGCTTTGTTTTTGAATGTCAGAAGTGTATATTTGTGAATGTTGAGATGTTATATTGGTTTCACTGGTGAAAATAAATAATTGAAATGGGTATATATTAGTTTTTTGTTAAGTTGCCTAATAATTCTGCACAGTAATAGTCACCTGCACACACAGATATCCTCCTAAAATAGCTAAAACTAAAAACAAACTAAAAACTACTTCCAAAAATATTCAGCTTTGATATTAATGAGTTTTTTGGGTTCATTGAGAACATGGTTGTTGTTCAATAATAAACTTAATCCTCAAAAATACAACTTGCCTAATAATTCTGCACTCCCTGTATATATATATATATATATATGTGTGTGTGTGTGTGTATATATATATGTATATGCTAAGGTCAATACTATTAGTCAGACATTTTTTGTTTTCCAGCTTTTAAATTGCGCTTAAGCTGAACACTAGTATCTTGTAAAATAAATAGTAAAATATTATGTAATAGTAAACAAGTGAAATATTAGTTATCAAACCTACTGTTAAAAAAACTCGTTATTTGAAAACGTATAAAAAAATTTAAAGGATTGCTAATAATTTAAATCATAGTTATTGTGCTGTGTCATATTCTTTTTAGTTTATTATATTTAGTCGACCTGTGCTGTTTTTGTTTAAGTTGACTAAATGTCTGGGAATTGTCCTTGTCAGATATTATAAGTGTATTAGTATCACTCACAGAGCGGGTAGTCGACTGCAGTGGACACCATGTCAAGAGTGGACTGGGCCACTTCTGTCACTTTGCGGGCCACTAGTGTCCGGGGTTCAGTACTGGACACTGTAGGGGAGAACAATGCATTGTTTTAGTTCAGCAAACCAGTCAGCATCCGCTAAAGAGACAGACTCAACTGAACTTAATAACCCTGAAAGAATATTCAATATAGATTTGACGAGGCCAGATATTCTCTGCACACATGAAGTGTTAAACAGACAATTAAGCACATGCTGAATTAGTCAAAATTTGTGAAAACACAAAAAATAACTCAGTACATGTAACACATGCAGCTCTTTTACTCCACTGATGCATTGTAGGATTGCACAAAATACAGAAATAAAATCAGCATGGCTTAGTGTTACTGCCAATATAGCGGGAACTGTGATTAATACAACTTTTTTTTATTGTTAGTGAAAGAGGTTTGTGTTGGCTCTTATAACCAAAGCATGAACACCTACAGTTTAAAAAAAATATTAAAATAGCAGCAACAAGTCTATGAGTTGCTTTTCAAGCTTTTACATTTATTTTCATTCTAAATCTCCCAACAAAACTACCCACTTCAGTAATATTTTTTGTTTGTTTATTTTATTAATTCATTTTCCTTTGGCTTAATCCCTTTATTCATTAGGGTTCGCCACAGTGGAATCAACCGCCAAGTTATCCAGCATAGGGATGGGCGATATGGCCTAAAATCCATGTTGCGATATACATTGCAGCCTCTTGCGATAACGATATATATTGCGATATATAAACTATAATAGAACCATTTCAGAACAGGTTACATAGACCCTTAGGAAAGCCAAACTGCTATTTTTTTTAAGAAATAAAGAAACGTTGCATGTCATTTTGAGAACATTTATTGTGCAAAAGCAAAACTGTAATTAAACAACACAATGTTGCAGATAAATAAACTAAATGTAGTGCCTTTTAGAAAGAAAGACTTTTCTTTTAAGTCCTTGGTTCCTAAATGCCAAGTTGCAAAGAACAAAAAAACTGGTGTCTTTTTAGTTAAGGAACTTACACTGTACTGAAAATACTTCCAGTATTAAATTAGTCAAATAAAATTGTGTATTGCAGATACTTTAAATAAAAACATATTTCTAACCTGCAGCCTAAGGTAACACATTTGATTTTAAACATTTTGTTCTCCTAATGAAATTAAAACTGGTGTCTTGATCTGCTCTTTCTCTCTCTCTCCCTCACTCTCTCTCTGTCTACTGTAGTGTTGGTGCTGCTGAGAGATTGAGACGCACCAGACAAAGTTTGCTTATAAAGTAATGCAAAAATGAATACAATTAATATTGAAAGCGAAAGCAGATTCTCGGACATGTCCGGGGAAAATGTATTGTCACCCCAAATAATGAGCTGGATCAGTCTATTTAGTCTTCGCGCTCTTCTGTATCCAGCGCATCTCTGTGGGTCTGCATGCAGAGCATGCGAGTCTGGGGCAGAGTGTTCTCAGTTTCTCGCGAACACAGAACCGGGCCGCCCCAATAATATATAGGCCGCAGCCAAATAAACTGTTGTTTATTCAAGATGATGCGTTGCAGCCGGCTGCAGCTCGTTGCTCTTAATTTCGCGGGTAGATTGCGTCATCAAACATGCATTATCGCGATAGTGCAATAGAATTAGAATATCTATCGTAGGCCAATTTTGTATCGTTTATATCGCATATCGTTTATATCGCCCATTACTAATCCAGCATATATGTTACACAGCAGTTGCCCTTCCAGTTGGAACCCAACACTGAGAAACACCTACACACTCTCACATTCACACACATATACTACGGACAATTTGGCTTACCCAATTCACCTATAGCGCAAGTCTTTGGACTGTGGGGAAACCAGAGCACCCAGAGGAAACACACGCGAACACGAGGAGAACATGCAAACTTCACACAGTAATGTCAGCTGACCAGCGGCCTTCTTGTTGTGAGGCGCCCAATTTTATTTATTTATATTATTTTACTAAATTGATACCTTTAATCAGCAAAGGTGCATTGATTTACAATTTCAATAAATACAGCAATTTTAAAAAAATATTTCACAGTATTATATATTTATTCATTTTCTTTTTAGCTTAGTCCCTTTATTAATCAGGGGTCACCACAGCGGAATGAATCACCAACTTTTGCAAACTCCACACAGAAATGCCAACTGACCCAACAGAGGCTCGAACCAGCAATTGTGCTAACCACTGCTCCACCGTGATGCCCTTTCACAGTATTACTGTTGTAATATCAGTTTCATATTTCATTTAGGAACTGGAGCCTTGGTGAGCAAAAGATAAGTTAATGTCAATAAAAACTAGCTATTTTTTATTGTGTTTCTTATCATTTAAAATTTGTTTTAATCCAAACGGCCTACACAATATAACAGACAGATAAAGTCATTAATAATAACAAACAATATTAATAATGTAGTACTATTATTAAAATCAATACACTATTAAACATATATTCATTTACATATTTTTATTAACTTATATTTAATTAAATAACATTAAATAATTTTACAACACAATTGAAGCCCTAAATAGCACTTTTAAAGCACAATTCTTTATTTAAAAAAATATATATTAAAAAAGGATTCTGCCATTGTTACAATCTTAGTTTGGGAGCAAATCTGCTATGGAATAGTGTTCATTTGGTTTACCTTTAAAGTGTGTTTTTAAAAAGAGAGCAGTGTCCTCACCCTGTCCGCTGTGTTGTGGTCCCCCCTGCCGGTAACAGGCATCACACACTCGTACAGGGGTGCCGCCCCATCCTCTCTCGGGCACCGGCATGCTGTGAGTGGAGCAGGCCTGACAGAAACCCTGACCGCAGGCCCGACAGTGATGCTTCCTCTCCACCTCCTCAAACACTCGCTTACAGCCGTGACACTCCTGAAAATACAAACAAACTGCTGTTTTTACATAAGAAGTCAAAAGATTTGTAATTGTTTAATAGGTCTTTCATTCAAGTACAAGGAAATTCATACACAATTAAAGTGCCCAATTCTGCTTTTTTTGAACGATAATATGGTTATATAGATGTTTGTGAGTCTAAAAGGTCTGCAAAGGTCAAAGTGTATATCAAATACAGTTCTGTAAAATCTAAATTTACAATGTTTATTTTACTTTATTACACATTATTATTCTTTAAATGATTAAATAATCTCTAATTTAATGCACTGAAAATTTTTTTGGTTTTGCTAATTTTCAAAGTGACCATTTGCTTGTGCATTTGGAGTGGCTGTTCTTCTCTGTTGACATCAGTATTGAGTAGGGGAAAGTACATCAACAAGTCTCAGCAACTTCTGGTTCACGTGGACTTATGAAAGAAGTGACTCTGAACTGCCTGAAATGAGTTGTCATATATTCTCGCTTTACTTCCTGCACAATTTAGTGTTCAATTATTGTAGTATCTTGTATTTACTTATATTTACACTTGCTTTATACAATATATACTTTATATATTCATTCATTTTCTTTTCGGCTTAGTCCCTTTATTAATCTGGGGTCGCCACAGCGGAATAAACCACCAACTTATCCAGCATATTATGCTTATTTACGCAGTGGATGCCCTTCCAGCTGCAACCCATGACTGGAAAACACCCATACATTCTCATTCACACACATACACTACGGACAATTTAGCTTACCCAATTCAGCTGTACCACATGTTTTTGGACTTGTGGGGAAAACCGGAGCACCCAGAGGAAACCCACGCCAACACAGGGAGAACATGCAAACTCCACACAGAAATGCCAACTGACCCAACCAAGGCTTGAACCAGCGACCTTCTTGCTGTGAGGCCAGAGCGCTACCCACTGCGTCGCCCCAATATATACTTCATTTAAGAAAAAAGTATTTGTTCAGGTAACTGTTAGTTACCAGTACAATTTTAAAAGTATCAATTTGGCACTGGTTATGGCTGGGCAGTTAAACGAAGATTAATTTCGGGAATTCATTTCATGCGCATTGTGTCGGTAAAGCTGGTTGTGTAATCAGTAGTAAATCTTTAGTACATCCTTTCAGATGGAGCAGCATTTACTACACAGAGCCATAGTTCACTGACAAGCTACACAAAATCATAATAATTAACACAGACAATTTAATTTCCCAATAATGAAATAGAAGATAATCCTTTTGCAATTTGTGAGCTGTCTGCATCGCTCATTAGTGAACTACAGCTGTTTTGCATCTGAAAGCATGTTAAAGTACCGCATTTATAAAATATGTCTTTCATTCAAACTCATAACTTGAGTCGAGTGTTTGACATCAATCCTTCTTTGAGATGATTCAATAATCATGTTATTATTAGTCACTCAAATCAATGAAAGCAGTTAAATCTTCTGTTTATTCAGCAACCGCTATGGAGATTCTTAAATTCTTCTACTATGTATTTTGAATTTCCTTGCAAATGCGCCTTCTGACTTTTGTTGGAGATTTACTATTGATCATGAATTTTTTTTTTTTAAATGCTACAGTAAAAAAACAATGCAGTAAGTTTCTTTAATATATTTATAATTATAATAGGTGGGCATACATTAATTTTTTAATCTAGATTAATCTCACTGTAATCTTGGAATTAATCTAGATTAATCTAAATTAAAATGGCTCATTTGAATTCTGCCGAAGGCATTCAGAATTTTGATTACCTTAATCCGACTAAAGTCATAAATGAACTAAACAGAAATGGAATTAAGACGTGGAGTTTGTATATATTAGTGGCATTATTGAAGTAAACACCGCAATCAAACTACTACCGTCATGTTGGACTTTTCGCTATACTTTTTGACAAGATCCACACATGCGGCTGTCAGTAAAGGACCGCACACACACACAGACACAGACAGACAGACAGACTAAATTTTTTTCTTTCCATTTGGCATGCATTATTAAACTCCATAACACTCTTCCACCAGTACTTACTCCTTATTTGCGTCTTATACCCCAGCTTGTCATAGGGGCATGAATGAAATGTTCATGAGTGAATGTGAAACTGCCAAACTGCAGTTAAAGTCACCCAAAATTACAGGAAACTCTTACATGAAAGCACTTCACGTAAACACCTTAATTATATTATAGTCTATTAAGGCAAATAACTAGATTACAGATGTCCATGTAAGCTTAGTCAGTATTGTCTTCGAAGTAAGTGAAAGATCCAGAAGGGCATCCTGCTGATTTGATTCAGAAGGGCACTTTTTTGTCAGACGGCTCACCGGTTTGACTTTCATTCACCGTCATTCATTTTAAAAAGCACCCGGTCCATTTTATTCGTATGTTTTACTCAAACGCATAAACTCTACAGGTGCCTGATAGTTAGATGTGGAGCTACTGTAACATTAATCAGATTCACTCTTGTGAACTGCATCTATGTTAGCACGTCACGTTTGATGTGGTAATTTCACAGTAGGAACACAAACAGGTTCGAAGACTCGTTCTCACTCCCTACAGTGCAATTCGGTCAGGTATACATCCACGCTAAAATATCAAGGCGAAAGTCATCATAGCTTGCGTAGAATAGACCCAGCGTGATAAGAGTCTCACATTAACACAGCACGTTAACGCAGATAAAGGCCCACCATTATTATATATATATATATATATATATATATATATATATATATATATATATATATATATACACAGTATATAGAATAATTGTAAATTCACTATCCCAGAATACAATGCATGACACCTAACTTTTAATGAATTTTCTTGACATTACTATGGTTCTTCTTAGTTTTTTTCCTCGAGCTATGCACATTGACATTATGCACTCTTGAGTTTTATGTTAAATCTAATGTAGATAAATAAAGTTTATTGCATTATTGCTTTAATTTTATGTGAGTTACTATGATGGTGTTTAGACGTTGTGTGAATGACACTGAACAACTTCTATATATTAGTATGTTTCCTCTGCTTGTGGGAAAAGTTGTTTGTTGATGAGCATTTGTTCATCAAATGATTTTCTCATCCACACAAGCTTTTGCTAGTGTTCTTGTCTCTATAACAAAGTTATGTTGTTAAAGTTGTACAGTAACTTACCGTATAATTGAGAAATGTATTTTGCATTTCTACCATATTTTTAACAGTTAAATTCCAGCAAACACAGCTGCTGTTATATTTCATAGTGTGCTTACCTGACAAGATGTGCATGACAATCATAGCTTTTGCTAAATTGCGATTTCAATTTCATTTTGAGTTATCGCAAAACCCGATCACTGGTATCGTATTGCAGTATTCTAATATGTATGGTATCTTTGACCTTAGAAATACATCGGGGAAAATAAGTATTGAACATTGTGGCGAGGGGGCGTGGCCGAGAGCCGTGGGAGCGAAAGGAGGCCCACCACAGATGAGAAACACCTGTGGCGGGCACCTGCCTCCAATCCCACGGAAGGAGCTCTGGACTATAAGAGGAGGAACGATGGCAGAGGAGAGAGAGAGAGAGGACCGGGCCCGGACATATTGTTTTACTTTTTTTTTTTTTACGTTTTAAAATATTTATTAATAAAAAAAATGGCAGCTCCTCACAGTGACTGCCTTCTAAACCAAAACAAACGGACGGCAGCTCCTCACGGAGTTTGGCGTCAAACTGAAAACAAAAGTAAAACAATATGTCCGGGCCCGGTCCTCTCTCGTCCTCCTCTGCCATCTTTCCTCCTCTTATAGTCCAGAGCTCCTTCCGTGGGACTTGAGGCAGGTGTGCGCCACAGGTGCTTCTCATCTGTGGCGGGCCTCGTTTTGTTCCCACGGCTCTCGGCCACGCCCCCTCGCCACAAACATGTCAGCATATTTCTCAGAAAACATTTTTCTAAAGGTGCAATTGACTTGAAATTTTTAAAGCATGTTGGTAACAACCAAATAAATCCATATATGCAAAGAAAACAAATCTAATTCGTTTACAAATGAAGTGAAAAAGTACTGAACACATGAAGAAAAGGAGGTGTAGAAAGGCAGTGAAAGCCTAGACAGCAGCTTAAATGTCTCAGTAGTTCTTCAGCAACCCTCTGCCCTTCCTCATTGTAAATTAATATTAGCTGCTTCAGTCCAACATCTACATTATCAGGATGGAAACTCTCAAATGGTTTCAAAGAAAGAAAATCAAGCAGCAGAATGGCCCAGCCAATTACCTGACTTGAATCCAATAGAAAATCCAAATTAAAGGTCAGATTTGACAGATGAAACCCACAAAACCATCAAGATTTTTACAATCTGTTGAAACACCTGAGCTCCTTGTGTCATTCCATTGTTATTACACATCACTAATTTTTCAGATTTATTTGTTTTGTTTTATTTTTACATGTTTATATGTTATGTTTGTATTGTTTGGTTTTTTACCTAAATCTGGTTCAATTCCATGTCAACAGCAACTTTAAAAATATTATTCCCAAGAAAAAACATGACGTGTTCAATGCTTATTTTCTCCGCTGTATGTAAAACCCATTATAGGAGACCTCCAAACCTTTAAAATAGCACATCAGGATTACCTCAGCTGTGCTATCAGTACGCCCTGCACCACCATAATTGTAGTTCAACAATCTCTCTCTCAAATTCCTATAGAGCACATGAACTCACACTGATTTCAGCGTTGGGTTTCCAGTAAGGTGGAGCCACCTGGTCTGTGAGCCACGCGGCGACGGCTTTAGTCGGGCCTGAACTGTATTCTGTCACCGACTGAATAATGTAGTTCATTCCATCCAAAACCCGCTGAGCTGCATTCTGATGGTCAGTCTGGAAGGCATCAGTCTACAAGCACAAACACAACATTAACCACTGTGAGCATTAGCAGACTGAACAAATGAACAGAAAGACAGAGAAACACTCACCCCCTGCCAGACGTGCTTGACCTCTGGCCGCACCACACTGCTCTCCGGGTCCTGGTTGCCCATCCAGTACTGTCTGCTGCGGTAGATGATGCCACAGCTCGCACACTCTAAAACGTACCTGGACAACAAGGGCTGGATGAGGAATGGGGATGAGGAGCAGCTTCAGAGACAGCAGAAAACAGCATTTCACTCACCCGGACCACGCATACTTAGCCAGACCAAACCACGGGTTGTCTGTGGACGCAGATGTTTTGGGGATGACAATCACTTCCCTTCCGCTCTCATAGCACTTCTGGATGGGGCAAAATAAATGGTTTATAGAGGCTATAAATCATCCTTTTGATGCAAATTGAGTAATTTCATCCATAGTGGACTGTTATTGGAAACATATTAAACTGAAAGCATAATTAAATGAGGAAATTACTGGCAAATCAATATAAAGGGCTGGTCTTTATTTTCAATTCAGTTCAACTTTGTGTGAATTAGTGATATGAATAAAACTGCATAGCTAATAAATTGTGCAAATACTTTTTTGAAAGTATAGCATATTTAAAATAATATGTAAAATAAATTAAACAAATGAGTAAATGATAAAACAAAGAAAATAATAATAATAATAATTAAAATAAATAAATAAAATAATAAATCAATAAATAAAAAAATTTAAATAATTGAAATAAAAAACTAAATAAAATGAAACACATAAAAACAAGAATTAAACTTAACAAAAAACTAAAATCGTAACTTGGTTGTAAATTTCATTACATTTATATGCTACTATGGATGCCATCGGCTACCGCTTTCTAACATTCTTCAAAATATCTTTGTGTTCAACAGAAAAAAAACCTCAAACAGCTTTGGAGTAAAACAACACAACAAATTTAAGCAATAAAAAAAGAAAAAATAATAACAATCAAGATAAAACAAAAGTAAAACAAACAAAAAACCCAAATTTTTACAAACAAAAAACCAAATGTGTTCAACAGAAAAAAAACAAACTCAAACAGATTTGGAATAAAACAATACCACAACAAATTTAAGCATTAAAAAAGTAAAAATAATCACATAGTCAGGATAAAACAAAAGTAAAACAAACAAAAAACCCAAATTTTAACAAACAAAAGACCCAAATGTGTTCAACAGAAAAAAACAAACTCAAACAGCTTTAGAGTAAAACCCTAAAACAACACATTTAAGCATTAAAAAGTAAAAATAATCCCATAATCAAGATAAAACAAAAGTAAAACAAACAAAAAAAACCTTTTTTTTTTTTTTTTTACAAACAAAAGACCCAAATGTGTTTAACAGAAAAAAAATAACTCAAACAGCTTTGGAGTAAAACACTACAACAACAAATTTAAGCATTAAAAAGTTAGAATAAAAACAATCAAGATAAAACTAAAGCAAAACAAACAAAAAAACAAAATTTTTACAAACAAAAAACCCAGATGTGTTCAACAGAAAAAAGAAAAAACAAACTCAAACAGCTTTAGAGTAAAACCCTACAACAACAAATTTAAGCATTAAAGAATAATTTATTATTATAAAAATATTATTTATTATTATAAAATAATAACATAATCAAGATAAAACTGAAGTAAAACAAACAAAAATACAAATTAAAAATACAAGAATAAAATAATGAACTCAATTAAAGTTCAATATAATAATAAAACTAAAATGAAAAACAAACAAGAAACCCAAATTTTTACAAATACAAAACCTAGTGTTAAACAGAAAAAAACAAACTAAAATAATAACAATCAAGATTGAAAAAAAAGTCAAACAAACATAAAAACCCAAATTAAAAATACAAGAATGAAATAATGAACTCTATTAAAGCTCAAAATAATAATAAAACTCAAATGAAACAAATATGATCTGAATAAAAATAATAATTAAAAAAAATTAACAAAACAGCAATCTTAACCTCACAGCAGTGAGAAGTCATTACCTTACAGATGAGGACTTTATTGTTGTACTGGTGGGCATATTGGCATAATCCATCAGCCATGTGCGGGACCCCATCTTTCCGGTGGTTCATGCCGTTCTTACACCGAACACTAAAGCCATTGATTTTTGGAGAGGTTAGAAAGGATTTTCTAGTTGTTAAGCACTCTTGAACAGTACTGCTCTATTAAGTCACACACACAACACGCAAAAACAATAACAAATGACTCAAGATCTAATCAAATTCAAGTGTGCAGAGAAATTTCTCTTCTATACTCATTTCCATATATTAGCTTTTCATGCTGAATAAAGATCCTAGTTCCAACTGTGAATTATCAAATTATAATATGGCTCAATGCTGATGTGATGAAAACAGAGTGTGATGTTTGACAACGCAGCAATTTCTTTGATTTATGATGTGTCAAACACACTGCATCTGTGTGGAACCTTCAACAAAACCTGCACATTTTAAGGCAAGACACTGCAGGTGAATAGAGTACAAAAACAAAACCGTAATAATGGACTCTTTTCAGAAGCCTGTTATCCTTGAAAGTTTTTAATATTTAGATTTCTTTTAAACGTATGAACATTTATATGCATTTATGTATGTAGTATATCATCTTTGCTTCAAATTACAAAATTACAAAAACAAATTACAGCTTACACAAGGTGTTTCTAATGCAGCGCCTATGGGACAACAGTAAATTTGACGTTATTCTCTCCTCTGGCTGCCGTCATCAGTCTCACACAATTTTTTCCTTTTTCTGAAAGTCTTGATAACAGCATCCTGGAGTTTTTCTTCTTTCTTCTATTTCAAAAATTATTTTGTAAAAAAAAATATTTGTTGTACTCTCATATTCATTGCGCTCTAAGTTTTACCAACTATGACGACTTTTGCTTCTGAGAAACCCGGAAATGTGAAAAGGTTCTATAATCATAATCATCATAATTCCCCAGTTGGTTGATTACATTAATAACTGCAAACATTTTTTTGTATTACTGGTTTCCTAAAATGCAATGTTTAAACATGCAAATGAGGTATTACTCATTTAATTGTCTCCATAATTCCCAGTTAATTGTTTACATTAATAATTGCAAAAAATGGTATAAGTTTATTACAAAAATAGGCAAATCAGCTATAATTCAAATAAATAAGCACTAATTTGCATACATTTCTTGCACAAATCTAAACACTGGATGAGGTGCAAATTCTTGTTTAATTATTCGACATATTATTTTTAAAAATAGACAGGGAAAAAATTATTTAAAAAAATTGAATAAAATGTTGTATAAAAATAAGCTAATTATGTATGAACATATCCCATCTGTAAAAACCTTCAGAACATAGATATTAATAATTTCAAGCAGACTTTATTTTGATTCTGTTTGTTGAATATAAGTTACATTGCATCTATGCCAACTAATTCTCTTTAGATTATAAGTAGATTGTTAGGTTGGGGTTAGTGTAAGTTGACATGTACTTGTCTTGCAAAGTTTCTTATAGTCAGTTAAATGTCTGTTGAAGAAGCAGTATCAGCAGATATTAAGCAGATAGTCTAATAATACTCAAATGGACCAACAAAATAAAGTGTTACCATAAATCCCTTTAAAATAGAGCTGCAAGAAATTGGAAAAATATGCCATGTTGTTGAGTATTGCAAAAACAATATCTTTTATTAAATAACATTTCCATAGAAAAATGCTATTTCTATTAGCTCTTTTAAAATATTTTTTTAATAATATTATTTTAATGATAAAATTTTAGATCCAATTCATTCTGAAAAAAAGTGTGTCAAGGTCTTTCAAACACTACGAATGAGTAAAAACCTCTGCAGATATTCTGACTCTGATTGGCTGTTGTCATTTTCCTCTATAGATATATACACAAGATATCTTATACGGACCCTGAGCATGTGTCAATACCGTCGCCACATTTGTACAGTGCTCCCAGGACAAGAGTCATTCAACCGCACTAAGACTAAAGCCAATGTGAAGATGCTGGACGTTTGAGCTGCATACGAATGTAGTAACGAGCAAACAATGAAAACAAAGCATAAAGGCAGAACATTTCATAGGTAAGATTTTGTTTTTTACGATTGTGTATGTTACGATCTGTTGTGCTAAACAAGTAACTTTATTGATGATAATACAGTCTTACTGCATTACCCATAAGGCAAAGCAGCACCAACTTGCACTAAATTCTAGGCTTATGCTAGTTTTGTTGAATAAAATCTGCAAAAAATGTAGATGAAATATGACAACAAGATGCTGTGATGCCAGAAAAGTGTATTATTGTCGGCTAAGTGAAGTAATGCCTAGTTTTTAAAGTAACTTATAAGAGTGCCTGATAACATAACATAACATAACATAACATAACATAACATAACATAACATAACATAACATAACATAACATAACATAACATAACATAACATAACATAACATAACAGAGCTTACACCTCAATGTGCATACTGTCCACCCCATATTATTGAATATTACAAATGTTATATACCATTAAGATCAGAAAGGTGAATATGCACATTGAGATGCAGGGATATTGATGGGTCACACGAATCGTTCATAATGGAGATTCATTCACAAATGACTCACTCAATCCATTAGAATGAGAAGTGAAAGCAGGAGAGGGGCTTTGTTTCAGGACATGGATTAGATCAAATTTAACAGGGAGGGAGGATAATACATTTCCATGCACAACAACACATGCTCTTTGTCAGCAATGCCCGTGCGGTCACTCATCCATTGATGTAGAAAAGTGATGTAAAATTATAATTTTCGTAATTTAAAAAAAATATTTGCATCCTGACCACTGGTTGTAGATATATAAATGTTTACATATCGATGGCTCTGGATGACCAGTCCTCCACTACACCTTGGTCCCACATTCATTTGAAAGGAACGCTACCTTATACTAAAATGGAGGCTCTATTGACGCATTCATTCCAATAGACAACAACAGGGTAGGCAACATCTAATGTAAATATATCTATGATATTCCTCTCTCTCTAGTCTCCAACCATAAATATTTATTTTCAGCTCTGGGTTTACCTTTGGGCCGCTCCAGCCAATAGCAGAACAACAACTACTGGGGAGGTGAGGATAAAGATAGTATTGTCCCATCGAATTGGTAAATAACCAATAACAAACAACCAATAGATAAAACCAACCAATGCATAAAATAAACACATTTTATCACTATCTGCGATATGTAAATTGTATATACTTTTATCGTGACAACAATAATTTTGTGATATCAGGGATTCTGCATTGTCGGTTTCACCTAGTTAAATTCAAGACATTTTAAAGACCATTATGAATGAAATTTAAGACTTATACAGGGCTAAATGCTAAGGATTTTTTTTCGTATATCACAGTTAGAAAAGACTTTCACTTGCCCTAACAAAAAATGATTACAACTTAATACATGTAATAATACAATAATAATAATTTTGTTTGAAATTAATTCATTTTCAAAAAATATCCATTCACAAATCCTATAACCCTTACCAAGAATAGAACAAAACATAGCTGTCAATTACTTCAGTCTACAATAATAATAAATTAATAAAAAAATATAAAGGTCTGGTCAGTATCCTCATTAGTAAATAAATGGACAACTTTTAAGCAAATGTTACTGTAAGGAAAGTAATTAAATGCTATTTTTAAATAAAAAGTTTAAAGTTTTATAAGGCTGCAACAATAGATCGATTAAATGGATTACTAAAAGCATTGGCAACGAATTTCATAATTGATTCAAAGACGTTTGATTATAAAAAATAAATTAGTTGAACGCAGAGAGGAGTGAATACACTGTGCCTCTCTCGTGCACTGATGCCAGCAGAGATCAGTGCCTCATAGACAGGACAGAGCAAAAAAACGAGCGGAGGTAACGTTAGAGGAAAGATACATGGCGAAGGCAAAGAAATCTGTGCGACCCTAGTCATCCAAGGTGTGGGAGCATTTCACACAAAATAAACAAAAAAAAGTGTGTTAAATATGCAAAAGTGATGACGGGAGCACCACGGGAATGATTCAGCACCTGAAACGCAAACATGTTGGAGTCTTTGATGAAGAGAGAGAGCAACAGCAGGGTAAATCACTACAGAATCCTACTTTTGTTCCGTTTTGAAGTGAGGAACGTAATGTCCCTGGTGCTTGGGGTTTACTTGTTATCCAGCTGGACAAGCATGACGTGAAAAATTCAAACTGAGCTTTGGCGCATTGGCTGGCGCTGAGTCAGAGAAAGACATGTAATATTATCACAATTATGAAGTGTTTTTAACCACCTAATGCTTATTTTATGTTTTAGACATGTAAATACACACAAGTACTAGTAAAACAATACATTTAGGGTTTGTAAAACACACAAAGTCTATGGAAGTCTAACAATCCATTCAAATATAATTTGCAGATGTATATTATTCATATCAGATACACGTAGTGAAAGTAACAATAAAGTTCCATCTATTCTTCTGCCAGCTGGCCAGACTCTTGCTTGCATGCATTTTGGAAGTAACTGGTGAATTTACATGCTGAATCCTGCATGTTTTGCTTTTATGAATGAGGCAAACGCGTGGCCGCAAGTAAACATGGCGATGCCCATCTCACTTTATAGATCACAATCAAGATCATTTTTACATCTTTTAAACAACAAAAAAACCCTTGTGACGTGTCGCCACAGAAACATTAAGGGCAAATGTTCTTAAATAATGATCGCCAAACAAAACTCACTTCCGGGGCCAGATAGAATCTTTTTAACTCATCGGTGAAAAAGTTTATAACAGTAGTAATGCAGTGGATCATTCACTTTTCCATCTGTAGTCATGTATAGCTGCACTGAAAATAAACTTTTCTTACTTGGTAATTTCATTTCGTTTCCAGTCCAGATATCTAAATAATCTTAAACCAAGGCTAGACAAGAAAAATGGCATGAGAAAATTAAGTGATGCTTAAAACTTCTGTTTGAGATTATATCTCATTAAAATTATTTTTCTTACCCCATTGGCAAATAATTTAGCTTGTTTCAAGCAAACAATCACTTGATGTTTTTTTTTTTTTTCAGAAAACAAGACATCATTTCTTATGCTATTTTATGTGTCTAGTATGTATCTTGTATTTAAAAACAAATTTTTTTGAGCTGTTGACAGTCATATATGTGTCCCATGCTACTAAAAACACTATTAGGACACACATATTGCACTAAAAAGTGAAAATTGGTTGTTTTTGCATTATTTCGAGCAAATTCGTTCTTCCGGTTTGAAACTAATTTTAGAAGCTGCGTCATGCAGATTAGATCCTTGCGTGTATTCCAGCGTGGATGTCTGTACCTGGGAGTACTTTCTGAGTGTGCAGCAGTAATTAATGAGAAAGACTTGGTTCAAACCAATCAGCGCACTCTGTGTATGCGGTTTAACATCATTAATATGCACAATAGCTTCGAAGACTGTTTTTACCTATTACAGTGTTCAGATGGCAGAGAGACGCCACGTTGTGTTGCCAAAACAAGTGGAAGAAGAATTGTTTGGAGACACAGGTCTTCAGTGTTGCGTTTATTAATGTGCTGCAGCAAAGGTTTTGTTTTCATTTCCCGCTATGAGAGTGCAGCTGGACTCACGTGTGGACTACAGTGCAAGCGACACGCAGCAGAAATTCGTTTGAAAGGAACATTTTTAACCGAAAGCTTTTCACATCTGAAAATGGTGAAATCCAGATTTGCTGCTCATCTCCTTTTAAAAAAGTCGTAGCTCCAGTATGTGTTGATTGTCCTGTCTCTACAGATTTGGTAAGTAAGCGATCAGTGGTCTTTGTTTGTTTATTCAGATGGCAAAGTTAGTTCATATCGTCAGCAGTATTTTTTCAGTGTTTAAAGACATACCTTAGTCAAAATGATTTCTAAGTTACTAGGTTTACAGTACGTTAATATCACTTAGGTATGGGACGATAACTGTTTTCAAGGTATACCGCGGTTTGGAAAAGTCAAGGTTATCATGCCGCCAAAATTTTCTCTAATACCATTCAAGGTATGTTTAAGATTTTTTTATTTACATTTTTTTAACAACAGCATCTCCAGCAGAAAAGATATCCAAAGATGCCATTTTAAATGGTAAAAAAATCTGTGTTTTTGAAACTAATGAAGACAGCAGAAGTCAATGATTAATTTTCATTATTTAGCCTGGCACGTTTACTGCTCCAAAATATTATAAATGTTTCTCAAAATAAAATATATTGTGTTCAAAGGGGAAAAAACTTTTAGTTTTTTACCCAGACATTTAAAAAAGAATATATTTTAGAGCAGTAATCACAATACCGTGACATCATGAATCCGTGATATTTTTATCCAAGGTTATCATACCGTTAGAATCTTAT
The DNA here is from genome assembly GCA_903798195.1 of Danio kyathit. Lineage (NCBI taxonomy): Eukaryota > Metazoa > Chordata > Actinopteri > Cypriniformes > Danionidae > Danio > Danio kyathit. The sequence goes on along the minus strand of LR812533.1, from coordinate 18,444,430 downwards.
ACCGGCCCATGCCTAATATTACTACAATATTATGGACTGAAAGATCCACAGTCAATGCGGCTCTCCGAGTGTAAACATGTAAACACCACAATCAAATCGTCGTGTAGAATTTTCGCCGCATTTTGTAACAGGATAGTCTAACGTTATACACACGCGGCTTTCTGACGCTACCTGCCGAGTGCATCTAAGTTACCGAGAAATGCAGAGATGTTTTTTTCTCCCATTCGCCGTGCGGTATCAAACATTCCATTAAACTACACTCTTACAGCAGTTCCTCGCATCCAATATCTCGTTTCCCATAGGGGGCATGCATGAAATGTTCTAAAATGAAAGTGCCAAACTGCAGTTAAAGTCCACAAATTCATAATTTGGCAAATAATTCGATTACTGATGTCCATGTAAACACAGTCACTGTCTTTCTCCTCTGCGTCTGTGTGTTTGTTTTGCCTCTGTGAAAATCAGCGCGTGCCCAAATGCAAATTCCCATTTTTATTCAAACCCTTTCCTCTTTCCCTCCTCCGACACTCCACCTAAACAGAGCTGGACTCACCCACTTTCCTGACTTTTTTTAAACTAGAGGTGTGAAAACACCCTGCTGAAACAGGAGGGTTTCGAAGACCTTTAAGATTTTTTTAGATATTTGGATTGAAAACAGGACAAAACTACAAAGTAAGTTTTTATTTTATTATTATTATTGTTGTTATTATAACAGCTCAGGGATGTTCAAGGACAACATGTTTATGTACTTTCTAAAGATTTTAGTTCTGTTTTTAAAAAAAGGGTTGGAAATGAATGCTTTTCTTCTTTTTTTTATCCGATTTATCGATTAATTGCAAAAATGATCAACAGATTAATCGATTATAAAAAATAATCGTTAGTTGCAGCCCTAAAGTTTTATTGAGATGGATTGTTGGCGATTATATGGGTGTTAATGGCCAGATTGAACAAAGAAAAATTAAGACCTGTTAAAAAAGATTTAAGAACTACAACGCAACATTTCAGTAGATTTAAGACTTTTTAAGGCCTAAAATTTATCTTTTGAGATTTAAGATATTTTAAGACTTTTTAAAACCCTGCGAATACCCTGGATATATTGTGCGGGCCTACTTTAAAAGTGTATTTTTTGAGGTTTTCTTCACACTAGACTGAACAAAACACTTTATGAAAACCCAAAAATCTGTTTGCTTTTGCCTGTAGTGTCTTGCCTTAAAAAATGGAAAGTCCATTTATGACGGGGAGCATGAAGCCTGTGTGGACTTACTTGCAGCTGAGACAGACTGATGGGCAAGTGAAATATTCATCAGGAAAAAAGGAGCATATGCTGAATTTGTCATCTGAGATCTCTCCGCAGAACCTGTCGCTCAGGGCCTGCATGAGAGAGCAGAGCAGTGAAGCGACACCCACAGACATGCTCAGTGGACCATACTCAACACATACATGCAAACAAAGACCCCCCAAAACATTTCTGGACACTTCAGGTAGGGCTGGGCGAAACTGCAAAAATTTGGTATTGATCCAATAGCAAATAAATACAGGGCCAGCATCACAGATATTGCTACTGATTTTTTATTTTTTTTTTTAAAAAGCAAGTACTTTTTAACCGTTCTAACCACCGAGCCACCGTATCACTGTAAATACATCATCAATATGTTAAAGCAGAACAGGTTGGACACTAGAAGATTTTGTGATTTATGCTCTTAAAACACCCACGATTAGTCATGTCATGATAAAATACAGGACTGATAATAAACCCTTTTAAGCCAAATAATGTATTATTGTTAATATTATTAACTGAGGGCAGCGCAGTAGCGCTGTTGCCTCACAGCATGAAGGTCACTGGTTTGAGCCCCAGCTGGGTCAGTTGACATATCTGTGTGGAGTTTGCATGTTCTCCCAGTGTTCGCATGGGTTTCCTCCGGATGCTCCGGTTTCCCCCACAAGTCCAAAGACATGTGGTACAGGTGAATTGGGTAGGCTAAATTGTCCGTAGTGTATGTGTGTGAATGAGTGAAGATGCCTTTGTAAATGCTGTAAAAAAATCTGTTTTGGAAACTAATGAAGATAGCAGAAGTCAATGATTTATTATAATTATTTAGCCTGACATGTTTACTGTTGCAAAATATTTATAATGCTTCTTAAAATAAAAAAAATATTTTGTTCAATGGGAAGAAAATAGCTGTGTTATTTTTTACCCAGTCATTTAAAATGAACATTTTAGAGCAGTGATCACAATACTGTGAAACCGTGTTATTCTCATGCAAGGTTATCATACCATCAGAATCTTGTAACGGGCCATGCCAGTCTGTATGAAAAACTTCGTGCACTCGACAGAAGTATACATCAGCATTTACTATCTCAGAGCAGTTAATATTTTGGCGTTCAAATCAATCCGCCACCCCTAACTTACCAGTAGCCATTAAATTTGATTGATTTTTTTTCCCTACTATGGATGCCAAAGGCTACCGCTTTCCAACATTCTTCAAAATATCTTCTTTTGTGTTCAACAGAAGAAAAAAAATAATCAAACAGCTTTCAAACTATTTCAGTATGAGTGATTTTAATTTTTGCGTGAACTACCCAACTTAGGTGTTTAAAATCTTTTTGAGGCTACTCTCACAAAAACACAAAAACACACACACAAAAACACAAACACACAAACACACACACACAGATGTATACCTGCAGCGCACTGAACACAATGGCAGGCTGGCGTGGGGCTCTCTGGGATGTGTTGTTGACTTGCTGTTGGACAGTGTGCTGTAGCTGTGAGTAGTCTGTGGGGGGAGTGATGGTCTGTGTGCCCACATACTGAACCGAGCTGAAGGCGTCTGTACTCTGGCCCAGGTCATGAAAGCGCTTCTGCAGCAGCGTGTCTGCCTGCCCGAGGCCTGACCCGTCTGGAAGACAACAAAACACACATTTCAGGAGCCTGGCACACCTCTTTAGATGACACTAATTCAATCATTTCAAAATAAAAAAAGATGAACGGAGCGTTAACAGCTCATGTGATTTTACAATCCTTTTCATGAAGCAGGATTTACAGCATGAAAACAGAGGGTTTTGCCCAAGGGCATCACTGTAATTGAGCTGTATTGTGATGTCTGCAGCACCTGAGTCATTGCCTTCGGGATTTACCTGAAATCTGGGTTAGATAACAAGCTGATTAACCATTAAGCTGCTTCCAATGTTTTTAATTTTTTTGGAGAAATGACAAAAAGGAAAGTATGTTTTTATGAATATATCTGTTCTTTGAAAATGTAACCTAATCAAATATTTTACTGTGTAGTAAACTTTTATACGTGCAATGAGAAGAAATAAAATACTGTATCACATCTTGTATAATATCTTTATGTCTTTGTATTCATGTTTCTTTCACAATATTTGAAAATGCTGTAGACAAAGTCAAGAAAAGTGGTCTCTACACAATTAAAAATAAAACCAATTTCCTTGCAGCAAAATGCAATAGAATGCAAAATCTCCAGATGTTTTACATTTATTTACACTTGTTTTTTTCAGCTTTTGATTTAGAAAATGTAACTCTTTGGTTTAACAAAGTGACTTTTATTAACACTTTTTATTAAGTGACTTTTATTTCATAGTTTAATATTGCAAAAGAATATATATAATATTTTACTAGATATTTTTCAAGACACTTCTATACAGCTTAAAGAGACATTTAAAGGCTTAAATAGGTTAATTAGGTTAACTAGTCTGGTTAGGGTAATTAGGCAAGTTATTGTATAACAGTTGTGTATTCTGTAGACTAACGAGTATAAAAATAGCTTACAAGGGCTAACAATTCTGTCCTTAAAATTGTGTTTAAAAAATTAAAAACTGCTTTTATTCTAGCCAAAATTAAACAAATAAGACTTTCTCCAGAACAAAAATATTTTCAGACATACTGTGAAAATGTTTTTGCTCTGTTAAACATTATTTGGTCCGATCAAATTTCCGATCACAAATCTTTGTTTATGCGTTTACAAGCTGAGGAAGATGCACATGCACACCTGGGTTATACAGGGAGTGCAGAATTATTAGGCAAGTTGTATTTTTGAGGATTAATTTTATTATTGAACAACAACCATGTTCTCAATGAACCCAAAAAACTCATTAATATCAAAGTTGAATATTTTTGGAAGTAGTTTTTAGTTTGTTTTTAGTTTTAGCTATTTTAGGAGGATATCTGTGTGTGCAGGTGACTATTACTGTGCAGAATTATTAGGCAACTTAACAAAAAACAAATATATACCCATTTCAATTATTTATTTTCACCAGTGAAACCAATATAACATCTCAACATTCACAAATATACATTTCTGACATTCAAAAACAAAAACAAATCAGTGACCAATATAGCCACCTTTCTTTGCAAGGACACTCAAAAGTCTGCCATCCATGGATTCTGTCAGTGTTTTGATCTGTTCACCATCAACATTGCGTGCAGCAGCAACCACAGCCTCCCAGACACTGTTCAGAGAGGTGTACTGTTTTCCCTCCTTGTAAATCTCACATTTGATGATGGACCACAGGTTCTCTATGGGGTTCAGCTCAGGTGAACAAGGAGGCCATGTCATTCGTTTTTCTTCTTTTAGACCCTTTCTTGCCAGCCACGCTGTGGAGTAATTGGACGCGTGTGATGGAGCATTGTCCTGCATGAAAATCATGTTTTTCTTGAAGGATGCACACTTCTTCCTGTACCACTGCTTGAAGAAGGTGTCTTCCAGAAACTGGCAGTAGGACTGGGAGTTCATCCTCAACCCAAAAAGGCCACACAAGCTCATCTTTGATGATACCAGTCCAAACCAGTACTTCACCTCCACCTTGCTGGCGTCTGAGTCGGACTGGAGCTCTCTGCCCTTTACCGATCCAGCCACGGCCCATCCATCTGGCCCATCAAGACTCACTCTCATTTCATCAGTCCATAAAACCTTAGAAAAATCAGTCTTGAGATAATTCTTGGCCCAGTCTTGACATTTCAGCTTGTGTGTCTTGTTCAGTGGTGGTCGTTTTTCAGCCTTTCTTACCTTGGCCATGTCTCTGAGTATTGCACACCTTGTGCTTTTGGGCACTCCAGTGATGTTGCAGCTCTGAAATATGGCAAAACTGGTGGCAAGTGGTACCTTGGCAGCTGCACGCTTGACTTTTCTCAGTTTATGGGCAGTTATTTTGCGACTTGGTTTTTGGTTTGGTTTTTCCACGTGCTTGCGACCCTGTTTACTATTTTGAATGAAACGCTTGATTGTTCGATGATCACGCTTCAGAAGCTTGGCAATTTTAAGAGTGCTGCATCCCTCTGCAAGATATCTCACTATTTTTGACTTTTCGGAGCCTGTCAAGTCCTTCTTTTGACCCATTTTGCCAAAGGAAAGGAAGTTGCCTAATAATTATGCACACCTGATATAGGGTGTTGATGTCATTAGACCATACCCCTTCTCATTAGACCATTACCTTCTCATCACCTAATATGCTTAGTTGGTAGTAGGCTTTCGAGCCTATACAGCTTGGAGTAAGACAACATGCATAAAGAGGATGATGTGGTCAAAATACTCATTTGCCTAATAATTCGGCACTGCCAGCTACTTTATGTATTTAGGCCTTTTTACTTATAATAACTGAAAGATCTGTGTTTTTGACAATATTGTAAGTTCACTAAAACCTGGTTGGAAATATTAGATAAATTTAAAAAAATACTTGAAAAAATTATATTTTTAACATGAATGTTTAATAATATAACTTCTTGTAATTTACTTATTGCAATAAACAGTAGTTTGTATAATTATTTCCTTTTTGTAAGTAATAGATTTATAGATTTGCATTTTAACTCCTTATGCATCAAATATTTGCTCCTAACTTTATCTTGATTGTTAATTTCTTCTTCCATCATTTGCAATGTTTCCAAAATGCATTTTTAGTATTTTATTTTATTTTTTACCAATTTATTTATCTGTTTCATCTATTATGTTCTGTAAAGCTGCTTCTGACCATGCCATGTTTACACCTAAATGGATAAGAGATGTGCTAGATTATATGCCGCATCCTTCATTTGTTCTCTTAAATAAGGAGAGATTTCCACTTAAGTATCATACTTAGAGGCAAAATGTGCTTTACGCATTATAAAGCTTGAAGCATCAGAATCGGTACTCGGTATCGGCTGATCACCATGACAAGGTATCGGTACTCTATATTGGCTGCAAAAATCCTGATCGGAGCATCCCTAATATATAGTTTTAAACTGTAAAAGAACAGAAAAAATTATTTTAAAAATCTTTCAATAACATAAATTTTTATATTAAAAATATAAAATTTTAATAATACATTAACAAATATGAATGAACTAACATGGATTAAAATGAATTATAGTTAAAATATTCATTTAAAAAAACATTCCTGTCAAACTACTTGAATTTTAATGGGGCTATTTCCTCAATGAGATCAACACAGTTTAAAATGAACTTCAACGTTTATTTTAAAACACAATAATTATGCTTTTAAGTATTAGTATGCATGCATAATATTTGTATCATGCATAAATATCAAACAGTTTTAAATGAAAATAATACATAAAAATGAGCAAACATGAGCAAACATTTAAATCTATTAGTCCATGCGTTTCTGATTAGAGACACTGAAACAAATTGAAATTCTCATCACTAAGCAGACAAAAATAAAAGAGTGAACAATTGAGTTTGAAATGCAGCCTTTGCTTTAACTGACAGCTCATGTTTATCCTGTGGGACTCTACAGCAGTCTAAAACTCAGGACTTCTTCAAAGACCCCCCTGGCTATGTGTTTGGGCCCCATGAGGTTGATGTGCAGACCCAAGTTGAAGCACCAATCTCTACGCCCCAGGCTAATCTTACAACAGCCTTTGGCAACAACGTGTATCAGAAAATGCTGTATTCATATGGATAAACACTGCAGACCTTGTAAACAGCACTTGTTCTGACTCACCCTGGCCCAGCAGCTGAGTGCGGGACGTCTCCTGGAAAACAACGACGGCCGGTCCGAGGCTGGAGAGAGGCACGTCTAGCCCACATCGGCTCGACAGGGCCCGGAGCTCAGGTGTAAAGTGCTTCAGGTAAGCGGCAGATGCGCTACCGAGGAACTGGAACATGTCATTGTGCAGCCTCTCGGCCCGTGTGCGGTAAATGACCACGTCTGATACGGCCAAGACCTTGAGCAGCAGACGCATGCGGCGGTTCTGCTGAGTGGCGGCCCCGAGCAGGCCCTCAGTGTCCAGCACAATCAGGTTCAGCTGTGGGTCATAAGCAGCCCAGACGCCCACAGTGCAGGAGGATGGAGATGGAGACGTGGCAAAAACCTCCTCGCGGTCAAAAAGCACGTGGTTGAGAGTGTGGGACTTGCCATCACCTGTGTTGCCGAAGATGGAAACCACTTTGACTCCCTGAGCACCACTGCAGCCCAGCTTCTGCAGAAAATGAGCTTCATTCTTTACCTGAAAGGGACAAGAGTATGAAAGAGATCAAGATCAGAGCAACTCTCTGTCTGTCTGTGTCTCTGTCTATCTACCTGATTCTTTCTTTCTTTCTTTACATGTCTATCTACATGTCTATCTATCCATCCGTCCATTTGTGTCTCTATCTACCTGTTTCTATCTTTCTTTCTTTACATGCATGTCTATCTACATGTTGTCTGTCTGTCTATCTATCTATCTATCTATCTATCTATCTATCTATCTATCTATCTATCTATCTATCCGTCTGTCTGTCTGTCTGTCTGTCTGTCTGTCTGTCTGTCCAGATTTGGAGGGAACGCTCATCCAAATCATTGAATTCAGACATTCCAATACCTTTCATGGACATTGGTTTATAAAATCAAGCACCTAGGCATGCATGGCTGTTTCTATGAACATTTGTGAAAGAATGTGTCGCTCTCAGGGGCTCAGAGAATTCAAGCATTGAATTAATGATATGTTGCCACCTGTTCAACAAGTCCAATCACGACATTTCCTCACTACTAAATATTCTACAGTTAACTCTTCAAACATGATGTGGTGGGTAGGCCATGTAAAAAATCACAGAGTGGGGTTAGCAAATGCTGAGGAGCAAAGTGCGGAGCAAAGTTGATAACAGCTGCACACCTTCAAACTTCATGTGGTCTACAGATTAGCTGAAGAACAGTGTGTAAAAAGCTTCATAGAAGGGGTTTTAATGGCCAAGCCTGCATCATGGGCTTGAAATTAACTTTTTTACTTGACAGCACTGGTTCTCCCAACTTCTAAAATTTAGAAGGACCCACCAAATATGAATGAGCACCACCTGTACTACTACAAATGTACATTAACAGATTTAGCATATTTGAAAACAACACCAATTTAGACGAACCAAAACCAGCAACAGCAAACTAATACTGCACTGACTTTGTTAGCGCAATAATTCCAAAAGGAATGAATAATAAATAACAATAAAAATAATAAGTTACATTTCTCTCCATCTTGCTGCCACATATTAATAACGCAAGTTTTCTGCTACAAAGAGTCCAACAAGATTAACAAAAATTAACTATGCACTATAACTAAACAAATGTAAGATTATAAAAATCTAAAACTCAAATGCGTTTTTGCATTACCTTTTTACTTCAGCCTATTTTTGATTGGCTTCACAGCTGACTGCACACACACAGTTGCGAGAGCAACATTAAATAATTCATTTTTTAAATTTAAACGACTGAGAAAAACTTTACTATATACTAGAAGTGGACGAAACAACTGGTCTAAATTGGCTGCAAAATATATGTACACCATTAGTAATGGTTAATTAAGGCATTTGCCTTATTTAAATAATTTACACAATTTAATCTTGTAATTAAAATCATTTTTAGAGATATTGTCTGTTTTTATTTCTTTTTCTGTCATTTATTTCACATTTGCTGATTATATTATTAATTTGATGATGTTAATTACATATACTATATGTTCATTTACATATTACATAGGCTATTTTAAATACATATCTAAAATGCTATGGCATTTGAGTTTGCTTTGAATTTGAAAGAGAGAGAAGCAGATTTGACCTCAGTGGGTGCACATGGCTCCTGAATAGTATAAAAGTAAGAGAAATAGTGGATTTCTTTTTTTTATTATTTTAACAGTCTTTTTTTTTTTTTTTACTTTAACCCATTTAAAAGAAACAGTGTATAACAGTGTCATAATAAATAAAATTATTGTTACAAATTAAATTATGTTTTGTTTGTCGCAAATAGTTAATTATTTCTGTGATGTGGGTAAATGGTGTAGTTCAATCCGGCTACCACCGCAGTATACTTCAAACCTGTGGGAAGCACTGAGTCATCATTCACTAAATGAAAAAATAATATGTATCTCAAGAATGAAAGAAAAGAAGGGAAGAAAACAATTCTACCATCCTATAAGTCTTGGTTTGCGTCCATCGTAACAACCTGTGCACATACGCTTGTGTTTGATAAAGAGAACACGAGCATTTGCATGCTCGGCTTACCGCACATTCTCCTGGTTCTCCCAATAGACACCCTAAGTCTGCGCAATACTCTTCTTTTCTATGAGCTGCAGAATGAGTTTAAACAGTAACTAAGGCAAGGTTCTTTAGTGATGGTGTATGCAGCTTTAAACTGCATTTAGCTGCAATTTGCACTGAACGCACAGTGAATGCAGTATCATTTTTAGCAGAGCCACTCCAAGTCTTTCAAGCACTCTCTGGAAACTGTGCAATCTCTCGGCTGGTGGATCAACAATCACCACATGATCAGCATCACCTGAACCATTATTTGTAACTTTAGATGGTTTACAAAACTATGTTCTTTTCATTTCCTCTTCTTCAATTCTTTGCACAGTCGTAGCTCCCTCTCATCTGACATCAGAAAGCAGTGACTGATTGATTGACAGCTAATATTAACCTACAACAAGTCTTAGTATCAGCCTGGCATCAGCACACAGCGGTGAACATTTTTAGAGGAATGAAAACAGGTTGCACTCTAATCATTATATAGACTCTCACAAATGCTCCTAAATATATTTAGAGGTCACATACATTAAATTTCAGGTGCATATGTGACCAAAATGATCGCAATTTCGAGCCATGCACATCCAAGGACACCGAGCCTTACATCACCAAGTGCAATGCAAAGTGTGAGATGCTGTGGGGTAAAGGACACCGTCACTGACTCTAGAGCAGTAAAGACATGTTCTCTGGAGTGACCAATCAAGCTTCTCTATCTGACAATCAGATGGACGAGTCTAGGTTTGGGGTTTGCCAGAAGAACAGTACTTGCCTGACTGCATTGTGCCAAGTGTACACTTTGGTGGAGGGGGATTATGGTGTGGGGTTGTTTTTCAGGGTTTGGGCTTGTTCCAGTTAAGGACTCTAAATGCTTCAGCATACCAAAACATTGCAGACAATTTCATCCTCCCAACTTTGTGGGTTTGTTATTGCACCTTCCTGTTTCTTAACTGGGCAACAGTGCACAAAACAAGTTCCATATATACATGAACGAGCAAGTTTGGTGTGGAAAAAATTGACTGGCCTGCACAGAGTCCTGACATCAACCTGATAAAACACCTCTGGGAAGATTAAGAGAGGAGACTGTGAGCCATGTATTGCCAACCAACATCAGTGCAAAGGATGGACCAATTCAATATTAAACCCTACGGATTAAGATTGGGATGTCGTTAAAGATCATGCATGAAAATGTTGATGTGCCAAAATGTTTGTCAATATTGTCTGTATATCTATATCTATCCATTTATTTACATATCTACCAACCCATCATAGCCCATCCTTCTATTTATTGATCTTTATATTAGTTTGTGTGTGTTGTCTGCCACTTTCTATTATCTCCATCTATTATTATATTTGTATGAATATATGATTATAAATATATTGAACAGTTTACTGGTATAACATAATTATGACCATAGCTTGCAAAGTATAAAAAAATAGAACAACAATATATTAATATGTGACTTACTCTTACTCATAGTATCCAAAATCCATAATATATCAATTCTGAATATTTGTGATCACAGTGTTTAACAGAAGATCACAAAAATGTCTACATACACATCCATACTGTACAATACTAAGTGGTTTATGGAGATAATAATATGCCAAAACAATCTGAATTTGAATTGCGTTAATTTGAATTATTGACAATTGTTTTAAATTTGAATTTCACAACTTGAATATTGAACATCTGAAACTTACGATAACTGAATTTTTCAAGGCTGATTTTTTTATAGACGCATTTTCAAACTTCAGATTTTTTGTCTTGTGAATTCCTAGACTGCAGATATGCAGTTTGTAAAAATACAGTTTTACGTTTTCAAGATGAAAAAATTCAGAACATCAAATTCAATATGATAAAATTCAAAACCAGAAATTCAGATCGTGAAATTTAGATTCAGGTGATCAACAGAGAAGAGTAGTTTAGATGTTCAATAATCAAGTTATGAAACTGAAATTCAAAACCATTTTAACAGCATATCAAAATTCTGATTGATTAAATTACAATTATGAATAATTCAAATTAACACAATTCAAACTCAGATTGTTTTGGCATGTTATTAGCTCCATAATGGTTCAGCTGACTGATTTGTAACATTTCCAAATGATGCATTTGGATACATCTAAAATGCTAAAATGTATGCATCTTAATAATCCAAATATCTGCCCTGTGTGTATTATCGGGTGTTTTTCTTTTGTAATAGGATGAGTTTGCAAGTTTTCTATCTGTAGGGCTTCAGTCTTTCACCATTTGGAAAAAACTTAAAGGGACAGTTCACCCATAAATTCAATTATGTCATCAATCATGACTGATGAATGAGTCATCCTGGCTTTTGTGTTCCACTGAGGAAAGAATGAAAGTCATACGGGTTTGAAACAACAAAAGAGTAAGTACATAATGAAGCATTATTTTTATCTCTCTCTCTAAATATATATATATATATATATATATATATATATATATATATATATATATATATATATATACACACACACACACACACACACACACACACACACACACAGTAACAATCTCTCAGTAGTGTCAGTAACTGATAATTTTCAAACTGGTTTCACTCTTCTCACTCCAAACACTTTATTAAGACTATCTAATAGTAAATTACTACACTATATCTTGTTATTTTACTAAATTATCTGTAGTTTATATCATCATGACGTGTGCAAAAATATGTAATATAACACAATATATGAACTTACTAATGGCAATACAAACTTTGTAAAGTTAAAAATGAAAAGACTATTGATCGATGAAGAAAGATCCCATGTCAGTGACATAATGTTGTCAAGACAGCTCTCCCTTGTGTTTCAATAATGTTGACAGTTCAACGTTACTCATCCGAGTATTCTTTACACCTTTTATAATAAATAACGGGCCTTTTCGTGAATTGACAAACACTCAATCAAAGTGTATAACAACAACAAAGCCACGACATGTGCTGTTTACCTAGTAGCTTGATGGCTAACTCGGAAGCTAACGAAAACAAACCTGCAAGCTTTCGTTTTCGTCCACCAGGAGAAAACTCCGTCCATTTTCCTTCTGCTCGTCCATTTTAACAGGCCCGAGAGAAATCTCATCCATGTCTTTCAGCAGCATTTCAGACATGGCCAAAGATTTAAAACCATCACAACTCCGTCTAAGCTAGTTAGACTACTGTCCCAGGACTTACTGCTGCTGCTACAGTAGTGCTGGCGGTAGGTGGTTTTCCACTTTAACTCTAGAGGGCGCTGTTGCTGCTCTATCAGGAGCCTTCATTATGTATTAATGAACGCCTACTGCCGCCCTCTAGAGGCTGTTTCTGTTTTCTTTGTGTGTGCACAAGTTTAGTCTGTACTAAGAGGGAAAATAAAGCAAGTCTGAATAAAATAACCTGTCAGATAATCCTATTATATAGATAATATATATTTTTTCAAATTTTGTACAAAATGTGTATATTTTAGAACGTCAGTAGGAGAAGAGAGGATATTGCTGATGCTTTAGTTTTATGATTTCTTGCATTGCATTATTTAGAATGTAAAATCCCCTTAAAAATGTGCAAATTTTGTATTATGCAGAAAATCCCTCATGAATCAACAGGACATTTTTTTGTGTTCAGAGTCTTTCCATAGAGCTTGCTAAGGTTCATTAAATATTTGTTAGCAGGGATCTATAAATATCACATGTCACAGAATGCCTTCAAAGTGGCGCCATTGCAGTTTAACTGGACTGAAGAGCCCTTTATAGTCATTTCCATTTCTTTTAGAGGTCAGACTGGCCTCTTGTCACAATATTCAAATGTACACCATTGAACAATTCACATTGAAGAATTACTTCAATGTTACTGCCCACAAGTATTTCACACTACTGTTAAAATGTATTTTCCCTTTGTACAAGCAGATACAGAATGTTAGATTTTTGATGAAATGATCAGTTAGAATAGGGCTCAAGTGTATTATCTGCATTTTTAAATTTGCACTACATTGCATTATATATATTAGGGCTGCACAATATATCATTTCAGCATCGTTATCGCAATGTGTGTATTCGCAATAGTCACATCGCATCATCTGCATTGTGGAGTTGGGGTTATTATTGTTGATCAGCAATGAAGAATGTAGTGTTTACATTGTACATTACACTTGATTATTTAATAAATAGGGGCAGGACAAAATAGCGATATGCATGAGGTGGCGCTTCTCGTAATGGCGGATCGAACATGTTGCAATTCTAAGAAATATATGTGCTGTTAATAATGGAAATACATATTTTTACTTTTTTGATGCATTTTCCCTCTTCATTTACAAATATCATGATATATTGTGTGAATGGTTTTCTTGTGATATATCGCTGATATGGTGATCTATCATTATCGGGGGCAAAACATCATGATAATATCGTATCGTATTACTGTACCTGAAAATCTGACTACTTATTTCTCTTTTATCTTTGCTCTATCTTATTTATTTATTCTTGCAATTTCTTCGATTCACTCGTCTACAAGATTATTCCAATCAAAGTTACTGATTTTATTTCAAATAGAGCTATTCAAGTCATCTGCTGAAATTGTATTCAAATAAAATATCGCAATGTCAAATTTTTCCAATATCGTGCAGCCTTAATATACATATATATTGGTGTAAAGTTGGATTTATATTCGCACATTCTGACTTTTTTCTTAATAATATAATTTCATAAAAGTATTATTTGCTAATTGTAAATAGGGAAATCATATTAGCTGCCAATGACTATTAAAGTACAGCATTGTTCACAGTCAATTAAATCGTGCTGATGTTGTTTTGAAGTCAAACTTGCATGCTACTTCAGACCCAATATTCAAGTTAGCGTGGGAAACAATTTAGGGACTGTTAAATGACCGAATGTGCGAATATAAAATGTACTTTACCTTTATATATATATATATATATATATATATATATATATATATATATATATATATATATATATATATATATATATATATATATATATTTTCACAGTATGTCTGATAATATTTTTTCTTTTTGAAAAAGTCTTACTTGTTTTATTTCGGCTAGAATAAAAGCAGTTTTTAATTTTTTTAAAAACCATTTTAAGGTCAAAATTATTAGCCCCTTTAAGCTATATATATTTTTGATAGTCTACAGAACAAACCATCGTTATACAATAACAATAATTTAGGCCTAATTACCCTTAACTTGCCTAGTTAACCTAATTAACCTAGTTAAGCCTTTAAATATCACTTTAAGGTGTATAGAAGTGTCTTGAATAATATTCATTCATTTTTTTTCTTTTCAGCTTAGTCCCTTTATTAATCTGGGGTCGCCACAGCGGAATAAACCGCCAACTTATCCTACACATGTTCTACGCAGCAGATGCCCTTCCAGCTGCAACCCATCTCTGGGAAACATCCATACACACTCATACACTACGGACAATTTAGCCTACACAATTCACCTGTACCACATATCTTTGGACTGTGGGGGAAACCGGAGCACCCGGAGGAAACCCACACGAATGCAGGGAGAACATGCAAACTCCACACAGAAACACCAACCGACCCAGCCGAGGCTCGAACCAGTGACCTTCTTGCTGTGAGGCAACAGCACTACCTACTGCACCACTGCGTCGCCGTCTTGAATAATATCTAGTAAAATATTATTTACTGTCATCATGGCAAAGATCAAATAAATCAGTTATTAGAGATGAGTTGTTAAAACTATTATGTTTAGAAAGGTGCTGAAAAAAATCTACGTTAAACAGAAATTGGGGAAAAAAATAAACAGGGGGGCTAATAATTCTGACTTCAACTGTATATATATATATATATATATATATATATATATATATATATATATATATATATATATATATATATATATAAACTGCTTTATCATAAAAAATAACCCATAAATAATGAAATAATATAGGAAATGATGCAGAAAAGTTTGTTTAGGGTTCAAAAATAAATATACTATTAGCTCAAGCACAAAACCCATCCGAAATCAATGGAAAAAGAAACATCTGTGTATTCAAATATACATGCATATGACAAAAAATAGCGCATATGCAGAAAAATGCTATGTAATAAAATAATAATGACCAGTGACTACCCAAATCTGCTAATCTCAAAAAAGAAATATACAATATGAGAACGAATGGCTTGATTTTGCTGCAATCACTCTGAAACTATTCCTCTGCGAATCAAAGAAGCTACCAACATGAGGCAAAAAAAAATACTGACAGACAGTCCAGTAATCCAACCTTGAATTTACAGTAGATGTTTTGGCTTACCCACACAAAATCAAGGCGGGACTAGAATACAGTTAACCGCGGTGCATTGTGGTATTTGTAGCACGCGCGCCGCCGAGTCCCGACGGCATCAGGGAATAAAAACTACATTTCCCCGCACTGACCATCAGTCAGCCGCGCTCTCATTGGCTGACCGATCCAGCCGCAGCCCCAGAGAATGAATGAAATTGAAATTGCTGCTATATTACATGTACAATACCGGGGATCTGCAGTCTTACATTGTATCATTCTATATCAAAATGGCCACAGTGGTCCAAAATCCTCTGAAATCGTAAGTAAAAAATATTTCTATTTTGATGCTTTGACTAATGCATGCCATGCAACAAACAGCGTTCGCTCTTATTCACAAATATGCAAACACCTTTAAAAAGTATAAAATGCCGGCGAGGCTCAAACTACCAATGCATGTTGAAATGCAATAAATCAAAATGCATGCGACGACATTTTGTCATCTAGGCAAATGTGGCACGTTGTAAAGTGCAGAGTCTCGGGTGTCATTTCTGCATATGCACAGTGATATGGAGGAATGTTGAGAATGTTGACCCGGCGTCCCTGCTCGGTATTGATCACTAGGAACTTACAGTTGTTGCTAATGGAATCGCAGAGTTCACTGGTCACCGACTCTCTGGACAAACGATGATGATGATGATGCTCGAACATTTTTTGCACACGTATGCGATGCCAAACGAAATGAGCATGCAGAAGAGGAGAACACTGGCTGTCTAGGTGCAAACTGGACAATGTTACAATTGAACACAACGTGTTTTAATGGTTACATTGCACACGTTGATAACGTAGATTGTAGAAATGGCATTGTAAATACGAAACATCAGTGCTAATCCTGACACAAACACATCTTTTAGCGTGACATTTTAGTTGCGCGTAACATTTGCTAGGTCTAGTGCGCCGTTGCATCAATGCACATTCCGTGAAGTTTCCATTAGATTCCTTTGTGCACACTGACACATTTTTTCGGCGTGCGGCACGCAGACGCCACACGGGCTCAGTGCCAAAAATTGCTTTACATTCATCTGTTAGAGATGGGGACCTTCCGAGTGAGGAGACGTGTTTGTATTTGGCAGGAATATGTGACTGTAGCTTCAATATCTCATAAAGGGGGAATAGCACTTGTGCCGGGTTTCCTAACCTGAGAGGTTGCATCTCCCTCCGGTAACTACCACGACTGCCTACCTTGACCCAGCAATACGTCTCCACAACGTTGTATTTTTGGTCACAATTGAGTAACGAGCACAAAACACGCTTTAAAATGTTACCCTAAGCTAAAATCGTATGTTTATACTATATGTAATATAGTAATAAGTTATATATGTATTTATTCATTCATTTATTTATGATATTTGAACATTTTTGAAGACTGGTTTTGTGGTTCAGGGTCACATATAATTGACACTGTTGATTGCATATCTTGTTTTTGTTAGATTTATTGTAAATACCTGAAATAAAGATATCGCTAACAGCTTAAATGGAATATGAATAAGCTGGCTAATATAGTGGAAAATATTTGAGAAAGGCTGTTAAATTTGTTGAATTGTACTATTATATCTATGAAGACTGAATGACATGTCTGAGGTAAATTTAGTGCTACATGACATCTTGTTTATAAGCTGTTTTATTGATATATTTCTTTTCGAAACATTGATGGGACGATTAACCCTACATGTTGTAACGAACTAGTAAAGAGAGAGTAATGCTATAACTAGTAGTTGACTTGCACTGCAGAACTAAGGAGCCTGTAAACGTAGTGATCTGTGATGCTATTTGATGTCTGAATTACTCTATAACTTACTCTAAATAAAGCACGTTACACATTCATGTTACCCAAAGCTAATATCGTATGTCTATATTATATGTACAAAATATACATACATGATTTTAGATTTACACAATAAATAAATGAATAATATTATTATATACACATCATATAAGCTTATTTTGTATGATGGTGTGAGAAAATGTGCACGCTTTGAAAACTAATAACAGACTGGAAAGAGCACAGGACAGGGTTCAAGATTTTAGGTATAGTAGGTAAGACTTTACATAATGATAATAGTGTGAGAATACTTTAAAATGTATAAAATAGTGTAATGTAAGTGATTAATGTGTTACTATAGTGTTATTCTAATGTGTTATTAATGTGTTATTATAGTGCTTTAGTTCAGGTTTGCACAGTTTCCAATTATGTTGGGCAACTCGACAGGCTCGACAGGAGTGCAGCAAATATTGGGCCTACATTAACGCTACTGCTCTTGTGTCTCTGTGCAAATTTATGATTACCTTATCCTGTCCTGAAAACAGACAATCTGAATGCATGGTGGAAGCCATTGGCATAACCAGTCCTGGGAGAGTTAGTGCTAGATGGCATTAATTTGCTATCTAGTACCCACTGTACACTATGTACAGATATGATATTCTTTGATATGTATATATCTATATCCTATTAGGGCTGGGTGATATGGCCAATATACGATTTCGATAATTATTTTCCATATTGAACAATAATGATATTTCAATATTAGTTGTTAATGCTTCCAGATTTAAAAGAATATCCCAACAATGACTGAAGCCACAAAAATTAGAGGGTCCATGAAATTGCATAACATATTTTCGGCTGATAAATTTTAGGTGGCCAAAAATACAGTACATCACTAATATCAACATAGTTCTAGATTCCCATTGATGTGCATTTCTGCTGTGTGCTTGGCTCTTAGATCACTATAGAGTAAAAAAAGTCCAGATTTTATCATTGTTATTGACATAAATTTTATCGCGATTTGATATAATATTGGTTATCGGCCCAGCCCTACTGAAAATTCGGTACATCTTTAATATCAACACACTTTTAGACTCCCATTGTTGCACATTTCTGTAGTGTGATTGGCTCTTAGATCAATATAGAGTAAAAAAATCCAGAGCTTAACATTGTTATTGACATAAATTTTATCGCGATTCGATATAATATCGTTTATTGGCCCAGCTCTATATCCTAAATCTATATTACCTTATCTTCTGTGCCTGTGTTTTACATGAGTGGGTGGAGCAAAAATCACTTGAGGTAGATACACTGTGTATGCTGTAACTCTCTTGATTGGTGGAATGTTCAGTACAGCATCATGGGCAATGTAGTGATTTTGCTCAAACAATGCTTTTGAACACAGCTGTTAAAATACAATAAAATTATGGACTTAAAGCCTATGCGATGGCATCATTGTGGCATCATTTTTAGTTTTGATAGTTTTCTTAAATTTAATTATCTTAAATTGTTTTTTAAATGTTTAAATAATCATGTTCCTTTGGTGTTTTCATATCTAATCAGTAGGCATCAAACCTCTCACAAGTCACACAAGCAACTGCTAATGGTGACTGTTTAGTGCCAAAGTGTAGGACCTCTTTTGGTCAGCCTGTTTTTTTTTTCTGTTAAGGTTACCCAATTGTAGAATGATTTACCTGTTAGCCTAAAATTAGAAAGCAATATAAATATTTTTAGTAGTGTTCTTAAAAAGTGGTTAAAAACAAAACAGCAGTGTTTGCACAAATAGTCTACTATTAGTTTGTTTGATCACGTCGTCTTTGCTTTTGCCTTACAGCAATTTCTGCATTGTGTACATGTATCTTTTTATTTTTTTCAAGACAGGTGTTGAGAATTAGCAAGTCTTCTAAAACACTTAAACAAATGCATTTGGTTGTCCAGTAGGGTTGGCCGATGTCGACCAATTTGGCATCGTACGGTGTCTAATGTTAAACATCACGATGGACGATGGCATTGAATTAATTATTTATGAATAATTATTTAATCCATAACGAATTCATTATTTGTAGCCTACCGTTTCAACTACCTGACCCGCATGGTCTTTGTTTTACCCATAACCAAATCATAAATCAATGAAGATAAGTTAATTACACAAATGACACAAATTACCACCTGTCAATCACTTTTTTCGTGGGACTCTGGCATGTATAGGCAGAATGATCTGTGTCATTATAATGGCATCGACAAACTTGGTTGGTAAAAAAGGTGCACAACTAATACGTATTAGTGTAAACAGGGCCGGAGTGTGTATTTTTTGCGAGTGGGTTGCTGCTGCAAAGGGGGCGGGGCAGAGGATGGCAATGCCGGCTCAGCATCGTGATGTCTATTTGCCATCTGTGATGGACGATGGCATCAGCTATCGACCCAACCCTATTCATTCATTCATTCATTTTCTTGTCGGCTTTGTCCCATGCGGGGTCGCCACAGCGGAATGAACCGCCAACTTATCCAGCGCGATTTTACGCAGCGGATGCCCTTCCAGCCGCAACCCATCTCTGGGAACTTTCACACACACATTCACACTCACACTCAAACACTATGGACAATTTAGCTTACCCAATTCACCTGTACTGCATGTCTTTGGACTGTGGGGGAAACCGGAGCACCCGGAGGAAACCCACGCAAACGCAGGGAGAACATGCAAACTCCACACAGAAACGCCAGCTGACCCAGCCCAGCCGAGGTTCGAACCTGCAACCCAGCGACGTTCTTGCTGTGAGGCAACAGCACTACCTACTGCGCCACTGCGTTGCCCCCAACCCTATTGTCCAGTGTAATTGTGATGTCAATGTCAAATTATAAATAAATAAAAAAACCTCTATTCTTAAAGCAGGTTTGTCTTTTAAAAAGGTTTATGTTATTGTTTAAAAAAACTTTCCTTAAGCAGTTTTTACTTCTGGAAACAAAGTTGTGTGCTATATAAGTTTTCATTTGTTTATACATGAGTTAATTCATTAATAACTAACAATGAAAACTACCTTTAAAACATATTTAGTAAAATCAAAAGTTGCGTTTGTTTGTTTGTATAATAGACCTGAGCTGAACTAGCAATAGTCAGCAATATTAGCTAATGTTTACAGATACTGTAATGAATGTAAATTTATTCATTAACTAATGAAATCATATTGTTCAGTATGGTTGTACATAAATATAGTAGCACAATTAACTCCAGTAGCACTATATTTATAATTCTGTTCAGTACAGGAATACAACTCCAGTAATGTGGATTTTGTAAATCTGCAGTTTTGATTCAGTGGCTCATGTAAGTAACTCAAACATGACAAATCCTGTAGACAGTATCTTACTGGCTTCCCTTAGCTTCGGTCAAATTCATTGAGTTGTGAACGTTGTCGTTGAGCGTGGAGGGATTTTTATATACGTATCTATGTAAGGTCAGGTGTGCGTTTTTTCTGCATCTGAAATATTTGCATGAGAATCATGAATGAGCAGAATGAGGAGCCTGCAATCAGTGTCTGAATTGCTGTGATGTTAGGCTCTTCAAAAACCTCTTCAAAGAACCCAGTTAAAGTGCAGTACTTCTGGAGCCATGAGGAGATATCAGTTGAGGAGCCAATCTAATTTACATTACTGGCTTTTATAAATCACTCATTTTTAAGAGATGGTGATTAAATTATGCCTCCCTTGATTGGTGATTATCTGCGAACTGGCATGCCTTCACCAAAACGATGGCATTTGGTTGGGAATCTTTTGAATCTTTGGATTAGTTCCTCACTGTTCCTGAAGCCCATTTCTCTTTGTTCGGTCTCGCTGGTCCTCGCGTCTCTCTAGTAATTACTCAGGTTCACTTACTGTCTATATTTTTTCCTCTATCTTCCACTATCTGTCTCTGAAAGTGATGGTGTCCTGTCTCTCCGAGTGATTTCGCAGGATGCGGATTGCGGACTTCTTGGATAGTTACTTCGCTTTGCCTCACTGATCTGAGAAAAATGAATTCTAGATAATTCCTCACACTGTCGCTCTTAACCCTGTCATCCCGTCCTCGCCATCCAGGCCTGTTTTAATGTTTGTCTGCATACGCCGCTGCATCTATAAGAGCATTTTTCTTCTTCTGAGGCTGGTGGGCTGTTCTCTTCATTTCACTCACTTATTTTTTTTTTCCAGAGAGACTCTCTTTGTCTTCAAGAGGAGAGAGAGAGAGGCACAGATAGGTATTTTTAGCTCTATGACCTATTTCTCCAAAGCTACCTAACTCACTGTCAGTCATCACACTGTTGCTCAGGGATCTTATAGTGCGCAGCTGGCATCTATAGTATGAATATGAAGTGAACCGTACTGTTGAACTTGAACTTAGGAGTTGTTTAGAAGGTTAGAGAAGCATGGCGTCCTCGTTTGCACTCTTTTTTGGGGAGGTGAGACACCTTGTGGGAAGATGGTCAGATGTGGACTGAGGGAGGGTGTCGCTTCTTGATGATTCAGGCTTGTCCGTGTGAACGTCTGAGTTTGAGAATGAGAGCATTCAGATAGTGGCACATTTGAATTCCTGACAGGATCATAGAGAATTAGGGATCATTTATTATTTTTATCATACATTTTTGATGTGTTTTAGAAGAAATTGTGTAATAAATGAGCATGCAAGAACAAGTACTCAATATTGGAGCCTACAAAAACAATCATAAGTGTCAATTCAACACCATCTGAAATCTAAATGAATAAGATTTCCACTGATGTATGGTTTGTTGTGATAGGACACAATATTTGGATGAAATACAACTATTTGAATATCCTCAATCTGAAGGCTCAAAAAATCTAAATGCCTATTAAAGGTCCTGTGGAATTAAAATAAAAACTTTAGATGTTAGTTTTAAGTAGGGCTGCACAAAATTGGAAAAATCTAACATTGCGTTATTTTTTCATCCTGCGATATACAGTATATTGCGATACAAATACAATTTCACTAGAACTATTTGGATTTTAGATTGATTGGGATGATTCTGTAGGGGAGTGCATATGCATAAAATATAAGAAACAATCCACAGGCATAGATAAATTCAATAAAGAAAAAGATACAAAATAAGTAAACAGCATTTTATTGTTTTCAGGGGAGTCAAACTTTATTCAGGTATGCAGTAATTGAATAATCAAATGTAAAAAAATAACACTGCATAGTTTTAACTTTATAAACAATTCATTCATTCATTCATTCATTTTCTTGTCGGCTTTGTCCCTTGCGGGGTCGCCACAGTGGAATGAACCACCAACTTATCCAGCACGATTTTACGCAGCGGATGCCCTTCCAGCCGCAACCCATCTCTGGGAATTTCCACACACACACATTCACACTCATACACTACGGACAATTTAGCTTACCCAATTCACCTGTACTGCATGTCTTTGGACTGTGGGGGAAACCGGAGCACCCGGAGGAAACCCACGTGAACGCAGGGAGAACATGCAAACTCCACACAGAAACGCCAACTGACCCAGCCCAGCCGAGGTTCGAACCTGCGACCCAGCGACGTTCTTGCTGTGAGGCAACAGCACTACCTACTGCGCCACTGCGTTGCCCATAAACAATTCAATAAAATCAATCTTTATTTATTTGTCAAAGTTACAAACAGCACAATTTCTTAGGCCTGAATATTTTTAAAACCCTCACACAGTCACAGGCCTCAAAAAACACTTGCGAAATGATAAATTATAATCCAGACTAAACCTTGCGTATACTCGTGATACTTGCGATATCGATGCTGAAACGATATATTGTGCAGCCCTAGTTTAAGGATATCTATTAGCTAGTGTGCTCCAAAACAGTGACTAAATTCATGTTTAGAAGTGGTAGACATCTGATATAAACATCAAAAGCTTGCAGTTTGTCGCTTCCGCCTAAATAGAGCAACTATTTTTTTTTCATGTCACCTCATACTTCAAATCTTGACCAATCAAATGCTCTCTAATATCTGACACATCCCGCTCTCTTCAAGATGCTTCTCATTTGCTTCTCATTTGTTGCGCTCACCACTCACTGGCAGAGCTGTGATAAAAACAAAAGGCTATTGGCTGTTTTTTTAAAAAGGGGAGGAGCTACTCTATGTCCCAACCACTCTTCAATTTTCAATTGAGATGACATTGAATACATAATGCACATTTCAAACCA
Organism: Danio kyathit; assembly: GCA_903798195.1. Lineage (NCBI taxonomy): Eukaryota > Metazoa > Chordata > Actinopteri > Cypriniformes > Danionidae > Danio > Danio kyathit. The sequence continues at coordinate 18,420,683 of LR812533.1, read as the reverse complement.
CTTCATTGGACCTTTAATTGTCTTCTTAGCAATGCACATTTCTAATCAGAAATTTAGTTTTGATATATTTACAGTAGGACATTTAGAAAATGTCTTCATGGAACATGATCGTTACCTAATATATGTACTAATGATTTTTGGCATAAAAAAGAAAACCAACCATTTTGACCCATACAATGCATTTTTGAACATTGACACAAATATACTTGTGCAACTTAAAAAAGGTTTCATGGTCCAGGGTCACATATAATTGACACTGTGGATTTCATATCTTGTTTTTGTTGGATTTGTTTACTGTAAATATGTATACCTGAAATAAAGATATCGCTAAAAGCTTAAATGGAATATGAATAAGTTGGCTAATATAGTGGGAAATGTTTGAGAAAGGCTGTTGAATTACTTAAATTGGGCTATTATAACTATGAAGACTGCATGACATGTCTGAGGTAAATTTAATACTTCATGGCATCCTGTTTACAAGCTGTTTTATTGATATATTTCCTTTTGAAACATTGATTGGACGATTAACCCTACATGCCAGTAAAGAGAAAGCAATGCTATAACTCAGTGTTTCTCAACCACGTTCATGGAGGACCACTAACAAAACTGAGGAGCCTGTACACGTACAGTGATCTATGATGCTATTTGATGTCTGAATTATACAATTACTCTATACCAGGGGTGCCCAAACTTTTTCTTATGATGGACCAAAAACCAAACTTTTTCTTATGACGGGCCAATAAATACCAAACTGTATTACAATAAAGTTTCCTAATTTATTTCCTAATATTTTACAATAACTACATAATATACAGTAAAAAACATAAACAACCCCATTATTAAAACAATGGAGTTCAGTGCTGAATAAACTAAGCTGCACCTACCTTTGGCCCTCTATTCGTCGAGTGACAGTATTTACATTTTTAAAAATCAGATTAATTTACAAAACAAATCAAATTACATATTTTTGTCAAATGGGATGATGGACCAAATCAAAGGTTAGCATGGGCCAACTTTGGCCCGCGGGCCATGGTTTGGGCATCTCTGCTCTATACCTTACGCTAAATAAATCACATGTTATACATTTATATGAACACAGCATAGTTATACTTTTAAGTTGTATAGTTACAGTTAGCGTTAATTGCCTCATGAGGTCTAGTGTTGCTCTTACATAAAATAATAATGGTTTTACAGCATTAATTTTTTGTTAAAATATGGTTATAACAATGGCAATCTAAGACTTTTAAGACTGCTGGCAGCTATAGCTCTCTGCATCTCTCACATGGTCACCCACCGAAGCTAAGCAGGCCTGTGCCTGGTCAGTACCTGGATGGGAGACCACATGGGAAAGCTAGGTTGCTACTGGAAGGGGGCAGGGGGCACTCAACCTGCGGTCTGTGTGGGTCCTAACGTCCCAGTATAGTGAAGGGGACTCTATACTGTTCAGTGAGCGTTGTCTTTCCGATGAGACGTTAAACCGAGGTCCTGACTCTCTGTGGTCGTTAAAAATCCCAAATGTGGCCAAATTTGCCCACTGTCCTCTGTCCATCATGGCCTCCTAACCATCCCCATATCATAATTGGCTTCATCACTCTGTCTCCTCTCCACCAATCAGCTGGTGTGTGGTGTCTGGCGCAATATGGCTGCCATCACGTCATCCAGGTGGATGCTACACACTGGTGGTGGATGAGGAGGTTCCCCCCAATGTGTAAAGCACGTTGAGTGTCTAGAAAAGCGCTATATAAATGTAAGAAATTATTATTATTATTATTACTTTTACTAAGTGTTACACATGGATGGTAAATGCTGTGTAAAATACATACAAAACAAAATGTTGACATTGCATTTGCTGTTATTGAATGGTATATTTTACACATCTTGACAAAGATAAAAAAAGAGTTGAGTGGATTTAAGTAAGTTAATTTAAGTTAAATACTGATTAAAATGCATACGTTTCTGGCAAGATATACATTTGGCAACAATGCAGTCTGTGGCTTTTCATTTCTTTAACAACAATGATCTCCAGTAAATCTCAAGATGTTCATTTTTGTTTGGATTTATTGTTGGTCAATTAATGCGTACAAACAAATTGTCTTAATGTAAGCCTGAGGATTCCATTTTTATCCTAAAACATGGTTGAAATGCATGTTAAAATGACCTTTGCCTTAGATATGGCTAGATTCCTTTTGTAAATGTAAGGATTTTTTTTTCACCCATTTTGTCGTCTGCCAGGCGAAAATTGCAAGTCCTATGACTTCGAAAAGTAATATCACACCTCTCCTCGACAAGTCACATAATTTGAGTTACATCTTCCTCCTACAAAAAAGCATTGTTTGCTGGAGAAAGTCTCCGTCTTCAGCGTGTTTTCAGCATGAGCTGCTGGTCTGCACGCTTTACTGCATAACGCAATCAGAGGCCGACCTGAACTGAGATTGCCTATAGGGCAGTGATTTAAACAAATAACGATTGCGCCTTAGTACAGCCTCTAGCAGATTATAGTATTACGATGCTCTATATCCAAAGGAAAAAACATCCCAAATGCACAGATTCCACACGCAAGGTGGACATCTGCATCCATCAGGGACTTAAGGTTAAATCTCCGCTGCATGCATAACCATCTTTTGTATGTTTGGTCACTCTTATATGTTTCTACATGGCCATCTTTAAAGAGTGTGTGTGTGTTTTGTGCTGAGTGCAAGTGTGTGTCAGAATGAATCAGAACACGCATTTGGAGCAGAGGAGCATTGCTAAATGTGGGTCCATCAAAGGAGATTTATAGCTGTTCTTCTTGTGCCGTTATTAGGTGGATAGATCCTCTCCCAAGATTTCAAATATTATTAAAGTGCAAAGGGCCGAAATATCCATCTCTCTATCGCACAAACCGTCCCGCTAGCCATTTTCACTGGAGATCCAATGCGAATACTCGTTTGAAGGAAGCTATAGATGGTGCAAGAGGGAAACATAAAGGCTTAAATATGATCTGCAAAGAGCATCACGCAAGGTGGAGGGCAAGTACGCTCATGAATCAGTTGATAGGTCCCCAAATATGTATTTTATGTAGTACAAATGTAGTTCTGTGAAGAATGATAAGGGTTGGGATTTGCCCCATGCACAGGTGCACCTGTATGCGTACCCTGTCAGACCTGCAGTCTTTTCAAGCAGAGGAACATGCGGCAGGACATCAGGTCCATGTTACACCACAGGCAACGATTTATGTGAACACATAGCCTGTGCCAGCAAACACAGCAGGGCAATTCAATATAGTAGACAAATGCCTCTGAGGATATATGGTTCTCCACAGTGGTGGCAGATCCCGGGTATACCGTTTGAGAGCACGTGCTTGTGGTCCATGGCGAACGCAGGTGTTTTTATCTCTGAAAAAATTCATCGAGCATCTTCGGCTTTAACACTTCTGGAGAGTTTGTTTCCAATAGCTCATTTGGATCTGCATACAAATGAGGTGTTTTGACACTTTTTAAAACTGAAACCCCTCTCCAAGGTGATACTGATGAATATGGAACTAATTTCATGCTGCTTTGTGCATCCTTTGGCTTTGTGCTTGGTGAACTCGGAAGAATTCTCCACTGATAGCGGTTGAGAGTGAAAAGCAAATTCTAAAAGTGGCGTGTTTTAGATGGATAAATGAATATGAGCTGGAATCTTTGATGAACTTAGCTAAATACCAAATATTTTGCAGCATTTGGTGACATTTTAATATAAGGCAATCAGCCATTCTGCAAGGACTGTATATGTCAAACCTGTTTTTGAATAAATCTTATTTTTGTCCTTCTAACAATTTTTTTATTCAATCGTATGGAGAAGTACCATGCTATTATAAGCAAGTCTTCGCTTTTCACCTACTGCATATGAAGTCTGAAGAGATTTAAAGGACCTACGGAGAAAGAGAGGTTTAAAGTCTGCGGTAGGGACAGATCTTTTCTTTGTATTGTTGGATGAATCTATAGTAAGACATATACAGTAATGCATTATGAGCAAGAGGGAAATGTAGGACAGCAACTTGCTTCTATTCATCGGCTGTTGGCTGGATTTTAAGATGTAGGCATTGCACTTGAATGCAGGATTGGAGTCGATTGTAGAAGGACAAGATTTTAAGGGATGGTTCTCTAAAAATTTTTATTTTTTTTTAAATTTTGAGTGAACTATCCCATTGGGTGGACAATTTTTTTGTATTTAATTTTTTTTTATGTGAAGCAATGAAGTGCAGCTTATTCAATCAAGTTCACATTTTCATTCGCCATATTTAAAACATTATTGCTGAAATGCTCACTAAACCTTTTTTGTTTGCAAAAAGACAATCCTTGTAAGGAAACATAACTAGTTATAAAACAAATCTCAGTTCTCATGCCAGACACTGCAATTTCAGTTTATATTGACATCACAACTCATTTCAAAATCATTCAGATTTTTTTAAAGAAAAAATAAACACACCACAACACAAAACAACACTGATATAATTAGATGATGGCTTTCAGAATACTTTTTAAAGCTGATATAAGATAAAAACATTGACAGCCAATCAGAAACCAATTATTAGTGACATTGGTGACCTTTATGTGAACTGCACTCCACGCTTTTTAGCTTACAAAAGCGATTCAATCCATGAAGTACTCGAATACTAATCGCTAAATAATCCCACATAAAAATAACAATGGTGAGAAAACAGTAGTTTGTTTTTGTTTGCACAAGTTCTGCAATTCACTGGCATCATGCTGACAGTTAATGTAATTAAAATACATTGATAAATTAATTAAAAGTATATTAAAAGTTTGAGTGTGAATTAATGCTTTTCTGTGCATGTTTTTTGCAATTGCCTTATATAGTACTTCACAAGTTTTTGTTTATGCATTTGTCAGTTGGAAGAAGTCAGAAAAAAACATACTATATAAGATGTTGACCAGTTGACTAGTGCATGTGCGCACATTGTGCAAGTTGCTCAGTTTTTCCAGGTGTCTACACCTACATCTCCAAATTTCAGAATTCCACAAGCAAAACGTGAGTCATGTGACAAGAAACAACCAATCAGCTTCACACTTTGTGTGGATAATACACATTTCAGTAATAACGCTAGACTAATTACAACCCAGGCTCATTCTGAAAACGTAGACCTGTGGACGTTTCTGGAGACCGCGAATTATGTAGCCGGAGGTACGTATGGCTGCATTTAATTTTTTAAACGAACGCTACGGGGCAGTATGACGCCGTTCCTTTTGTCGCTTACTGGCTGACCGCTTACCTCCGTGTGGAGGCCTTTCCCGCCGCAACCAGTTTGTCCCGTTAGCTCGTCGTGTACGTCTGCTAACTTGAGACGCAGAGAGGAGTTGACCAGAAGTTGATTTTGAAACAGAATCCAAAAAATAAAATGAACGAGTAAACAACAGGGTGAGAATGTGGTAAAATCCGAAAATGTGGTTAAAATCAGACGAGGGCTTTTCTTTTTCTGGACGGCTTTTGTAAACAGTTGGTTGGGTTTAGGGAGGTATGTGGGTGGGCGTGGGTCAGTCGATTGGCCGGTCGCCCAGTCAATCATTCAGTCAGACAGACAGACGGTAGGTCGACAGCGGCCTCTGGTGGGTTTACGTGAGAACAGCGCGGGCGCGAACGGCACTCGTGAGAGACATTTGAGATACAAAAAAGCGCACACAGCGGCCTCTCGCACATTCGTGAAAACAAAAACTGCAAAAATACGTACCTCCCAGGACGTATGTCGCAGTCTCCAGAAATGTCCACTGGCCTACGTTTTCAGAATGAGCCTGGGTTGACTAATTACTTCTAAGCACCTTAACACTGCAGTACTAGTTGTAAATTTTATTCTATAAATAAAACTTGTATCAGAGTTTGTCAGTTGTGGATCCTCAGAAAGCATGGTTTATGGTTGCTTAGCAATGACAGATGACACAGGAGCACAAGCCCAGAAATGCAACCTGGTGGATGGGGGTGTCGCGGATGCCGCCCTCACTATTCTGCCTCCCTAGGCGGCCGCCTAGGTTGCCTCTATGGACACGCCGGCTCTGGTTGCATAACAACAGACAACACATGAGTACAAGCTCAAAAACACATTGAAATTTGTCAAGGAAATGATGTGCCTCATGTTTTCCACCCTGTTTTATATGCGAAATGTCACAGCATCATTAAAATTCACCTTTGTTTGTTGTGTATACACACTCTCTAGTGGCAAAAATGACATAGTGTGCCTTTAGTATATTATTGCATAGCAATGACAGACGACGCAGGAGCACGAGCCCAGAAAAGTGTTGAAATTAGTGAAGAAAATGATGCTCCTCATGTTTTCCACCCTGTTATAAATGCGATATGTCACAGCGTCATCAAAATTCGGCTTTGTTTGTTGTGGATATGCACCCTCTAGTGGTGAAAATGACATACTGTGCCTTAAGTATATTGTTGCTGAGCAATGGCAGCCAACACGGGAGCACAAGCCCAGAAACATGTTAAAATTGGTGGAGGAAGTGATGCACCTCATATTTTTCACCCTGTTTTATACTCAACAAATCTTTTTTGCTGCTTATTTATGTTCAATCAACTCAAAATTGTAAAAGCCAATAATTTAACTTATCTATTTGCGATCAGACGACATGAAGGGATTGTGTGGAACCAAGCATTTTTTACAAAGTAGATGCGATGTGTCATCAAAATTCACCTTTGTTTGTTGTGAATACTCACCCTCTAGTGGTGAAAATTACATACAGTGCCTTGTTTAAATTTATTTACCATTTTAAAAGTATCAATTTGGCACATAAACCTAACTAAAACAAAAAAATTAAATAAATAAAGCAAACAAAGTGAATCGTGTGTGTGAAAGGGCCCTTAATATACTAGCCCTCCACTGTCCAGCACAATCAACATGCTCTTTCATTTAAGTCGCTGAGATGCATAAACGTTTATGTAACGTTTGGCCTCAGCTAATGCGTTGCTGAGTTTTGACTATGCATCTGTTAACGTGCCGCAGTTCTTGGAGTCTGGAGGAAATGCACCAGCACATCTGTGGAGGGAGAGAGGCAGATAAAGAAAGAAATGAGATAAATCATTTGACTGGGTAGTCTAGTGAAAAAGAGGAGGGAGGGGAAGCGGGGCGGATGACGAAAAGGGTGAGGTGCTCGAGAAGGTTGCTATTGCGAAGTGTAATCTACAGTGCTGTTGGGGGATGGGTGTGCCAATATCCTCTCTTAACAGTCCTAAGCTCACGGAAATACTGTGGGCCACATCAACATATTAGTCAGCCTCCACCATCAGTGGCACCCGGCGCTGCAATTCAGTCCTTTACACCCACATGTGATGCTAAGACCCACTTACAAAGAAGTATCATAGTATTCTTTGAAGTGCAGAGTATGGAAATAAGTAACCAACTGATGTTGGAGTTGTTTGGTAAGTAGAATTCAAGCTTGTGTAAAAATGGCAGATTTCGTTTATTATATAGCATTTTTCATCACACTTTGTAATGTTCGATAAAGCATTAGAGTTTTTGCAGGAATGCTATAGAAGAGACATTTTTGGTTACCAAAAAAGTCTAAATTTAATAGAACTTATTACATGGCAAGATTGTTACAAAATAACCTATAGTTATAGGTGTTATATCAAAACCAAACAATTGAAATCAAATGCATTGCAGATCATTTGTTGAACTGTTCAATGCAATCAAAAAATGTAGTCAAAACTAAAATATTTTATGCTATTGAGGTATCTTTGACTATTTTTTTCACAAAATAAATAAATAATGTAGTTAAAAATTAATTGAAAATACCAATAAAATGTATTTTCGATATAGTAATTAAATCTTTAGTTTTATTATTTTTGTATAATGATTTTCTAAATAAATGTTGATACATTATTTTCACAAATACACATAGAACGGAAAACTGATTGCATTCAAAAAGCCTAATGTTGTTATACTAGACATTTTAGGACAATTATGAGTAAATATGAGTTTTTTTTTTAGACAAATAGTTAAAATTTAGGTTTGTTGGTCATTAAATTATTTATTAATTATTGCTAGAAGATCAGAAGTCAGTTACCATGTTCCAGTGTTACAGTGCACCACCTTTCAACACCTTTAGCTGTTGCTAACCAGAAATGCTAATTTAAGACAATTTTGAGGGATGTAAACAAAAACAATTGTCCCAATGGATTTCCTGTTTTACATTTTTAATTTCTATAGCTTCCCAGAATCCAGAAAGAGCCACATATTGATGAATAATGTTATGATAGCTGTTTTAACAATAAGTTATGATTGAATTGCCTCTTGTTACTTTTATGAGTTTGATAACAAGCAGGAAATGTTCATGGGCCAATGACATGACCACATTGAAATGGTCTATAGTATATGTATATAGTAGTATACTTTATAATAGTATCCCTTGTTCAAAGTAAACAATAATATATTGTGACTCTTTTATGAGTATGTGTGTGTGTTTGCACTTCCTGACAAGTGCGGCCTGTGTAGTTCAACAGGAGTTTGTTGTTTTACTGACACGCTGCGGCCTCTAGAGGGAGCTCAATGTTACTTTTCAAAAGGACAACTGTTAATTGAGACTAATTGGCACTGCGGGGAGTTTTCTGCTAGTGTAGTGAGTACAATGAGCAATACAGCAGCAAGTTTTAAGATCAATTTGGACTAAACATCTCCCTCTGCCTCCTTGCTGGTTTCAATTAAATAGGCTACAGGAGAAGAGCTAATTTAGGAGGTTGTTCTATTTTCGAGGGTCATAGTTGAGCTTTGCACAGGAGTGACAGTACGGATGCTCCAAGCCATGAGCTCCTCTCCAATCATTTCTTTTTCTCTCTCTCTCTTTTGGTTTGGGGAAAAAGCACCAGGCACTTGAGCTTCTTGTTTTTCTTTGTTTGGCCTATGTGTGTGTGTGTGTGTATGTGTGTGTCAGCCTGGCTTTCTTTGTATGAACTGTATGTGGTTTATATGCATGCATGTATTTATACCATATTAAGCATACAATATCAGTGCCAAACACATTTTAGTGCAGGCTTTTACATGTCGACAACACTCATTAAGGCCTTTTTGCAAAGTAAGCACTCTTAAAGGGATAGTTCACTCCCAAAAATGACTCTCCCTCCTCTTGTTTCAAACCTAAGTTTCTTTTTTCTGTTGAACACAAAGGAAGAATGTTGGAACAAAAACAGCCACTGTCTGAGGATTTTTTTTTTGGGGTGAACTGTCTAAATGAGCAAAGAATTTTTAAAGGCATAGTTCACCCCAAAATTTCATTTCTTTATTCAATTGCTCACGATTTACTTGTTCAAAACTTGTTTGAGTTTCTTTCTTTTATTGAACACAGGTGAATGTATTTTGATGAAAGCTGGAAACCTGTAACCATTGACTTCCATTGTATTTGTTGTTCCTGCCATGGATGTCAATGGTTACAAGTTTTCAGCTTTCTTCACGATTTTATCTTTTGTGTTCAACAGAAGAAAGAAACTTGTAAAGGTTTATAATTACTTGAGGGTGAGTAAATATTGAGTACATTTACTTTTTGGGGAACTATCTGTTTAAATGGAGGCTGAGTAAATTACATCATAATTTAGATTTTTGGGGGGCGTACTTATTCAAGTGTATCTGTCTGCAGACTGCAAGATGGGAGCGTAAGATGAAGGGGCGTAACTTGTTGACAGTTAGAAGCATAAGTACAATGGCGAACGTGTCATGTATGAAAGCCTCCGCAACTAGTGGCTGTTAATAACTGTGATGGTTGGGTTTAGGTTTGGGGAAGGTGTAGACGTTAATAACTGTGATGATTGGGTTTAGGTTTGGGGAAGGTGCAGACATTAATAACTGTGATTGGGTTTAGGTTTGGGGAAGGTGTAGACATTAATAACTGTGATTGGGTTTAGGGTTGGGGAAGGTGTAGACGTTAATAACTGTGATTGGGTTTAGGTTTGGGGAAGGTGTAGATATTAATAATGATGATGGTTGGGTTTAGGTTTGGGAAAGGTGTAGACATTAATAACTGTGATTGGGTTTAGGGTTGGGGAAGGTGCAGACATTAATAACTGATTGGGTTTAGGGTTGGAGAAGGTGCAGACATTAATAACTGTGATTGGGTTTAGGTTTGGGGAAGGTGTAGATATTATTAACGATGATGGTTGGGTTTAGGTTTAGGGAAGGTGTAGACATTAATAACTGTGATGGTTGGGTTTAGGGTTGGGGAAGGTGTAGACATTAATAACTGTGATTGGGTTTAGGTGTGGGGAAGGTGTAGACGTTAGTAACTGTGATGGTTGGGTTTAGGGTTGGGGAAGGTGTAGACATTTATAACTGTGATTGGGTTTAGCGTTGGGGAAGGTGTAGTAGATGTTAATAATTGTCATGGTTGGGTTAAGGGTTGAGGTAGACATTAATAACTATGATGGTTGGGTTTAGGTTTGGGGAAGGTGTAGACGTTAATAACTGTGATGATTGGGTTTAGGTTTGGGGAAGGTGCAGACATTAATAACTGTGATTGGGTTTAGGTTTGGGGAAGGTGTAGACGTTAATAACTGTGATTGGGTTTTGGGTTGGGGAAGGTGTAGACATTAATAACTGTGATTGGGTTTAGGTTTGGGGAAGGTGTAGATATTAATAATGATGATGGTTGGGTTTAGGTTTGGGGAAGGTGTAGACATTAATAACTGTGATTGGGTTTAGGGTTGGGGAAGGTGCAGACATTAATAACTGATTGGGTTTAGGGTTGGAGAAGGTGCAGACATTAATAACTGTGATTGGGTTTAGGTTTGGGGAAGGTGTAGATATTATTAACGATGATGGTTGGGTTTAGGTTTAGGGAAGGTGTAGACATTAATAACTGTGATTGGGTTTAGGGTTGGGGAAGGTGTAGACATTAATAACTGTGATTGGGTTTAGGTGTGGGGAAGGTGTAGACGTTAGTAACTGTGATGGTTGGGTTTAGGGTTGGGGAAGGTGTAGACATTTATAACTGTGATTGGGTTTAGGGTTGGGGAAGGTGCAGACATTAATAACTGTGATTGGGTTTAGGTTTGGGGAAGGTGTAGATATTAATAACGATGATGGTTGGGTTTAGGTTGTGGTAGGTATAGATGTTAAAAACTGTGATAGTTGGGTTTAGGTTTGGGGAAGGTGTAGACGTTAATAACTGTGATGGTTGGGGTAAGGGTTGGGGAAGGTGTAGACATTATTAACTGTGATAGTTGGGTTTAGGTGTGGAGTAGGTATAGACGTTAATAATTGTGATGGTTGGGTTTAGGTGTGGAGTAGATGTAGACGTTAATAACTGATGTACAGCGCCATCTTGCAGACAACATAGTTTTGACATGTGGGTCTCTATAAATTCAAGTTATGCCTCTAACGTACAACAAGTTAAGGCCCTTTCATGTTAAGCCCCTGTCTTGCAGTCTACAGATAGACCCTACTCGAATTATTGGAGGATGAAAAATTTCAGTGTATATCAGAAATAGGACAGTATTAAGTTATGGCATTCTGATTAAAAACTATTTTTGTTATTTAAGATATAGAATTTTTTTCAGTAAAATAAAGAAAATTTACTGATAATTAACATTTCTCTTTACTATATCATTAAACAGTGTCGTGCTGTAAAAATAATTATTTTGCGTAAAACATTTCTTATATGGAAACTGGAAAGTTATTATACAGGCTCTAAATCTCTAATTCCTCAATAGACATGGCAGTTTCGATTCATATTGATATTACAACTCATGTCGCATTGTTCCAAGATCATTCTTTACTTTAATGTGTAGTTACAGGGCCAATCTGCACCATTAACTACACCAATAACTATAATGTTTCATTTTATAAGGAAAAGGAGACGTCTACTGTACAACTGTGACACAGATATAGATGAAATCACTTTCAGAACTATTCTTTTTTTAAATGCAGCATTTGACAATCATAATTCATCCAGCTTTAAAGAGCTTGAGCATTTATTTAAAGCGGCTATCTTTAAAAATGGCCACCCTCTTAAAGTTCTTGTTTTTCTTTGCTAAGCTGTGTGTGTATAGCTTGTTTTCCTGACATTATGGAGACCATAAGATTTGACTTTTGTAAATTTTTTGAAACCCATGAGGAAAACAGCTCATAAATCTGTAAGGGAATAAAAGTATTCTGAAAATGTAAAACTGCAGATTATTTCCTGTGAGGGATGGGTTTAGGGATATGGTTGGAGTAGGGCTAGAATATAGTCTGTACAGAATAGAAACATGATTATGTCTATGAGAAGTCCCCATAAAGAAAGCTGTATGTGTGTTTTTGTGTGTGTGCACTTGTTTATGTGGGCGACGTGGTGGCGCAGTCACCTCACAGCAATAAGGTCGCTGGTTCGAGCCCTGGCGGGTTCAGTTGGCATTTCTTTGTGGAGTTTGCATGTTCTCTCTGTGTTTGTGTGGGTTTCCTCCGGGTGCTCAAGTTTCCTCCATAGTCCAAGACATGTGCTGTAGGTGAATTGGGTTAGCTAAATTGTCCGTGGTGTATGTGTGTATGTCCTGGTCCTCCAGGTTGGGGGTTGAGCGTTGGGCTAACATCTCATCTCATAAAAACTAGATGTTATGAAACACCAATATAGTGCGGCTAAATATCAAGTTCGATAAAAATAGCCCAGAAAGTAGGTAAGTACTTGTTTATGTGGTTTACGAGGACATCAAATTGTATAATGACATGGGTGTGACTTAGTTGTACTCTATTAAGGCGGTTTACAAGGACATTCCTTGTGTCCTTCTAATGCAAAATGTATAAAAATCATACTTGATGGGGTCTTTTTCTGCATGCTTCTTGTGAGGTTTGGGTTTGGGGTGGTTGGGCCATATAGTGAAAACCTGTAACCATTGACAGTATAAACATAGTAAATGATATAGTAATTATTGGTAACCTGTTTTACTTTACTGAAGAAATTCTGTATTATTACTTCAGATAACACAAAGTTTTCAATCAAAATCTTTTTTTTTTTTTACTTTATTTTTATATATTAAAACATTTTACAGATCTAAACATTCAGTGACAGCAGCGGTTATTCAAAAAACAAGAATAACAAGTAACACTACCAATAAATTAAAACAATCTACAAAAAGACACATACATCATTTTCAATTTCAAAGGATGCAGCTGGAATTATATGTCCTGTTGCCATGTACAGATACATAGTAACAGGTGCCCATCTTTGTTTAAAAATATCCAATTTCAGTTGAAGTTGAGCAGTCATATATTCCATTCTATATACAGTATTGATTCAAGTTTTTTTATCCATTGTGCTATTGTTGGAGGTTGTGGCTTCATCCAATTTATTGTTATAGTCTTTCTTGCACTTAGTAAATCTATATGTAGTATATCTCTGATTTTTATTATATACATCTTGGGGATATCCCTTCAAGCTAGAAAAACAGGGGAGTAAAAGCAAAGTCCCTCGAAGACAAGTCATTTCACTTGGAGGCCATCTTTGAAACACCTTCGTGCAGTATGCTCGGGCATTCTGTTTGAATGGGGAAACATCAAATTCTCCAAAACTGCTTGCCAAGCTTAGGATTGAATTTCAAATTAGTAATCACCAATAAAATTAAACAACAACTGTATCTTTAGTTTCATTTCTAAACGTCCGAATCACACAAAATTGGCAGAAACTGTCAGAAAACCGTCTGGTCTGAGCCCTTCTCCCAGATTATCATCAGTCTATAGCAATTGATGATTAGCTTCTGTACTAGAAGGCGGGCTTTATTCACCTTATAGCGATCGATGATTGGCTCCTGTACTTGCAGCCGTTTATATTGACCGTTACACTTTCCCCCATTCAAAACGAGTGACATGTCTTGTGTATTCTATAGACTTTGGTAAAAGGTAGATCTAAATGCATAATTTTTATTATCCCAAACTTTACCCCTTGCCAAAATCAAAGTATCTTCGGTCATTTCCAAAATACAGGCAGTGCAGAATTATTAGGCAAATGAGTATTTTGACCACATCATCCTCTTTATGCATGTTGTCTTACTCCAAGCTGTATAGGCTAGAAAGCCTACTATCAATTAAGCATATTAGGTGATGTGCATCTCTGTAATGAGAAGGGGTGTGGTCTAATGACATCAACACCCTATATCAGGTGTGCATAATTATTAGGCAACTTCCTTTCCTTTGGCAAAATGGGTCAAAAGAAGGACTTGACAGACTCCGAAAAGTCAAAAATAGTGAGATATCTTGCAGAGGGATGCAGCACTCTTAAAATTGCCAAGCTTCTGAAGCGTGATCATCGAACAATCAAGCGTTTCATTCAAAATAGTCAACAGGGTCGCAAGAAGCGTGTGGAAAAACCAAGGCGCAAAATAAACTGAGAACTGAACCATCAAGAACAGTCAAGCGTGCAGCTGCCAAGATGCCACTTGCCACCAGTTTTGCCATATTTCAGAGCTGCAACATCACTGGAGTGCCCAAAAGCACAAGGTGTGCAATACTCAGAGACATGGCCAAGGTAAGAAAGGCTGAAAAACGACCACCACTGAACAAGACACACAAGCTGAAATGTCAAGACTGGGCCAAGAAATATCTCAAGACTGATTTTTCTAAGGTTTTGTGGACTGATGAAATGAGAGTGAGTCTTGATGGGCCTGTGGCTGGATCGGTAAAGGGCAGAGAGCTCCAGTCCGGCTCAGACGCCAGCAAGGTGGAGGTGAAGTACTGGTTTGGGCTGGTATCATCAAAGATGAGCTTGTGTGGCCTTTTCGGGTTGAGGATGGAGTCAAGCTCAACTCCCAGTCCTACTGCCAGTTTCTGGAAAACACCTTCAAGCAGTGGTACAGGAAGAAGTCTGCATCCTTCAAGAAAAACATGATTTTCATGCAGGACAATGCTCCATCACACGCGTCCAAGTACTCCACAGCGTGGCTGGCAAGAAAGGGTCTAAAAGAAGAAAAACTAATGACATGGCGTCCTTGTTCACTTGATCTGAACCCCATAGAGAACCTGTGGTCCATCATCAAATGTGAGATTTACAAGGAGGGAAAACAGTACACCTCTCTGAACAGTGTCTGGGAGGCGGTGGTTGCTGCTGCACGCAATGTTGATGGTGAACAGATCAAAACACTGAGAGAATCCATGGATGGCAGGCTTTTGAGTGTCCTTGCAAAGAAAGGTGGCTATATTGGTCACTGATTTGTTTTTGTTTTGTTTTTGAATGTCAGAAATGTATATTTGTGAATGTTGAGATGTTATATTGGTTTCACTGGTGAAAATAAATAATTGAAATGGGTATATATTTGTTTTTTGTTAAGTTGCCTAATAATTATGCACAGTAATAGTCACCTGCACACACAGATATCCTCCTAAAATAGCTAAAACTAAAAACAAACTAAAAACTACTTCCAAACATATTCAGCTTTGATATTAATGAGTTTTTTGGGTTCATTGAGAACATGGTTGTTGTTTAATAATAAAATTAATCCTCAAAAATACAACTTGCCTAATAATTCTGCACTCCCTGTATATGAGTGTGATTATCTACATTCCCGCAACCCCTCCAGCATTCCTCTTACTGTGGACTGTTAACATATTTAATACTGTCTCAATTCTGATGTACATTTTCATCCTCCAATAATTCTGTGAATTTAAAGAGACAGTACACCAAAAACATTCTGTTATTATTTACTCATCCTTGACTTAGAGGGATAGTTACAGTATAAAATACATTATTTCTAAAGAGAGGCCTTGTAAACCATATATGCAAGTGTATATGTGTGCCAGCTTGGCTTTTAAAGGCATAGTTCAACCAAAAATGAAGTTCTGTCATCATTTATTCTCAATTTACTTGTTCCAAACCTTTTTCTTTCTTGTGTTAAACACAAAAGAATATATTTTGAAGAAAGCTGGAAACCTGTAAACATTGACTTTCATAGCGTTTGTTTTTTTACTATGGAGTTCAATGGTTACAGGTTTACAGCTTTCTTCAGAATATATTCTTTTGTGTTTAACTGAGAAAAAGAATCTCATTAAGGGTTGAAACCACACGTGGTTGAGTAAATGTTGAGTTAATCTTCATTGTTTGGGTAAACCGTCCCTTTAAGTATGCAATATCAATGGCGAGCACATTTTAGTGCATAATTTCGCAAAGGTTTTTTAGCAGAGATAGGACTCCTAAGTGAGCAGCTCGTGTTAAAAATAGCTTTAAGAAAGTAGATTACAATTTAGATGCGTTCTTTCATTAGCCTTTGCTTTGATATATGCTGCCAATATAGCAATATAGTGCACCAAACTCAAATGTAATGAAAACACAAGAGTAATCGCCTCAGATGTATACCCGATTAGATCTGTTCTCCATTCGTCACTGATGCTGACAAATTGAAGTCTGGTCTAAAAGGTTTTGTCTAAATTCTCTTTCATGCTAAACATGGTCCATCAGTTCTATGCAAGTAATCCATATGGGCTCATTCACAGCTGAACATCAGTCACTGTTGAAGAACCAAACTGTATTATAAAAATATTGTGGGTGTGTAAAAAAATATGATAAAAATAAAGTTGTTTATCTTACACTTCTGACTTTACATTTCTGATAGTTCTCACTGTTCTGAGAAGAAATGTCACTATTGAGAGATAAGCTGAAGATTGGATGAAATCATTCAATGAAATATGGTTCGGTACCAAATTAGGGTTCTTCTGCACAAGAACAAGTCAGAATTGCACAATTTAAATTCAGAATTCTGACACATTTTTCCTCCATTGCAATTTTTGGTTTAGATTCTGTAGTTCTGAATTTTAAAAAAGCCAGATTTGAGCAGATATATCCAGCTGCAGACTTGCAGACCCACACACGTTTCAGGCACACACAATCTAGCACACACGATCTAGACAAACCATAAATGGTTAATGATGGATCAGTCTTCTTCTATTTTTTTCTTGTTTAACGACGATTAACATGCTTAGGAGGAGCATTATCGCCACCTACTGAATTTACAAATATGGCAATCGAGACCGCCCGTGCTACGATTGCCATTCATTAGACTGTGAACAGTTTAGGGTTTCCCATTTTAGTCATATTTCATTATAATATCGTAATATCGCAATCATTTTAACATCTGTGCAGTTTTGAACTCAAATTATGTAAATAAAAAAAATTATTAGTTAAACACTAATGACTTTATTTACGTATCCACATAGACAAAGAAAACTTAATTGACCATCTAATTGTAGGATTAAGTAATAAACAAATTCAGGATCTTAATGTTGTCATACTTAGTTAAAATCGTTTTGTAGTAAAATATAAAAAACAAACAATAATGTGTCACATTAAAATGAATTACTATAGTTAATAGTTTAAAATTAATACAGTTAAAAACTGATATATATATATATATATATATATATATATATATATATATATATATATATATATATATATATATATATATATATATATATATATATATATATATATATGAATTACCAGTACTTTATGGTTTAAAAGCACTATATAATAATTTAAAAACAATATCTTGCTCCACTGAAAGATGTTTGTTCTTGTTTACAAAGACATTTCAGAAAACGCAACCTATACTTTTGACCCTTGACCAAAAAATCCGTCGTAAGTTTACATTTTTTTAAAATTGGTATTTATACATTACATAAAAGCATATTTGGCCGAAATACAACTAGTATTGCTTCTATGAGGATTCCAAAAATAAATAATAAAAATACTGCGAAAATTGCCTTTAAAGTTGTGTAAATGAAGTACTTAGCATTGTACATTGCTAATCAATCATTTTGTTTTGATATATTTACCATAGGAAACTTCTTAAGTATCTTCATGAAACATTTTTACTTAATAGTAGAATGATTTTTGGCATAAAAGAAAAATCTATTATATTGACCCGTTGTCATGATCAGCTGCGAGCAGTTGCAGATCGCTGGAGAACTACAAATCCCATCATGCACCTTACACACACACCAGTTCCAGTTCTCTCACTGATTGCACACACACACAGCTTGAAGCTCATCATAGACTGAGTACCAGGACTAAAAATAAACCTCACATTCACACACACAATGCTGAGTCTTGTTTACTTGTAACTTTACAAAGCATTTTCTAGGCTAGTCCAGTTTTACTGTGTTTCCTGATCCTTGTTTTGTTATTTGTTTATCCTGTTTGCTGCCTGCACCGACCTCTGCCTGTGACCACAACTATGCTTTTGGAGTACTCTCATGAAACCATTTGTTTCTGTTGACTATTGCCTGCCTGTCCAAGCTGTAAATAAACTACATTTGGAGCCTTAACTCTGTTGTACCCCGACTGCCGTGTTACACCCGTACAATTTATACATCTGGAAAATAACATATCATAAATATGTAATTTTGCTTTACAACTAAATTTATCTTAATTCAAGAGTTTTGGTATCATTTGTAAGGCAAAACAAGGCAAAGAAAACGTGCCTTGGTTATTTTTGTCATGTTTTCTGCGATGACTCTTCTCTTTCAATTAAAAATCAAAAGCAAAATAAAAATAACTAGTCATGTTTTCTGACAGTTTCATGAAAATAAAGGGACTTAAACAATAAAAAAGTAAGAAAAATAAATATAAGAAAATAAACTTCCCTTTAAATAATATTTCCCCCCATTCGCTGATTTTTCAAAATTATTATGAATATTATTATTTTGAATTAAGCATACATTTTGATAATTTGTTTCAACAAGTGAGACTTAATATCTTCAGTAATTTTATTTCTTGAGTATCTTTATCTTAATTTCAAAATAAGAATATTTATACTGGAAACAAACATATAAGTAATTGTATTGTGTTTTTAGATGACATTATTTAGAAATGCAGGAAACAGTGTTGATGGAACAATAGTAATTGAGCAGTTCGGCCTACTTTCAGACCGGTCTCCATATGGCCGGCTTTCTGTCGTCTTCCAGCAAGACACGTTTCACAGCTTTCAAGGCCACTGCCACAGTATAATATAATGAGATTGCGTTCAAAAAAAAAAAAAAAGCAAACAAACTGAGAGCGGCCATTTTCTACAGCTGTCAACTTATTAGTGAAAGCCGGAGTAGTTCCAGCAGCCGCAGTGAGCTGGGGTTTGACGGCTCTGTGCTCAGAGAAAGAGAAAGAGAAAGAGAAAGAAAGAGGAGAAGTGGAGTTCATTGAGGTTCTCTGCATTTCACAGTTTTTTTTATCGCCTATTTTACTTACTGAGACTTTCAGTTTATGCTCAGATCTACATCACAGTAATCTGCCATATGGGGACTGGTGCTTAAAAATAATAAAGAAAAATAGTAATATTGTAATTGTGTAAAAACAAATAATTAGTTTGCTAAAAGATTATATTATATTATATTATATTATATTATATTATATTATATTATATTATATTATATTATATTATATTATATTATATTATTTGATGATATTTTAGGCCTTTTTATTGCAAAGAGATTCAGTTCACAACAGCTGTTAGACATTTTTCCAGGAAATTCTCTTCAGTAAAAGAAATTTGTCTTTTAAAAAAAGGAAACATTATGTTGAAAGAAAGTGTATACAACTAGAGTTTTCTTGTTTTGACACATTAAAATATGTAGTTAAGAAATAACTACATTCGATTTTTTTTCCAATTCCTTTGGCCCAACCAAGCCATTACAAAAATCCTTAGTGTTTAGCCCTGGATACTGTAAATCTAAAATTTAATTCATAATAGTCTTAATAGAGTCTTAAAAAGCCTTAAATTTGACTTGATGAAACCTGCAAAAACCCTGAATTATATTACATGATATTATATTTAGCAGATGCTTTATCCAAAGTGACTTACAAGTGCACACTAAGAAATAAAGGTACAAAATCTGTCACTGAGGTGGTACGTTTTTAAAAAGTACACTTTTGTACCGTACAGGTGGATATTAGTACCTAGAGTACACTGTTGTCCCTTTAAGGTCCACTTTTGCACCTATAAGGTACTAAGAGGTACACATTTTGTCACCTTGGAATTTTAAGGTTCTATCTGCGTTCTAAATGATTTTGAAATATTGAGCTTCAAAGTTTTTGCATTCTATACATCAGACAATATGTGTGTAACAGTTCTCTTTCATACATTAACATGACAGAGACCTTAAATGTACTCTAAATGTAAATTAGCAAAGTTCTCTTAAATGTGCAAATTGGAGTAAAAAAGTCACGATAAATGCAGATAAAACCTTCTAATTGTGAAAAGTCATTTTCCGCTTGGAATATCAATTTTGTGTGGTGTGGCATTATTTAGTTGACTCTGATTTTGTGTGATTTTTTTTCTTTCTGGACTTTCCTGCTGTCAATGGAGCGGTCCAGCGAAATGACAAAGAAAGTTGATCCTGATTGGTCCTCTTGCGTGCATAAAAAATGCTGATTGGCTCACAGAAAGAACCTTATAGAGTAGAGGTGTGAACCTACACTGGTCTCACAGTTCGTTCGGTTACGATTATCATGGCATCGATTTGGTTCATTTCGATATCTCGGTGCAGCAAAGACTGTCCAGCAAACACACACGCAGTAAAATTGTGCACAGTTTCTGAGTTTTTAAGTAGGTGGAGCGTTGTAAATACTCGCGCTCGCCTCCCTCGCTAAAGTAAGCTATACGGCGACATAGAGCAAATGAGATAAATGACTACAGTACATAATAACCGGTTATGATTATTACTGAACTGATACCAAATTGTCCGCGTCTGCATCGCAGTGCACCGAAGAAACAATTAATTTTGACATCCCTATTATAGAGCCAGACTAGAGTTCGACTTTGTAGATAAACCTTTTGTGTTTTTTAAATAAAAAGTCTTAAAATGTAAACAACTTATAAAAATAAAAACATCACAGAAGCAACACCAAAACTCCAAAAATGCAAATTTGTTAAATTAAAATGAAAAAAAGGCTGACACAAAGCGTGTAACACATGGCTCTTCATCAGACAGTGTTTATCACAGTAAGGTGCTCCTTTTTGTACACTTCTGGATCACATGAAAAATACACATTTATAAATTATACAACTTAGATGTTCAAAACGAAAATACAGAAACAAATCATAATATTACATCACAAATAAGAAAAAAAACTGAATATAACAAGGAAATACAACTGTAATATTTAAAAAATGTTTTAAAAAACATTTTTAAAACACTATACCACATGGTAATTTTAAATGTGGGAATTGTTTACAATGCAACTTCCAAAACTTTTACACATCCCCATACAGCCAAAAAGTTCAAAATTCGAGACACTACTTTGTGCAAGACCGCTAACGTAATCTATATGTTGCGGTGCCCGTGTTGTTTATGTTGTGTTGGTAAGATGAGTACGCCTTTAAAAATTAGCATTTCTAAACATTGATGTGCTATTCGACATCAAGATCCTAGAAGTCCTGTTGCGCAGCATTTCTCAGTTATGAGACATTCCGTCTCCACTCTATAATACATACGGATTGAGGTTATGAAGTGTCCATGTCGGGGGGAGATCTTAACAAATTGCTGTTACAACATGAAGCCTTTTGGATTTTCACTCTAGATTCATTGTCTCCAAGAGGTCTAAATGAGGAGTTTGACATTCGTTCTTTTCTTTAATAATACTTTAATGTTTAATTAAGTGTTTGGGTAAAGTTTTTTTGGCTATATTTTGTTGTATTATTATGTTGTATTTCCTTGTTATAATCAGTTTTCTTATTTGTGATGTAATATTATGATTTGTTTCTGTATTTTCGTTTTGAATATCTAAGTTGTATAATTTATAAATGTGCATTTTTTTTTGTTTTTTCTTGTGAGATAATAGGAGATCATGTGATCCGGAAGTGTACAAAAAGGAGATGATGAAGAGCCATGTGCTCGAAACGTTACACGCTTTGTGTCAGCCTTTTTTCATTGGAGCTTTGGTGTTGCACCTTTTTGAATATCTATTTAGCACTTTTTGCGGTTCGGCTGAGCACCCAGTTAAAAATGATGTGTGTGCTTTTGTACATTTTTTCAAGTCTAAGTTTAAAAAAAATATGTTTTATTTAATTTAATTTAATTATTTGTTTTGTTTATTAAATTATGTTTGTTTTTTATTTATTCAAGAATTGTTTGTGATGCAAAACAAGGCAAAAAAACCTCCTTTAAATATTTTTGTCATGTTTTCTGGTATTACTGCTGTATCTTCTCTTCTTTTGAATTAAAGCAATCATGTTATCTGACAAATTCATGACAATTAAGTGACTTGAACAATAAAAACAATATCTGCCAATGGAGTAAGAAAATAAACTTCCCTTAAAATTATTTTTCCCCTGCTGGCTGATTTTAAAAAATTATTATTATTATTATTTTAAATTAAGCATAAACTCACTAACTTTTGATATATTTTTTTGTATAACAAACAATATCTTGACTTAATATCTTCAGTAATTTTGCTTCTTGTGTATGTTTATCTTAATTTAATTGCGCTAATCATTTATTTATTTATTTATTAATATTATATATATTTTTTTCTATTTTATATATTTATCGTTTCAAATTATTGCATTCATTTAAATAAAGTAATAAATAAAAATATATATTTTATATTATATGTATATTATATATTTCATATTTTTTTCTAATCAAACATTTGAATTGTTGCTAAAATTCATTGGCTGCTGTCATATGTGAATTATAGTAACTTTTTAATCCTACCTAGCATATAAAGGAAATATATTTTTAAATAACTTTTTAATGTGTTATATACTTTTTTACATGTTTTATTTATGTATATAATGTTATTACAAATTTACTGAAACTTTAAACACAAAGATGTAGTTTGTGATTTTGAATAAAAAATACATTTTATTAGTAAATATTCGCTATATAGTATGTATATTTAAAAAATGTCACTTCTAAATGTCAATAGCAAGTGCCCGCCATTAATCTGTAAATGTGTGTATTTTAAATCTGTATTAAGCAACATATAAAACAGTTGATCACTTCAGAGTTGTTCAGAAAATATCCCAATTATTTTTTAATAAGGTTTAAGCATTGCTAAGCAACACTCTTCTATGCTATCATACAAAGTGTATTATTGTTTAAATCAGAAACGGCCACCAAACTAAATCATTGTGTGGTTTGTCCTCCATTCTCATTGGTCAGCTAGATCAAAGTGAGATCATAGCAGTCAGCATCAACTATCTGAAGGCTAAAATCGAACACACACACGATCACACATACAAACACACACGCTGACCTTTCACTCCCTCTAAGCATAGTTTTACTCACAAAGACGTGCAAGATCTTCCTCGTGGCACACTGGCATGAACATTTCTCCCCGCGGATGCCATTCCTGGCCGCCTCTGCCCGCTCGCCAGCCAAAAACTCTGCTTGGGTTGCTTCGGGCTTTTTGCTTCCTCTTATTGATTTTTCTTATATTAGCTATC
Organism: Danio kyathit; assembly: GCA_903798195.1. Taxonomy (NCBI): domain Eukaryota; kingdom Metazoa; phylum Chordata; class Actinopteri; order Cypriniformes; family Danionidae; genus Danio; species Danio kyathit. The sequence goes on along the minus strand of LR812533.1, from coordinate 18,397,310 downwards.
CTCAGCCGTTCCTCCATTCTGTCAGCTTTCCTCCAAGATACCTACTGTTTTTGGAGCTCTCATACAGTGCGAGTGCAGTGATTATAAAATAATGTGTCTCTCAGTAATGTAGTTAAAGAGGCAATAAGATGTGTTTTCTCTTTGCTGTTTCTGTAACTGTTTTTTGTGAGCTGTAAATCCGCTGCATGCTGCTGCCTCATGCTGCTTGTCTGGAAAGTCAGGGGAAAAAAGCAGTCGAGATATCCAGGTTTTGATTCCAGAAATAAAGGAAGCCACACTGTAAAAAATGCTGGTTTCCACTTTCCACAAAACTCCTCCATGTTGTCCCAACTCAAATCGATTAAGTTAACTTAATCATGGTTGCAAATTTAAGTGGCTTGAACATAAAACAATTAACTTGTCCCCAAAAAACCCCTAAGAATTGTGTTGTTTCAACTTATTTTTTCAACACGACATCAACACGACATCAGATTGACGTTGTACCCCAACATTGTGGGATGTTGCATTTGGGTGGAAATGAAAATTGGGTTGACATTAGAACCCAATGTCAGGCCGACGTCAATGTCCGACGTCAGACAGGCATTGCATTTTGGTTACTTTCCAACGCAACCTAAAAACAACCAAATATCAACGTCTAATGATGTTACAGCTTGACATTGTGTGGTCGTTACCAATATGACGTCTAAACCCTGATCTATATGACGTCTAAACCCTGATCTAAACCTGCGTCGAGTGATCGGCGTGAAGGTAAACACAAAACAAAAGTTTCCTTCTGGAGCTACTTCACGGGACTCTGCACTTGTAAACTCTCGCTCCAACGGGTTTGTGCGGCTCTCGGTCCCGCCTACACTCATCAGCGAAACCAAGCCGACCAATCACAGAGCGTGTGCTACACGTTGGTGCAACGTGTCGTTACATTTTTTGAGAGGTGTGCGTTGGCGACGGCCAAGGCAAGGGTTATGTGACCACACAAAGGCTGCGCCGGAGCATACGTGTGCGCTTGATGCAGAAGTATAAATCAGCCTTAACAGATATTGGATTTTGGTTGCCATACCTGACGAATAAATGTCAATATTTGACGTTAATGTGACGTTGGTGTGAGATGTTGGCTCCACGTTGGATTTTGGTCACTTTCCAACACAACTGTCATTTCATGTTGTTATTGGAAGTCAAAATAACAATGTCCTTAGATGCTGGCGACCTAAATATAACCTAATATTAACATCTTGTGACGTTGTGTGCCTGCTGGGTATAGTTTGAACAAGCAGGAAAAGTCATTTTTTGAGTAATCAGCTTGTTTTGGGCCTTCTCAAAATTACTAAACTAAAAAAGTATGTTTGCTCCACAAATCTCGAAATTAAAGGTTCTGAGATATTTATTTTTTACCATTGTGATTAGGGCTGTACAATATATCAAAAAGTATCGTTATCGCGATAATAATTTAGCAATATCCATATCGCAGAGAAGTGCATGCATAGGTTGTTCATTCAAATATGACCAATCAGATGGGGCCTTTACTATCTTTATCCCCGCCTCTCCAGTAGGTGTTGTTAGGTGAAGCTGAAAATAAATACTATGAAAATGACAACAGCAAATAAGAATCAGGGATTCCGCCAAGGTTTTCAGTCATTTGTAGTGTTTTAATGCCTTAATGTTTGCACCTTTATATGGTGTTTTTTTTATTTAATTAGCTCAGAAAATATCTATTACCTGTTTATTTGGTATGATCATTACATAAATAAAATATTTTTTTTAAATTGCTAATAAAATATCGTTTTGTGAGTTAGTTATATTGTTAGTTATATCATTGTAGAAATATCGTTATCGCAATACTCAACAACAATATCGCACATCGCATATTTTTCACAGTATCATGCAGCCCTAATTGTGATAATCAGAGGAACCATTTTTCACTCCAAAAGACTTTTTGTTTATGGAACGAAGAAGCCCTTACAGAAAAATCACATGGAAATCACATTAATTATGTGGAACGCAAATGAATCTAGGGCTGGACAAAACTGGTAAAAATCGATATTGCGATATTTAGTTTTTCTGTGATATATATTGCCATAGAGCTCTACTTGAAAAGAATTTACCTTTTTTACATGGAATTTATAGGGCAGGGCTTTTTCATAAAATATAATAAACAATTCACAAGCATAGATACATTAATGCAATAGAGCAAAGATTAATAAACAGTACTTTAGGGTTTTCAGAATGTTTACAAATTGATCAGTTGTAAAATAATACTGTATTGCTTCTTTAAAAGAAGATGCTGTGGATAGTCTAAATCTGTGGTTGTGTGGGAATGAGAACTTTTTTTTTGGGTTAAAAGAATAGTTTGCCCCCCAAAATAAAATTATGTTATGATTTATTCATCCTCTACTTCTTCCAAATCAGTTTGTGTGTGTTTTTGTTGTGTTGAATGCAGGAGATATATTTAAGAATGTCAGAAACTTGTAGTCATTGACTTTCATACATACATTGACTTTCACATCAGTGGTTACAGCTTACAGGTCCAACATTCTTCAAAATATCTTAGGTAGATTATGATAGATTTTTGTTTTTGACAGACATTTTTAGGTGAACTTTTTTTTAACATTCTACAAAATATCTACTTCTATCTGAGAAAGAAGAAAGAAAGCCAGCAGGTTTTCATTTTGAGCAGGTTTTTCATTTTGACTATTATTTGAGTTGTATTAACATGCTGTTTATTAGCATTAAACTGTAAAAAATACAGGGTTCCACACAATTCATTCATGTTGTCCCAACACAAATCGATTAAGTTAACTTAATCGAAGTATTTAAGTGGATTGAACATAAAACGATTAAGGTTCTCCAAAAGAATCTCAAGAATTGTGTTGTTTCAGCTCATACTAAATAAGTAGTTTGAACAAGTAGTTTGAACTCTTTTTGAGTGTAAATTGGTCTTGTTGTTGTTTTTCTTTAACCATGATGCTCAAATTTGCTGACTACAAGGCTTTTTGAGCAATTTGTAATTAATACTTGGTATTTGTCTTTTTGTTTTTACTATCATGATTTAAATTGAATGCCTTTTTATTTAGCGATGTGTTGGTGGTTTATAACCCTATACAGCATCAAATGTTTTTTTCTGCATCTGCTCATGTCAGTTTCTGTCTTTTCTTCTCTTCTCAGGCAATCAAGTGGAACCGTCATAAAGAACAGGTACGCCAGCTAAAACAATACACAGATGTTTCTGCTCTTCACTGGTGCATGTCCAGAACACAGAGCACTGAGGTTCAGTCATATTCAGTTTACATCACACCATTTTCACCTGAAAATCTAAAAACTTTGATGTATTTTGACTGTTCATCTACACAACCGCATTTCGGAGGCTTGAAAATGCAAACTTTTGAAAACAGGTTTTACAGTGCTGGCTTTTGAAAATGATGCCTTCATGGGCTGCGACTGAAAGCTTTAAAAAGGCAGCATTCCAAGGCCGGAGGGCATCAAGGCACGTCTGAATCCAAATTCTGTTTTACTTTCTGTCTTGGGAGATTCCTTTTTATTCTTATTGGCTTTTAAAAGCAGCATGGATGTGTCTTTCACTGCATTTCGATATCCCATTTCTGACAGTTAATGCAGCTAAAAAAATGAACATGCATCTCGAAGTGTTGCTTGGGTGACATTTTATGAGTAAATTTCTAGCAAGAAGGTAGAATTGTAGTAAGTAAATATTCCCTTAGTTATCACCAAAGCTCTCTTTACTTTGTTGTACATCATTGTAAATTGATATGCTGTCTCGGAAGTGATTGGTCAGCAGCTTAAGCTTTCGGATGCAGCCACAGTGTCTCTATAAATCGAAACATGGAGGTTTTTTTAATGAAAATGTTGATGTTGAGCATGAGTATTAGGTGTTTGATGTATAGAGGGTTGATATTTATGTCAATTTTTGGTTAGTTACCCATATGCACAGGCATACTACCGATACTGGGATGTAAACAAAAGCTCAGATTGCATGGTTAACATACTATTGGATATATTGTTCTAAACCAGGTGAAAAAACATGTGGATGTGGCTTAATCACATAGAGAAGGACTTAGTAAGCACAAAAGGGTGCAATATATTGACAAACATAAGTGATAAGTAGAACTAATTAAGTTATTAAGCTAATATTTTGCTTACTTGACTGGAAATAATAAGAAAATCATGAATTTTGTTGTCAAGATTTTTGCAATGGAAATCCTGGTTCAGTTTGGCTAAACACCTTTTGTTCCACAATTTCTTTTTCTCTCTTCTAATTGGTTTGTTTTAACTTTTGACAGTCTATAGTACTCTAAGGGCTCTATTTTAACAATCTAGGTGCAGAGTCTAAATCGCATAGGCGCAAAAGCATTAAGGGTATGTCTGAATCCACTTTTGCTATTTTAAGGATGGAAAAATATGTTTTGCACCCTGGCGCATGGTCTAACATGGTTGTGATTATTCACTTAATGAATTATGGGTGTGTTTTGAGAATAAACCAATCAGACTCTCTTCTCCGATTCCCTTTAAGAGTCAGTTGCGTCGCACCATGCCACATTTGCTATTTACGCTGCAGACTTTGCAAGTGGAAAAACTGAATGCTTCACTAGTGAGAAAACAGTTAAACAGAACATCTGCAGAGCGAGGATAAAGAACGAGCCTCCTCCATTCGGCCTCTTTACTTTCTTTTTACTTTACTTTTACTCTTTACTCCTTTACTTTCATGCAAAGAGAAACAGTATTGTACGCACTTAACTTCAACATTCAGTTCTAATTTCCAGCAAACAAATAAATGAACAATAAAAATGAAGGGTGGTAAAGTGTGGAGTTATATCTAAACACACATTCTATTCATATGCCCCATATAGTGATACATACGTCTCCAAAACCCGACAGATCTAAACTTTTTTATTAAAACAAATATAAATATGCTTATAATAAATAATACTGCTAATAATAATAACATTTTACAAAAGCAAGCTGTCATGAATAAACTGAAAAAAGCCTCCCCGACATGAAGAATGCACTGAGGTACTGGTTTTTATACTTATGTAGAAAATAATAATTTTTGTAACATTTTAATCCTTAATTTTTTTTTTCAAATGTAAAGATATTTCGTCACCTTGGAATTGTAAGGTTCTATCTGTGATCTGAATGATTTTGAGATATTGAGCTTCAAAGTTTTAGCATTCCATAGCAAACAGTATGTGTGTAACATTTGTTTTTTAAATAAAAAGTCTTAAAATAAAAACAACTTATAAAAAACATTCCATAATGTAAATACGTTGTCATATAATAAGGTCAATTTTGACAAAAATGTCAGATAGAACCTTAGAATTCTAAGGTGACGATTTGTGTATTACTCTACATCCTGTATCTATTAATGTGTAACCTGCATAGGCACAAAACTAACACGCTCTGCGCTGAACTGTAGATCAGGTTTCAGTTGGTCAATAGTGCAGTCTATTTCAGTTCCTCAAAACAGCAACGCGCCAACAATGCACCTTAACACACCTTCTTTATAGACCAGAACACCCATGAGTCCACAAAGTGGCACAAATGAATTTGCTATTTCAACAACGGGGCACAAATTAGGGTTGCGCTGGTCTGAAAATAGCAACAAATCATGCCAAACATGTCTTGTGCCTTATTGCGCCGGGTGTATGATAGGGCCTAATATGTTTTTTTCTGATCCAACTGATTAAAATTGCCCAAAATATGATCATTTTTAACATCAATAATCAGGAAAATAAGCAAGTTTTGTTCAGTTCATTGGCATTTTTTACATTCTGTGCCTCCAATATGACCAACTGATGATGTGTCGTGAAATCACTCTATATTAGGCATGTGCCACTTGACTACTGGACTGGACTGTGTGCAGGTGTGTAATGTTTCTTTACAATGTGACAACGCCACCTACTAGTCTGCATGCAGAATTTTTAGATGTCGTTATGATCATAAGAACAACTTGAGCTTGATTGTCATTCTGCTGCATGCTTGGACAATATACAGTGTAAAGAAATGTCAAGTCTCACAGGACCAGGGTGCTACATAAATAAACCTATACATAACAGCAGTAATCTAATCTGATCTGTAAGGCACACTCAGAATTGCATAATGTTTTGAGGTTGTCATGTAGTGGGGTGGAGAGGAGAGGGGTTCCTGGTTTTGGGAGCTGAGGTTGTGGATAATATTTGAGAGGGTGGGAGGAGATTGGGGTTAAGGGCTCTAACAGCTTGTGGGAAGAAATTAAATAAAGGAGAAGAGAAGTAAAGTGTGTTGGAGTTGTAATCGTAAGATTCCCGGCACCATTGGGGATTGTAGGTGTTGGGAATAACCATTGCTCTCACCACCCTCAATACTACAGCTGTGGCTAGTGGCTAGTCACATGGCCAATGTTTTGTGATTGTACTTCTAAAGCTCCAGTAGATTCACAGCAGTAGGGATACTGAGCATGCACTGGCTTGAGGACGCTATAAATACATTGAAGGTTTAAGTAACTGTAACTTACTTGCTTAACATGATTTCTCTACCATGAAAGCAATTGACCTGAAGGAGAAAACTGACTATCCACTTTATTTTGCAGAGCGGAAATGTGAATGTGTGAATGTATGAGACTTTTGATTCATTAACTAACGAATTAATTCAATTATGGAATAGCTAGATCAATAACAAAACGCAGCTATTTGTGCTACACACACCATATACCAGATATGGTTTAAAAATATATAAAAAACAAAAAAAAAAAAAAAAAATATATATATATATATACACCTTGATATTTTAGCGTGGATGTATACCTGACCGAACTGCATTGTATGTGGCGAGAACGAGTCTTGTGTGTGTATTCCTATACTGTGAAATTACCACATCAAAGGTGACACGCTAACATGGATAAAGTTCACAAGAGTGAATCTGATTAATGTTACAGTAGCTCCACATCTAACTTTCAGGCACCTGTAGAGTTTATGCGTTTGAGTAAAACATACGAATAAAATGGACCTGGTGCTTTTTAAAATGAATGACGGTGAATGAAAGTCAAACCGGTGAGTCGTCTGACAAAAAAGTGCCCTTCTGAATCAAATCAGCAGGATGCCCTTCTGGATCTTTCACTTACTTCGAAGACAATACTGACTAAGCTTACATGGACATCTGTAATCTAGTTATTTGCCTTAATAGACTATAATATAATTAAGGTGTTTACGTGAAGTGCTTTCATGTAAGAGTTTCCTGTAATTTTGGGTGACTTTAACTGCAGTTTGGCAGTTTCACATTTCATTCATGCCCCCTTGACAAGGGTGATTGGGGTATTAGACGCAAATAAGGAGTAAGGACTAGTGAGAGTGTTATGGAATTTAATAATGCACGCCAAATGAAAAGAAAAAAACTTCGATGTGTGTGTGTGTGTGTGTGTGTGTGTGTGTGTGTGTGTGTGTGTGTGTGTGTGTGTGTGTGTGTGTGTGTGTGTGCGGTCCTTTACTGACAGCTGTGTGTGTGGATCTTGTCGGAAAATATGCCAAAAGTCCTACATGACGGTAATAGTTTGATCACGGTGTTTACTTCAATAATGCCACTAATATATGCAAAATCCACGTCTTAATTTCATTTCTGTTTAGTTCAGTTATGACTTTAGTCGGATTAAGGTAATCAAAAATCGCTGTTTGGAGCTTATGTAGGCCTACAGTTCAACATTCATGTTTAACTGAATAAACAGTTAGTAAACACAAGTACATCTTATTGAACATCATTTATTTTCATCACCAATTATAGTAGAACAGTTTCTCAAGCGTAAGGCATTTTGGAAACAGGAGATGAGCCCCTGGTCTAATGCGCCACCTGGCTTGAGAAACCCGTTCTCAAAGACTTACTTTTAGTCATTATTCGGGTAGCACACATATTCTGATGCCCAAATAATATAACAATGTAACATCCTGTTTTTGGACAGCTAATATAACTGGAAGTGAAACACAATGAAAGACAAAGAAAGACATTTTGAATTGATTCACATCATTTATTCATTTGTTCTCTTGTTTCTTTTTTTTGGACTTTATTTTATAATAAACAAAATAGTATTGAAAAATCATGTCTAGTTAATTGAAATCTTGAAACTGAATAATAATTTACTTTAAAATACAGTTTGCTAACACTGTAGTTTAAGTACCAATTCACACTACTAGCTAGTGGATTTTTACCTGCTTATTAAGATATTAACTGTTTATTTGTACTCATAAAGTACATTTACTGAATGATCTTATTCTACATCTCTTATCCTACCTAATACCTCAAATTAATGTTTTGTTAATAGTGACAATTGTACCTTAACATAAAATGACTGTAAGTTTAACTCACATTTGACCTTATTGCTGTTAAAACCAAAACACAAAACGCTTAAATGCTAATTAAGTGACTGTCATAGCAATTCATGTGTTCAATTCAGCATATGCCAAAAACACCATAAGAAACACGTCATCGTCCATAATTTTTGGTTAAAAAAGTTTTGATTCGTTTATTTGCACTTTCTAATATTTAAAGTCATTCTAATTAAAGCTTTCTAATTGCTTCATAGGACCTTGAGCTCTGCTCTAATAACATTTAATGTTGGACAGTTCTGGTTTGTTTGTGTAAATAATGGTACAGAAATAATGACCTGTCAGCATTTGTGGTAACACTTGAAGGGGGTGTTCATAAGACTGTAATGAAACATACATGACTCAAATATGAATGAGAGTTTATGCATGTTTACTGTCATCAAGTGTCACGTCATTAAGTGTTTTTGTCATGACAACTTGACGTTTTCAAGTTAACATAACATGTCATGAGGCCATTAGTTGTGTTTTTATAGTTAGTTGTGTTTTAGTTTTATAACGGCGTCATTCATAATTCTCTTGACCTCAACTACAATGGTACAAATTGAATTTGTCATTAAAATGTCATTAAATATTAGTGACACTGTTATAAAATTATTTGACGGAGTATTGATACTATTACTGAGAAATCTTTATGACAAATTCATTTTGTTTCACAGAAGAAAAAGTGGTCAGAAAAACATTAATGACACAATTATAATGGGCTAGTGTCAGTCATGTTTATGACAGATTTATGACAGGCAATGTTGTCTTAGTAATGTCGAGTTGTCCTGACAAAAATGGGTTGAGATGCGTTTGTTTGTCAAGTTGTCACAACAAAGACATCTCAAATAGGGGTGTAATGGAACATGTATTCATTCCAAACCATCAAAGTAGTGGGGGTCTTGGTTCGTTTCATGCACTCTGTGTTTTCTGTTGTTTTAGAAGATGGTTGGGCTCTTCTAATACACTTGTTTAATACACAGTCTCCTAATGATACATTTTTATTTTTCATTTTTTCAATTTATTTTTTACTTTTGCGTCACAAGAAGCTCTTCATTTCTGTAGCAGATTGTGACAAAACTCTTGTGCCAGTTTAAAACAAACAGAAAAATACAAGCACTGGGAATTTTTTGCTTAGTCCTGTTGTATCAAACCCATATTGAACCATGTCCCCAAAACTGACATACATACACCGAACCATGACTTCAGTGTACCATTAGACCATTAAACTCAAACAATGTCATCTTTGTATTTGAAATGACATAACTGAGTGAATGACACTTAATAACAGTTGTCATTAGCATGCATAAAATCTCCCTAATATTCATGATATGGGTCATATTATGATTATAAAAGTGTCATGGCAATCTTATGAATAGCACCTTCAAACAAAAAGTGTTACTGTATTTTTATTACTGTATATTACTTTGTTACTGTATTACTGTATACCATACCTGTCCCCTCCCCCCCTAAAAAAATGTAAAATAATGTAAATAAACAATTAAACTGTCAGTAATATGTTTTGTTATTATTTTTTACAAAAAAAACAATAAATAGTGTACATTAGCAGCAAATAAATTAGCAAACAGTTTACCTTATTAAAATTAATATTATATAAAGAAGGTATAACAGAGGTGTCACTTTAAAATGCACACATCTAACATTAGAATGAAAGCATTCGATTGCTTTCCTAACTTTTTAATGCTCATTTAAGACTAAATTAGTTGTGTTTGAAAAAACCCCCACCAAGATCAACATCTTTAGATGTTTTTATTATTGAATATGTCTGTTTAAACACGCACCCAAAACCCAGACTTTTTTTCAGTGAAAAGTCAAAACCCAGACTTTTCATGGATTCGCGTGTACAGAATCCATTTGGGAAACAGCATCTATTTATCATTATGGAGCAAATATGGGAGTTTCCGTTTGGGCACGCAGACGCAGGGGAGAAAGAGAGTGACTGTTTACATGGACATCAGTAATCAAATTATTTGCCAAATTATTAATTTGTCGACTTTACTGCAGTTTGGCACTTTTTATTCAGGAACATTACAATATCAAACGAGATATTGAAAGCGAAGAACTGCTGGACAGTGGAGTTTTAATGGAATGTTTGATACCGCACAGCGAATGGGAGAAAAAATCCTCCGCATTTCTCGGTAAGATGCACTCGGTAGGTAACGTCAGAAAGCCGTGTGTGTATAGACTATCCTGTCACAAAATGCGGCGAAAAATCTACAGGACGGTCAATATTTGATTGCTGTGTTTACATGTTTACATTCGAAGAGCAGCACTTACAGCGGATCTTTCAGTCTATAATATTGTACTATAATATTGCAGTGATATTAATATATTGTAAACTTAGTAACTAAATCATTTTGACTATAGTATGTCTTTAAAAACTGAAAGAGCACTGCTGACGATACGAAGTAACTTTGCCATCTGAATGAACAAACAAAGATTGATTGCACACATACCAAATCTGTAGCGAAAGGACAATCAAACTGGACCTGTGTCTTTTTTTAAAAGGAGACGAGCGGCAAATCCGGATTTCATCATTTCCAGATGCGAAAAGCTCTTGGGTAAAAAATGTTCCTTACAAACGCATTCTGTCGTGTGTCGCGTGGACTGTAATCCACATGTGAGTTCAGCTGTGCTCTCATAGCGGGAAAATGCAAACAAAACCTTTGTTGCAGCACATTAATAAACGCAGCACACTAATAAATGCAACACTGACCACCCATATCTCCAAATTCTAGTTCTTTCACTTGTTTTGGCAACACAACGTGGCGTCTCTCTGTCCTTTGAACACTGTAACAGGTAAACAGTCTCCAAAGCTACCATGAATATTAATGAAGTTGCACTGCATACACAACAGAGCGCGCTGATTGGTTTGAACAAAGTTTTTCTCATGAATTAATGCCGCACACTCAGAGACGTCACAATGTACTCGCAGGTACAGACAGCCACTCTCCGCGCTGGATTTACATGCAAGTATCTCATGGCCGTGACGCAGCTTCAAAAATTTGTTTCAAACCAGAAGAACGAATTTGCTCAAAATAATGCAAAAACAACCAATTTTCACTTTTTAGTGCAATATATGTGTCCTAATAGTGTTTATAGCAGCGTGGGACACATATATGACTGTCAACAGCTCAAAAAATGTGTTTTGGTGTTTTGTGACCCTTCAAGAGCAAGGGGTGGCCCTGGTGGTTTGGTGGTATGTGTTGCATAAAGGGAGGATCGGCTCTTTAATGTTTATTTGCCACCCTTCATAAAAAGATTGTAAATACGGGAGAAATATGGGAAAATACCTTGATGGGATTAAGTAAATACGGGAGAATCCTGGGAAAAACGGGAGGGTTGACAGGTATGCTGTATACTTATTTGTATTACTGTTTTATTTGTATTACTGTATTACCGTATTTACCGTACACTATTGTACAAATGTATTTCTCTACATATTTTTTATACAATATATTGTTTCACACCACTGAACTTGTCAATAAAGGTAACTTTAGTAAATCCAAAATTTGCTAATTTAATAGTTTTGTTTATAACTCGTTCTTCGCTTCTACATTTTCCACATTGCCCTTGATTTGAAATCAAACAGTACAGAGAAGCTGCCTTATCAAACATATTCAGGAAGTTCTTGAGGGAACTGCTGGTTTGCTCACACATTTCTTAGCCCGAGGAGGCCCATTGTAGAGAATTGTGTTTAAAACACACTCCAATCAAACAGCCTTTCAGAAATTACAGCAGAAAGTCTTGAAAGCTCATCTGACGCCGTCTTTCTCTGAACAATTCCTCACATATTCACGCAGACCTCAAACTTTGTTTTTTTTTTTTTTTACTTCCTCACTGACCTTTAGATATTGCCGGCCCATTGTGTGAGATTGACCACAGGCTGAGTATCTGCTGAGTGTAGAGGTGTCTAAATGGAGCCCACAGCACTTCACCACAGGACTTAATATTTCGCCTCTGGTGGACCTGAGCGCGTGACATTCGCCGCACTGTAATTTACTGCCCTTGCACACTTAGTGATTTTTCAACCCACATGTCGAGGATTGATTCCAGCCTGCACCGAATGACCAGAATGTGGTTCCCCTCAAATCAAACAGAGGCTAATTTAGGTATAAAATGCAGTGTTTTGTTGAGGACGCCATTTTGTTGTGGCAAAACGAAGGTTATTTATTTCAGCCTGACTGAGTTGTTAGTCTTGAGCCACAGGGCTCTTCATCATTTCCCCCTCAAGGAGAAATGGATGAGTTCACCAATCACAATGGCTTTACACTTACATCATCAACATCACCTCCAGCCTCTGTCAATTTGTTATCAGGCTTGTTTCAGGGATGCAGTCATTGTTGCATGATGCAATTTTCTTTCATTCCTCACTCCCGTTTGCACACCAGCGCTTTTGATTACAACGAAACAAATGACGACGCGTCAGCAGAAACTACTGTATGTGTCCCAAAACTCCTGTCCTCACCAAAACTTGTAATACTAATAACACTTTTTTAGTTAACTGACATTTATTTAGCTGGTTTGCACAAAGAAGGAAAGAAGAAAAGGCAACAGCAGGAGAGCAGGGTTAAGAAGACTATTGTCAGGACTTTTTTAAGCATCCCCAATTATTTCTGCTCTCTTGATCTTGCCTTGTGTTAACAATGGGAGAGAAAACGGTGAAAAACTTAAATGCGGAATAAACTGGAGCAGAATCAAAAGATTTCTGGACTGCATTAAGTAACATGTTGATTTATAACATAGTGGATTATTGTTTGATTGGTCAGTTGGCAATTTCTACCATTAAATAACGAGTAGTCTAATTGCGTTGTTTGCTACATGCTACATTGCTACATGTGGTGTGGAAAGGAGGACACTTCGCTAGAACTTTATTATAGTACTATTAATATTGTTAATGAAATAATGTAGCTTATAGTCCTGGAGGGCGGATATCCTGCAGAGTCTAGTTCCAACTCCAATTAGACCACCTGAAGCAGCTAATCAAACTCTTTATAGGTGTACTAGAAACTTCCAGGCAGGTGTGTTAAAGGAAGTGGGAGCTAAACCATGCAGGACCGAGTTTGGGCACCCCTGGCTTAGAGTGTACTTAAGACAGGTTTGCACAACAATGATATACACTACCTGAAAAAAGTCTTGTCTCCTATCTAAGTTTTAGGAACAACAAATAGTAACTTAACTTCTAGTTGATTATTTGGTATCAGAAGTGGCTTATATTAAAGGCAAAGATTACGCTTATTTTACCAAAATAAAATATGATCATGCCTTGATTTTTAACAGAATTAATGTACAGTATAGAATATAAAGTCATGGTGCAGTGGAAAAAGAATTAATATTGTGTATGACTCCCATGAGCTTGGAGGACTGCATCCATACATCTCTGCAATGACTCAAATAACTTATTAATAAAGTCATCTGGGAGTCCTGCAAGATTCTTTGGGTTCATCTTCAATGCCTCCTCCTTCATGTTACCCCAGACATGCTCAATTATGTTTATGTCTGGTGACTGGGCTGGCCTATAATGAAGCACTCTGACCTTCTTTGCTTTCAGAAAAAGGAGCGCTATCCTGCTGAAGAATTTGCCCTCTCCTGTGGTTTGTAATGTAATGGGCAGCACAAATGTCTTGATACCTCAGGCTGTTGATGTTGCCATCCACTCTGCAGATCTCTTGCATGACCCCATACTAAATGTCACCCCAAACCATGATCTTCACCAAACTTGACTGATTTCTGTAAGAATCTTGGGTCCATGTGAGTTTCAATATGTCTTCTGTAGTATTTGTGATGTTTGGGACGTAGTTTAACAGATGATTCATCAGAAACATCTACCTTCTGCCACTTTTCCAAATGATTAACATGATAGAAGTCAAGTTATTATTTGTTGCTCTTACAACTGGGATCGACGACAAGACTTTTGTTAAGTAGTGTGCTTAAAAATGTCAACATGTATCCATGAATACAGCTAAAAATGCTTTATTCTCCAGGCCAGTAGGTGGCGATGTCAGTTTGCAATAATACACTGGTCTACAAACCTGTGCACATAAAGTGCTGTAGTCCAACATTGATGTTTTAGTTGTTATGTAATCAAGTACACCTATAGAAATGCCATGACGTCATTAATATGCGCATAATGCTTCCATTAAAAGGTGATAATGGTTTTAAACGCACACCTTTAAAACCTGTTCCTTAAATAGTTGTTGTGTATATGACAACCAATATATATACTCACCGGCCACTTTATTAGGTACACCTTACTAGTACCGGGTTGGACCCCCTTTTGCCTTCAGAACTGCCTTAATCCTTGAAGGCATAGATTCAGCAAGGTACTGGAAATGTTCCTCAGAGATTTTGGTCCACATGGACATGATAGCATCACACAGTTGCTGCAGATTTGTCAGCTGCACATCCATGATGGTCATCTCCCATTTCACCACATCCCAAAGGTGCTCTATTGGATTGAGTTCTGGTGACTTTGGAGGCCATTCATACCTTGCAAAGGCAACTGCCGCTCACTGGATATTTTCTTTTTTTCAGACCATTCTCTGTAAACCCTAGAAATGGTTGTGTGTGAAAATCCCAGTAGATCAGCAGTTTCTGAAATACTCAGACCAGCCCGTCTGGCACCAACAATCATGCCACATTCAAAGTCACTTAAATCACCTTTCTTCCCCATTCTGATGCTTGGTTTGAACTGCAGCAGATCATCTTGACCATGCCTAAATGCATTGAGTTGCTGCCATGTGATTGGCTGATTAGAAATTTGCGTTAACGAGCAGTTGGACAGTTGTACCTAATAAAGTGGCCGGTGTGTGTGTGTGTGTGTGTGTGTGTGTGTGTGTGTGTGTGTGTGTGTGTGTGTGTGTGTGTGTGTGTGTGTGTGTGTGTGTGTGTGTGTACACAATTATTAGCCCTCCTGTGATTTTTTTTTCCAAATATTTCCCAGTTGATGTTTAACAGCGATTTCCAATTTTTTTCTCTCTCACGTGCACACACACATACACATACACATACACAAACATAATTATGAGTTAAAAATGGTATTGTGTAAATGTGTTTAAGTTAAGTGCTTTAAGTGCATTAAGTGCTTAAGTAACTGCAATGTAGTAACTCTTATTCATATTAGTGTTTTATTAATATTATCTGGAAGCAACTTTTAAATTAGAAATGCACATTCAATACAACCAAGTGTCCTTGTTTTTCCTATCAAATCCAATCCACCCTTGTAAAAAAAAAAAAAAAAAAAGTAACTTCCAGTCATATGTTTTTTATATATTCACATATGAATGCAAATCAACTGATCTGTAAAGCAGAATATAACAGTTGGTCCTGACTTATTCATGAGAGTTTGTATAAAATGTTTCCCTGATCTTAAAATTGTTCCACAAATACAGCAGTTTGCCGAGCAGGTTTCTCAGTGCAGCCTCAGCATTAAAATCACTGTTCGCTACTTTTGTCCTGGCCAGTTTCAAGCATGCAAACATACTCCTGAGGACAGAACTGTTGACTGCGCTCTTTTTTTTTTTATCAACATGAACTGTTAATGCTCAACACCGTTCTCATGCCGCAGTGTTTTTAAACAGCAGGTCCAAACACCTGAATCCTCGAGCGAGATTCTGTGCAATACATTGCAAATGCAGTACAGTATGTTTCAGTGCAGAAAGGAGATTTATATTCCTAATTAGATGCCAGCAAAGAATGTTATTTACCTCCTGCATGTCAGTACAGAGAGTTCTTTGCATAAATGGATGAAAATTTAAAGACCCTTGAAGTTACTTGGACAAAATCTGTTTAGCGCAGCGTGACTCATCAATATTTTTGCTCTAATTTCTCAGAAGAGAAAAAGACATTTAAAATGCATATATGTGCTAAAATATGAATTTTGTCAATATATACTGTGTAGTGGAAGATATTCTAGCAAGATTAAATAAGCATATTTTATTGGTTACACAAATACTCTGAAACACAGTATAAACTATTTGAACGAAATATTTGAAAAACAAACAACACTGATCAAAATTAGAGAATACTTTCAGAGCCTCCCAGTTATTGGTGTTAATCTGAAACCTCTAGGTCATTTCTGATGGGGAACATTTTGTTTACATTCTAACTGGGGAAAGACTGAACCCAATGTGTTTGGAGAAGTCAGTAAAGCTGGAAGTGTAGTGTCATAGTTTGGGGTTTGTTTAAATGCAGCAGCTACAGTGCATCCGGAAAGTATTCATATCACTTCACTTTTTCTACATTTTTTTATGTTACAGCCTTATTCCAAAAGGATTCAATTCATTTATTTCCTCAAAATTCTACACACAATACCCCATAATGACAATCTGAATTTTTTTTTTTGAAATTGGTGCAAATTTATTAAAAATAAAAAACCTGAAAATCACATGTACAGAAGTATTCACAGCCTTTGCTCAATACTTTGTTGATGCACCTTTGGCAGCAATTACGGCCTCAAATCTTTTTGAATATGATGCCACAAGCTTGGCACACCTGTCTTTGTAAATTTTTGCCCATTCCTCTTTGCAGTACCTTTCAAGCTCTATCAGGTTGAATGGGAAGCGACGGTGTTTAGCCATTTTTAGATCTCTCCAGAGATGTTCAATAGGATTTAGGTCTGGGCTCTGGCTGAGCCACTCAAGGACATTCACCGAGTTGTTGTGAAGCCACTCCATTGATATGTTTGCTGTGTGCTTTAGGTCATTGTCCTGCTGGAAGATGAACCGTCACCCCAGTCCGAGGTCAAGAGCACTGTGAAGCAGGTGTTCATTTAGGATGTCTCTGTACATTGCTGCATTCATCTTTCTCTCTATCCTGACTAGTCTTCCTGTTCCTGCTGCTGAAAAACATCTCCACAGCACGATACTTCCACCACCATGCTTCACTGTAGGAATAGTATTAGCCTGGTGATGAGCGGAGCCTGGTTTTCTCCAAATGTAATGCCTGGCATTCACTCAAAAGAGTTCAATTTTAGTCTCATAAGACCAGAGAATTTTGTTTCTTATGGTCTGAGAGTCCTTCAGAAACCTTTTGGCAAATTCCAGGTGGGGAGTGGCTTCCGTCTGGCCACTCTACCAATCAGGCCTGATTGGTGGATTGCTGCACAGATGTTTGTCATTCTGTAAGGTTCTCCTCTCTTCACAGAAGAACGCTGGAGCACAGACAGAGTGATCATCAGTTTATTGATCACCTCCCTGACTAAGGCCCTTCTCCCCCGATCACTCAGCTTAGATGGCCGGCCAGCTCTAGGAAGAGTCCTGGTGGTTCCAAACATCTTCCACTTACGGATGATGGAGGCCACTGTGCTCATTGGAACTTTCAGAGCAGCAGAAATTATTCTGTAACCTTCCCCAGCCTTGTGCCTCGTGACAATCCTGTCTTGGAGGTGTCATGGAACACAGGTGGACACAATTGCAGGTTAAGAAAAGTTTATTAAATATTCAGAAAATAACCCTTGAAGGGAAAAATCTAAATCCAGCAGGGAGTTTGCAGAGAAGGAAAAATAAGGTAAAAATTAAAACAAAAAGCTGCATAAAAAACTCCCAGAAGAGGGCACCGAAGAGTTCTCCACAACAGAAGCCGTGTCCTGACTTTGGACACATCAAAAAGGGGGCGCACCATTCAAAGTCTTCAAAAGAAGAAATAAAAAAGACAGCCGAGGTGAGCCAAAAAATGTATACAAAAAATAGAGTCTATAGCGGTGTTATAGGGGCAGAGGGAACAAGATGTGAATACAATACAGGCTTAACCCTAGACACATGAAAGGTAGGGTGTACCCGACCAAGCGTAGGAGGAAGCTTGAGCCATATCGCCACTGGACTCAAGACCTTGGTGATCCGATTTGGGCCAATGAACCTGGGTGCCAACTTGCGTGAGGCTACCCTGAGAGGCAGGTCCTTGGTAGAAAGCCACACTCTTTGACCACATCTGTAACGAGGAGCAGGAGTCCGGTGATGATCAGCCGCTGCTTTGGTCCGTCTATTAGCCTAGACCAAGGCTTCCCTGGCTCTCCTCCAGGTGCGTGGACACCGCTGGACGAAAGCAAGGGCAGACGGGACTGCAGCTTTGGGTTCCTGCATGGGAAACACAGGAGGTTGGAACCCTATGAAGCATTGAAATGGGGACATACCTGTGGCAGATGATGGAAGGGAATTATGGCCGTACTCGACCCAGGGTAATTGTTGACACCAAGAGCTGGGATTGTGGGATGTCAGGCAGTGGAAAGTACGTTCCAAATCCTGGTTTGCCCACTCGAATTGCCCATTGGTCTAGGGATGAAATCCTGAAGACAGATTCATAGAGGCCCTGATCTGTCGACAGAATTCCCTCCAAAACCGGGAGACAAACTGAGGGCCCCTATCAGAAACCACTTTGACCGGAACACCATGAATCCAGAAAACATGATCAATCGCCACTTGAGTCATCTCCTTGGCTGAGGGGAGTTTGGAAAGGGGAATAAAATGAACCGCTTTGGAGAAGCAGTCCACAATCGTGAGAAGGACGGTGTTGCCTTTAGATTCTGGTAGGCCGGTGACAAAATCAAGGAGTAAATGTGACCAGGGGCGGGAAGGGATGGGAAGGGGACGGAGCAGACCAATGGGCGGGGGCGCATTGGAATTCTTCTTCCGAGCGGAAACCAAGCAGGTGGCCACAAACTGTCTGACGTCCTTGGCCATGGATGGCCACTAGAATTGTTGACGGATGGCAGCCAGCAATCTCCTGACTCCTGGGTGACAGGTCAACTTAGAGGAATAACCCCACTGGATCACTTCAGAGCGCATCTTAGTTGGAACAAAGAGACAACCCGCTGGAACCCTCTCCAGTCCTGGACTTGTCCATCTGGCTTCCTCAACCCGTCTTTCAATGTCCCAAGCGAGAGATGCCACCACCATCTCCTTATGTAAAATGGTGTCGGGTGGTTCCCTCTCCCCTGGGGCCTCAAACAGATGGGAGAGAGCATCTGGCTTGATATTTTTGGACCCAGTTCTGTAGGACAAGGTAAAATTAAATCGCCCAAAGAAGAGGGCCCAGCGAGCCTGTCGGGAACTCAGCCTCCTGGCTGAACGGATATATTCCAGGTTCTTATGATTCGTCCAGACCAGGAAAGGCTGAGCTGCACCTTCTAACCAGTGACGCCACTGCCCCAGGGCCAACCTGACTGCCAACAATTTCCTATTACCTATGTTGTAATTTTCGCTCAGAAAACACACAAGTGTGCACTTTTCCTTCCAGGAGTGACCGCTGAAACAGGACCGCGTCTACTCTGTTGAGGCATCCACCTCAACAATAAACTACCATTCAGGATCTGGAATAGACAGGACAGGACCTTAACATAAAGCTGATTCTCGAGCAACCGTTGTAGCACCTGGTGGACATGTTGAGTGTGTACCTGTAAAGACAAATAGAATATCAAGATATCATCAAGGTACACAAAGACAAAACTATTGACCATGTCTCTCAACACATCATTAACAAAGGCCTGGATGACCGCCGGGGCATTGGTCAGACCGAATGGTAAGACCTGGTACTCGAAGTGTCCCGTAGGTGTGTTAAAGGCAGTCTTCCACTTATCCCCCTCACGTATGCGAATAAGATGGTAAGCATTCCGGAGGTCAAGTTTGGTAAAGACCTTGGCTCCCTGCAAGAGTTCAAAGGCAGAAGACATAAGAGGTAAGGGGTGCCTGTTCTTAATAGTGATGTTGTTAAGCCCTTGGTAATCAATACAGAGATGCAGGAAGCCATCCTTCTTTTTGACAAAGAAGAATCCGCCACCCGCAGGGGAAGAGGAGCGTCGGATGAGACCGGCTTTGAGTGATTCATTGATATAGCTATCCATGGCCTCTCTCTCAGGACCAGAAAGGGAAAACAAACGACCCTTGGGCGGAGAAGTGCCTGGGAGCAGATCTATGGTACAATCATAAGGACGATGCGGAGGTAGAGCAGTGGCTCGAGACCTGCTGAACACCCGGCGCAGGTCGAGATTCTCTGCCGGCACCCCAGTCAGATCAGTTGCCTCCACCTGTAAGACCGGTCTACAGACAATTCCTTTGTCTTCATGCTTGGTTTGTGCTTTGACAAGCACTGTCAACCCTGGACTCTTATATAGACAGGTGTATGCCTTTTCAAATCATGTCCAATCAACTGAATTTACCACAGGTGAACTCAAATCAAGCTGCTGAAACATCTTAAGAATGATCAGTGGAAACAGAATGTACCTGAGCTCAATTTAGAGCTTCACGGCAAAGGCTGTGAATACTTATGTACATGTGATTTTTCAAGTTTTTTATTTTTAATAAATTTGCAACAATTTCAAAAACTCTTTTTTCACATTGTCATTATGGAGTATTGTGTGTAGAATTTTGAGGAAATAAATGAATTGAATTCAATTTGGAATAAGGCTGTAACATAAAAAATCATAACATACTAAACATAAAAAAGTGAAGTGCTTTGAATACTTTCCGGATGCACTGTATATGACAGAATAAATTAAAACGTTAGTCAGAAGCAACATTCAGTTCCTTCCCTGCACTCATCAACCAACCAACTAGCAATTTTTTGTAGGACAACCCTGCTGAATAATCCAGCTTAAACCAGCCTAAGCTGGCTAGCTGGTTTTAGCTGGTCAACCAGCCTGGTTTTAGAGGGGTTTGGGCCATTTCCAGGCTGGTTTCCAGCCTGGTCTTAGCTGGTCAGGCTGGAAGTTGACCAGCTAAAACCAGCTTGACCAGCCAAAACCATCTATGTCCAGCTTGTTGGTTTTAGCTGGTTTAAACTGGCCATGGCTGGAAATGGCTGGAAATCAGGAAATGTCCAAAACCCCTCTAAAACCTCTCTAAAACCCCTCTAAAACCAGGCTGGTCGACCAGCTAAAACCAGCCAACCAGCTTAGGCTGGTTTAAGCAGTTTTTTTCAGCAGGAAATGAACCTCAGGACACAGCAAAACGACTAAAGCAGTTATATTTTTTAGGTGATGAATTAATCTGTAGAAAGTTAAAGTAAAAAAAAGTTTGTTTTGGTAATCTTCCATTTGCTTCTGTGTATGAAGTGATGGTCTTTCTCTGATCAAGTCAATTTGACAGCTTCAGCCACAATATTCTTAACCACATCCCTCTTACTGTTAGTTTGCTATGAGGGAATGATGCACTGAAAGTTCCGCCTCCTACTCAATATTCTGTTTCAGTTGAAAGTACATCAACAGTAATACAGTAGTAAATGAATCTTGTTAACATTAGTAATAAAACTATCAGCAACTTCCAGTTCACATGGATTTTAAAGCTAAAAATATTGACAAAAGAAAAGGACAGTCTGATCTTAACCTGATTGAAAATCCTTAATGAGATGTTGAAGTCATTCATTCATCCATTCATTCATTCATTTTCTTTTCGGCTTAGTCCTTTTATTAATCTGGGGTTGCCACAGCGGAATGAACCGCCAACTTATCCAGCATATGTTTTATGCAGCAGATGCCCTTCCAGCTGCAACCAATCACTGGGAAACATCCATACACACTTATTCACACACATATACTACGAACAATTTAGCTAACCCAATTCACCTATATATGTTATTTTTGTGAGAATGACGATCATATTTTCTCACGTAACATTATATTAAAACAAATTTATAAAAAAGAAAAAAAAGTTACAGTAATAAATGAATCTTTGTTAACAATAGTAATAAAAGTCTCAGCAACTTCCAATTCACATGGATTTTAAAGCTAAAAATGTTGACAAAATGAAAGGACAGCCCAGAGTCCTGATCTAAACCTGATTAAAAATCCTAAATGAGATGTTGAAGTCATTCAAAACAGTTCAAATATGTCATTTCTGCTTTAAATTGTTTGAAACCTCATTATTTTTGTGAGAATGACAATCATATTTTCTCACGTAACATTCTAATAAAACAAATATATAAAAAAAGAAAACAAAGGTTACAGTATTAGAGTAATAAATTATTTTTTGTTAACATTAGTAATAAAAGTCTCAGCAACTTCCAGTTCACATGGACTTTAAAGCTATACTGACAAAATGAAAGGACTGCCCAGAGTCCTAATCTAAACCTGATTAAAAATCCTTAATTAGATGTTGAAGTCATTTAAAGCCATTCAAATCTTTCACTTCTGCTTTAAATTATTTAAAACCTCATCCTAATAAAACTAATTTATAAAAAAGACAAAAAAAAGTTACAGTAATAAATGAATCTTTGGTAATATTAGTAATAAAAAGTCTTAGCAACTTCCAGTTGACGTGGCTTTTTAAAGCTAAAAATGTTGACAAAATGAAAGGATAGCCCAGAGATCTGATCTAAACCTGATTGAAAACCCATGGTGAGATGTTGAAGTCATTCAAAGCTATTCAAATCTGTCATCTCTGCTACAAATGATTTAAAACCTCATGCTTGACATATGGGTGAAACCTACTGGTTTGAAGAATTTGGGAAAGTACAAGGATTTGAAATGGCAGTGAATTAGTATTTTGGTATTTTTGTCATGCTACAAGGGTTAGTTCACCCAAAATTGAGAATTTGGTCATCATTTACTCACCCTATTATTGTTTCAAACCTTAAAGAGTTTATTTTTTTCTGTTCAGCATAAAAAAAGATATTTTGAAGAAAGCTGGAAACCTGTACAGGTTACAGGTTTCAAACATTTTTCAAAATATCTTCACGAGTGTTTAACAGAATAAAGACTACGGTAAGTAAATTGACATTTTTGGGTGAACTATCTTTGATTAGAGCCTTTAATATGTCATGAAATATTTCATTTTTTGACAAGATTTTTGGTATATAAACTATTGTTACACTGAATGACTTGTTAGTTTGCATCTTCAGTCATGGCTAACTGATTTGCATAGTCATTATTTCGTTGTTCAGAGAAAATAGAATGAAACAGGCCACATTCTCATACATGACAGGAAAAAATAACCTGTATTACACTTATATTGTTTTTAAATTGTTTCCAGCCTTGGTGAGGAGTTTTACCGTGAGGCGATTGAGCACTGCCGCAGTTATAATGCTCGACTTTGTGCCGAACGCTCCATGCGCCTGCCCTTCCTCGACTCCCAGACAGGTGTAGCGCAGAGTAACTGCTACATATGGATGGAGAAGACTCACCGTGGGCCAGGTGTGTGTCTGTGTGTATCCTACTACACAGGTGACTTTGACATAAGTTTTGGGATTTGGGTGTTTATGTGACCACTCTGGATCTGTTCGACCCAGGTGTGGCTCCAGGGCAGCTCTATACTTATCCTGCACGTTGCTGGAGGAAAAAGAGACGGTTGAACATCTTAGAGGATCCACGTCTTGGACCCATCGAGTTTAAAATCGGTAAGAACTGCTGTTTAGCAGAAGGATGAAAATAAATGTTTGATGCATTTGTTTGTTTGTTCTTTTTGTGAGAATGACAATCGCTTTTTCTCACATATCATCCTAATAAAACAAATGTATAAAAACGAAAAAGGTTACAGTAATGCAGTAATAAATGAATCTTTGTTAACAGTTAATGAAAGTGTAAAAGTCCATCTATTAGCCCAATGACGAAACTAACAGCATGGTCGAAGGTTAAATGCATGTAAGCCTTTTCCAGTGCTTCTGAAAAGAATTCTGTTATTTATTAGAGTTTATTTATACTCATTTTCTAGCTCCGAACTTTATCTGACTCCATTTTAAGTGATCGTAATATTTAGACTGTATTTCTAATTATAAGAACGGATCACAATAATCATTTATGACTTAATTTAGAGTTTTGATCTATCTGTTCCCATACTCTTCAATTTATACGTTCATTACTGGTCAATCGCCGCACAGAGTTTCATGCCCCGGGAATGCATCAGAGCTCACGATCAGAATGCCGGCACTCTGAAATTAGTCAGAGGATACGGGATGAATTAATATTTAATTAGGCTGGTTGTACAATACTAACACATGCCAAAAGAAAACATCTCACTTAATTCAAGATCCGTAACTTGCTAGTCTCAGTGGTTATAGAATTAAAAAGATCTCCAAACTACGGGGGCGATCCTACATATAGTCTATGGGTCTAATAATTTCCATAATTATGCCGCCATAAAGGTAGCGAAAATGACTTCACATAATCTACTGGATATAAAAGATTTCAGGAGAATTCAGAATGAGTCAAAACTTAACATTTTATTCGTCAGGTAAAATTGTATAATGCCAATTATATAATCAAACAATCATCAAGCCAATTCAGAGATGATATCTGTAACAATATAACATTCATTAACTCAAATATAGATTACAGAATTAAAGAATGCATACCTGAGCAGAGAAATACATTGCAGCACAAATGAGTTGCTGCAATGGGGGTCTTAGTTAACAAGATCTCCCCCGAGCAGTGTCCACCTTATACTTTTATACCCACTCAGAACAAACAGTCATAAATTCAAGACAATAGAAGCGTCACAGAGACTCTTGCCTGGTTACTTTGAGATGTTAATCATCTCTAGAGAGGGGGGAAGCATCTGGCAGATTATATCAAAGTCAAAAACCAAATCAACATATATAAATGAAATATCATAGTGAAATTAAGACCACTTTACCAATCACACAGAGACATTTAAAATGATACCAAACATGAATACAGTGCTATAACATACATCATATTAAAACCTTGAGCATTTTATGTGGACTGTGAATTATGGAGAAAGGTAGCTTACAGGTCAAGAAGGGGGGCTTGAGGTGAAATGAGAGGGGGTTCTTTCTCGCATTACCCCCTGGCCTGTTGGCAGTCCACACCTATGTTTGATGTTTGAATGGTCAATAGTAATTAAAATAGAACAGTTGGACAGCTGTAATCCTGTAATCCTTATCTTCTTAGACTCGAGAGTCTGTTTTTATTGCATCTCATGAAATTCCATATCAGCTCTAAGGATCTGCCATAGTGAAGAGGTTAAAAGCCATCTTACAAAAGTAAAGTCCTACATTGTTAGTTAGCTCACAGTGCATTAACTAATGTTAACAAGCCTAAATGTATTTTAATAATTCATTAATCTGTGTTGAACGATAAAGAAAGCCAACATACTGTTATCCTACATAAACTTATTATCCTTCTTCCGTCTTTTTCTTTCTAGACTAGTTTCTATATGCATCTCCTCCTAAACCATTCAAGCTACAAAAACCAAACTAACTGCAAACCTCCAAACTGCTCTGACTCAGGTTGCTATATCCTTTTCCAACTGATTCAAGCTTTAGCTTTAGATCAACACATGAGAGAGGGTTCTGCTGTCAAATTTAAGGTACGCGCACTCGTGTTTTCTGGAGGTGTGGCTTTGGACAGCAGGGGACGGTGTTTCAGAGATTTATGCTAACAGGCTAGCATTGTGGCAGATCACCTACTGCACCTTTAAATGTAAAATGTCTGTTTATTTACAACCTGAACACAATGCTAGTATAACATTAAGTAATGCTAATACATCTTCTTTGCTGTCATAGCACTAACTAGATACTAGAATGCTAATTAGTTTGTTTTTAACAGCCCAGGCTCGGGCCCCTCAGCTTACATATTTGTGAAACATAAAATACAGTTCTCAGGTACATTTCAGTTGACAAATTCAGGGCACTGCCTAGATTTTTGTGAATCTGAAAAAAGTTACTTAGGGTATATTTTGTTGTACATTTCAGATGCACGTTCTTCTTTTACATGTCCATAAGAAGTACAGGTCACCTAGTGCAGTGGTCCCCAAACACCGGGCCGCGGACCGGTACCACAGAAGAAATCATTAATTATTTCAATTTTATTTATTATCTGAGTCTGAACGATCTTTTATTTTGAAAAGTCTTTTATTTTGAAAAATTACTGTATTCTCTCGCTTACATCTCAGTCACTTGAGTGCCCAAATTTAACCCACAAGCAGCAAAATGAGTAAGAAACAGACGTCTTTGGAAAGTTTCTTTGCTAAGGAGAAAAGGCACAGCGAAGGATCTGCGAACTGCCAAGGAATAGATCCGCAAACCATTTGTCAATAAATCAGATGAATCCACCATGTCTGTGCAATAAGATCAACTGCTGGAGATTGCAAATGATGGAAGTTGGTTATTTCCAATTCAGGTGCGCGGCTTGCATGCACAAGCTGCAGGACGTGTTCGCGCCTTCCAGATGCACCCAGTTGAATGAATGCCACGAGCGCCTCAAGTGACAAGAACTGACCAATCAGCTTCATACTTTGTATGGAATATACACATTTCGGTAGACTAAAAATCTCAGACAAACACAAAACACCCAAACACTGCAGTGCTTTTTCATTTTCTCCACAAATAAAACTTGTATCAAACTTGTATGGAGCATTGTTTTGTGAGCTTGTCATCCTCTGAGAATACGATTGATGGTCGCCTAGCAGCTTATGTAAACCCCATAAAGTTAAAACTCATTTAATTTAATTAATTGTACCTTGATTTTACAGTGAATTAGTTATTTTTTTATTATGGTATCTGTACTGTATATTTCTCAGATTCTTGATTTGTGTACTTTGTCCACACTTGCTTGTAACCAATTGTACTTTTTAATGTTTTTGTGTTACATTTTTCTTTCATCAAAAGAAAGTTTAAAGTATCCAAATTTTTTAAACCATTTTAGATAATAATCCTTGCTGTATTAATATTGGAAATAATGAAATGTTACTCACTATTTACTCACCCTCAAGTGCTTCCAAACCTTGAAAACCTTCTGAAAACCTGTAACCATTGACATCTATACTATATGAAAAACAGATAATATGCAAGTTCATTTTTACAGGTTTTCAGTTTTCTTCAGAATAGCTTCTTTTGTGTTCAACAGAAGAAAGAAAGTCAAACATGTTTGTTTCAAGTGAAGGGTTGGTAAATGGTGACAGAATATTCAATCTTGGTTGCATTACCCCTTTGCTGTATTAGGGCCAGATTTCTTAAATTAATGTAAGACAGCAATCTCATAAAATTCTGCGGATGATCTACTGACAATTTTAAAAACACAAACGCAGCGCTTCATTTTCACAATGGCCACTGTAATCTAGAAAGAGCACCGCAAATTATTATTAATGTGGCTTTGTAATCGATATGTTGGCATAATGTCATCTTCTAGCATTACAGCAGTGAAGAACATCACAAATTTTTCACTGCAAGTTTCTGACAGCCCAAAAATATGGTTTACGTTGTTTTATGAGATGACATTTATTTGTGTTGTGTGTGCAGACTATGAAGCAGCGCTAAAGAAAGAAGGAGGTGTTCCTGACGGTCCCGTCCTGGAGTCACTCCTCAGCGGAGAACTGCTGGATAAAAAGGTGGAAACAAAGGAAGAGGAACCCATGAGCGAATGCCAGGTAAGAAAGATTCCCCCTAGGATGACTTTTTTTTTGCAGAAACAAACACTCGACAGTCAACTAGATAAAGACTTCTTTCACACTCTCTTCCATGAAGACACTGTCCCTGTGTGTCGTTTTCTTTTTTCAGTACCCTCTTTCCCACCATTCAGAGTTTCCGTCTACTGGCATCTTCCTCTCTTCAGCTCTTCCCTCATTCTCTCCGTCTTCCTCTCTGATTTCTCTATAGTACTTGTGTCTCTTCTTGGCAGTAACACAAATGCCTGCAGGGCCGACACGCCTCCACTGGCAGACTTCCTTGTTAACCACAAAATGTGTATATATATATTCTGAGTGTACATTTGTTATCGTCGTGCGAATATGCCGGTATGTTTGACAAGGCGCTTGTATTGATTTTGCGGAGAACGCTTTCTTCAACATCTCCGGGTTTGCGGGAAGTTACATTTATATAACCGCTTTGACACGCCGATGCTCATAGATCATAATGAAGCAGTGTGCGGTTTGATTGAGCTGTCAGTAGTGTCGCCACCCTCGCTGTTTAGCACACAACATGACATCTATCCCAGGGGCGGACAGTTAACCAATTAGCACTTCAATTAAGAGTCAGTCTTTGGAGTGCCGCGTCTCCTGGGAGTGGACCTGTGATCCTGCTGCTTGTGTCGCCTCAGGAGTTAAAAAGCTGCGCATCTCCCTGCTATTTCACTTCTGCAGCCACGCATTATGAGTGCACTCACAGTTGTGCACTTGTTAGGCAGTTATCATCACAGTCAAGGGCTTACTTTCAGCCAGAAATGGACATGTGCTGTTATCTTACTGAAAGGAATGGGTCACCCAAAAATGAAAATTACCCCATAATTTACTCCATCCTCTGAGTATA
This sequence comes from Danio kyathit, assembly GCA_903798195.1. Lineage (NCBI taxonomy): Eukaryota > Metazoa > Chordata > Actinopteri > Cypriniformes > Danionidae > Danio > Danio kyathit. The sequence continues at coordinate 18,368,766 of LR812533.1, read as the reverse complement.
TGACTTTTTTTCCTCGGTCAGACAAACAGAGTGAGTAGTTTTAAAATTTATCCCGGCTCTTCCATGCTGCATAATGGTGTTGAATAGTGGCTTTTATTTTGAAGCTTACAAAAAGTGGGGGTTAATGGATGCCTAAGGGCTGTGACACACCAAAGCGACCCCAAACAACTAGCGCAGACGAAAATCAGTGTGGACATGTGATCTTCCACCATCAAAATTCACATTGTGTACACCTGGCTTCAACCTTCAGCCATACAAGATGCAGGTGACTTTTATTTTTTTCAGTTGAACATTAAAGAAGATTTTTAGATTAAAATTAGGGCTGCACGATATTGGAAAAATCTGAAAAAATCTGATATCCAGCGATAGATTTTTCTGCGATTAAATATTGCGATATGTATACAGTTTCACAAGATGAATAGCTCTGTTTGACAGTTTTCCGGGGAGTCTAACAGTATTCAGGTACAATAAAAACAATCTTAGTTGCATTGTCTCGTTTCTAGTAGGGTTGGGTCGATAGACGATGCCATCATCCATCGCAGATGGCCGATAGACATCACGATGCTGAGCCGGCATCACGATCCTCTGCCCTGCCACCGTCACAGCAGCAACCCGCTCGTGAAATACACACTTAGGCCTCGTTTACAATAATACGTCTGGAATTTTAGAACGAAAACAATCCATGTCCACACTGGCATTTCATCTAGCATTTCTGATAAGCCCTCCTTCCACACTATACCGCTGAGAACGCACATCATGTGACCGCACACACACACAAAACACACAATCGCACACACACACACACACACACACACACACACACACACACACACACACACACACACACACACACTCTGTCATGCATTGCAGCGTATGTGTGCGTCTGAGCTCAAGTAGTCAGTGGGTGTTTTTGAGCACAAAACCCCAGAGAGCAGTGCACATCGGACAGTTTATCAAGGATGTACCGCTGGATCGCGTCTCAGTAAAGTTGTTAAACGTGATATTTAATTAATCTTGTCTCTATCTAACGATCAGGTAACGTGTCACAGCGTCAGTACACTGCTTTAATCTTTCACTTTCACTTTAATACTTAGTAATTTTAGCGAAAACCTCAGATGCTGTTCGTTGGTTCCTGTTGGTTGTGCACATTTTTCACCTACCAAGTTTGTCGACGCCATTATAACAACACAGATCACTCTGCCTATTCAGTCCCACGGAAAAAGTGATTGGCAGGTGGTAAGTTGTGTGTAACTTATCTTTATTTATTTATAGTTTGGTTATGGGTAAAACAAAGACCATGCGGGTCAGGTAGTTGAAACGGTAGGCTACAAATAATTAATTCATTTTAAGATAATACATTTTTCATAAATAATTAAATCACCACCACCTACGACGATGATGCCATCATCCATCGCGATGTTTTACATTAGACATTGTACGATGCCAAAGTGGTTGACATCGCCCAACCCTAGTTTTGTTTCCAAATATTTTGCATAATTTTCCATAAATTGTGTAAATAATTAAATGCAATTAATATTTGTTACACCCCAAACATCATCATTTTTTAAAACTCTTTTAAAATGCTATTTCACAGGCCTTAAAACACATGCAAATGATAAACCTTCACTTCATTATGGTTAAACTTAGCAGTGACTCTACAAATCACATGTTCTGTCACTCCTGGTCAACTATAATTCAACATTGCATATCTTGCGATGTGACTATTGCAGATGAGCACATTGCGATATCGATGCTGAAACGATATATTGTGCAGCTCTAATTTATATGATGTAAGTTATGGGTTAACGTCACAATGACTGTGTAAAAAAAGCATATCAGGGAATGGAAAATGAATACCTGTGGATCCAGAAGATACACTCTAACATGTGTTTTATGAAGCGAAATGATTTGTGTGCAAGAAATTGACATTTATTTACTACATTATTACATTTAATCCACAGCCTTGAGTAATTGGAAAAATCCAGTTTATTCATTCATTCATTTTCCTTCGGCTTAGTCCCTTATTTATCAGGGGTCGCCATGGCGAAATGAACTGCCAACTATTCCTGCATATGTTTTATGCAGCGGAAGCCCTTCGAGCTGCAACCCAGTACTGGGAAACACCCATAGACTCTTCCATTCACACACACACTCATACACTACGGTCAATTTAGTTTAGGGATGTCCAGATCTGATCACGTGATTGGAAATCGGGCACGATCATGTGGTTTCAGACTCGATATATATTCTCATTATTTTTTACTGTAACACATCTATAGTCATGCGGTGGCACAGAGTTAGACCTCTTTCTTGACTTCACACAGAAGCAGCAACGTGTGACATCACTTTGTTGCAGAGACACTATTGGTTAAATGCAGCTTGAAGCGGAAAGCGCCGGTATGTCTGCGGTATAGAGGTATTTTAAAGTTGATGACGACAACATTGCCATAGCAAACTGTGAGATATGTAAACTTTGGATTGCAAGAAGTGGAATGAAAAAGGCTACATTTACCACAACAAACCTGATAAGACACCTCAAAAACAAACGTAGAACCTCGATTTGAAATGCTGTCTTGCTACTATTTCACAGAGAAAGCTCTGCCAACCCTTTGTAAGAAGATTTCTGACAAACTACTTATGCTTTTATAAGATATACCCCATGTTTCGTTCACCACAGACATATGGAGTTCGTCCATAGTTCCCATGTCTCTACTAAACCTTTTTGTATTGGATTGGATTATGTATGTATAAGTATTGGATCAGGTTTTGGTATCGGCAGATACACAAAATCAAATAACTCAGACTCGAGGGCAAAAAAACCTGGTAGGGACATCCCTTATTTAGTTTATTCAATTCACATATAGCGCATGTTTTTGGAGTGTGGGGGAATCCGGAGCCTGGAGGGGAGAACATGCAAACTCCACACAGAAATGACAACTGGCCCAGCCAGGACTCGAACCAGCAACCTTCTTGCTGTGAGGTGACAGTGCTAACCACTGAGCCACCATGCCGTTCACTAAATCCAGTTATTTATTCCCGTTAGTTTTTCAGATTGTATTTGTTTTTTTTGTAATATTTATCTACAAACTAGTATTTGTTTATTGCACAAACTAATAGTCTCAATTGATCAAACTTCAAGGTTTTTCAGGTATTAAAGGGATAGTTCACCCATAAATAAAAATTCTGTCATCATTTACTTACCTGTCGCTTGTTCAAAACTTTTGTTATTGAATGCAAAAGAAGATATTTTGAAGAATTCTGGTTGCTGAGACACATTGACTTCTATAGTCATTTTTCCTTTAATTTAATTTGGCATCTATATGTTTTTGTGCTGATAACCGTTGACTTGCTTTATTTGAATCACTAAACAACGCAGTTCCAGCTAAAAATGTATTTAATGTTTTTATGTGATGGTTTTATGGCTAATATTTGCATATAAACGTTGATCAATGATGGCTAGCCCTCTGGCAGCTAGCTCTCTGCAATTCTCACATGGCCACCCATGTTAAGCAGGGCTGCGTCTTGTCAGTACTTGGATTAGAGATCACATGGGAAAGCTAGGGAGCTGTTGGAAGTTGTGTTAGTGATGCCAGCAGGGGTCGCTCAACCGGCGGTCTGTGTGGGTCCTAACACCCCAGTATGGTGAAGGGGACTCTATACTGCTCAGTGAGCGCCGTCTTTTGGATGAGACTTTTAAATCGAGGTCCTGACTCTCTGTGGTCATTAAAAATCCCAGGATGTCCTTCGAAAAAGAGTAGGGGTTAATCCTGGCCAAATATGCCCACTGGCCTCTGTCCATCATGGCCTCCTTAACCATCCCCATATGGTCTCCTCTCCACCAATCAGCTGGTGTGTGGTAATATAGCTGCCGTCACATCATCCAGGTGGACGCTGCACACTGGTGGTAAATAAGGAGATTCCACCCAAAAAATGTGTAAAGTGTTTTGAGTGTCCAGCAAAAGCACTATATAAATGTAAGGAATTATTAATTATTATTATTAATTAATATGAACAGAGGCTCAGATCAAACCTCGTTGGTTCTTACAGGAGCTTAAACATGCCACATGACGCACAAGATCAAACCTCATTGGTTCTCATGCATCAAGCAAGCATACTTCAACTTCCATGACAAAATTTGAATGCTTAAAACTTTTTCTGTTCAGTAAATAAAAACCTAAATTAAATTAGCTCATTTTAAAGACAGTCATATATCTTTTCTTATGGATTTATTATTTCTAGAATTGCTAAACCTGAAATATTTTACCTCAACATACTGTGAAATTTACAGTTATGAAGTTTCTCATTCAATAATAGTAACTCTGGCACCAGTCAGAAATACTGCAAACCAAATAAAAGATGAGGCTGTTGGTGCTACTAGGAGGAGTTAGACAATAGAGGAAGGGATTGTAGAGCCATGGCAACAATACTTCTCTCTTTATCATATATTTTCTACACTCTTGATAATTCATGTAAGCCAAATGTTATGCCTTCTCCATCCCATCACCCATTAATTAAAGCAAAAGATGAATGTTTGGAAGGCAACATGTTGTCTGACGTTTCTCCAAGAGTTTTTGTAATCAGAATCAGATCATCTTTTCATTTGTGTATCACAGTAACTGCAACCCCGACAACTGTAACAAATTGTAAAAACCAATGTTTTTTTGTGAACCGATGTGAAGCTTGGTTTCCCTATAGTTGTTTTCAAGGTCTGGTATTCTCCCACTCTCTCCTGTCTCTCCTGCAGCAGCTTGTTTGCCATTCCAGTGTTGTTCATATAGTGCGGCTGACTCATGTGTGCTGGTCTTTTCTTGTGCTCACAGAAGCTGCTGATGGGAGAGTTTCCTCATGAGCTGGACATGGAGGAAATGGAGGAGGACGTTCCCAAACGCAAGAATCGCACCAAAGGACGGGTAAAACACATGCAGCTGTTACTTGCAGTGGCTAATTAATGAGGATGAATCATTCCTATACTATAGTGAATCATTCCGTTTGCAGGCTGATTACCCTACTGAAAAAAAACCAGCTTAAACCAGCCTAGGCTGGTTGGCTGGTTTTAGCTGGTCAACCAGGCTGGTTTTAGAGGGGTTTTGGCCACTTCCAGGCTGGTTTCCAGCCATTTTCAGCCTGATCTTAGCTGGTCAGGCTGGGAGATGACCAGCTAGAACCAGCTTGACCAGCCTAGCCAGGCTGGGAGCCCAGCCAAATTCAGCTATGTCCAGCTTAAACCAGGCTGGTCAAGCTGGTTTTAGCTGGTTTTAGATGGTCATTTTCCAGTCTGACCAGCTAAGACCAGGCTGGAAACCTGCCTGGAAGTGGCCAAAACACCTCTAAAACCAGACTGGTCAACCAGCTAAAAGAAGCCTTTTTTTTAGCTGTTTTTTCAGCAGTGTACTTACAGTGCATTTAAACTACGCATTTAAGCTGTTTTTTCTTCAGAGTTGATTTCACAGTGCCCCTATTTTTTAAATATTACCTTTCATGCATCTTGTAGCTGTAGCTATGAATGTGAAAACTTTAAAATATCAAAGTGCACATTAAGTAAAGTCATAACCTCCTAAAAGAATGCAATCAATCAAAACAAGTTGTAATCAATACCAGTTTCACTTCTGTAACTGATCTATGTAAATCTGTAACACATTTGCATAATGGCTCTTCAAGCAATTATTGTCGAAACATTTTTTTCTGTGTGAGAACACAACGTGAGAAACCATGCGAGAACATGTTATCACTGTGTTATTTCGTGAAAGCACTGATTCCAGGAAACATGCAAATTCATGCTAACAATATGCTAACATTGCTAACAACTTTGTTAAATCATGCTTGAAATATTTTATAAATGTCCAAAATGTTAATAGCAACTCATTAAATTGATTCTTGCTAACATCAGTTCATACTAGAAACATTATGCTAACCATTGCTAAGAACTCATTACATCATGCTAGAAATATTTTAGAAATGTTTAATCATATAACAAGCTAAAATGTTAACAATGCTAGTTCATGCTAGAATTATGCTAGTAACATTCTAATTGATACAGGAAATATGCTAGCAACCTGTTAATTCATGTTAAATGTTAACAACATGTCAATTGATATTGGAAGCATATTAGCAGCATGTGAATTAATGCTAGTAACATGCTAACAACATTCTAATTTTACTAACATGTCAGTTCATATTAGAAACAGGTCAGTTCATACTAGTTTTAGCAATACTTGCTTAAACATATTAATGAAACATGGAAACATGCTAACAACATGCTCATTCCTGCTCTCAACATGCTAATTCATTCTTAAATATGTTGCGTTGTTGTTGTTGTTGTTGTTGTTGTTGTTGTTGTTGTTGTTGCTGTTGTTGTTTTACTGGTTATGTACTGGACCAGCAAAGATCCAGCAAGGACTAGCATATGATTAGCAAAGACTAAAACCAGCAGCCATGTTTTAACCTACCAAACCAGCATTGGTTGTGCTGTCATTATGCTAATTCACGTTGGAAACATGCTAATTCATGCAACTTTGTCAAGCTAACATCAAAATTTATCATCAAACTTTACTCGTCTAGTGTTACATCAAGTATTGTTTATTTGCTTGTGTCTGTGTCAGAAGAGACCTGCTATGTATTTTCAGGTCGCAAATGGCCAGCTGGGATCCACTGCTTTAGGTAGCAATTAGATCCACAACCCAAACTGATGGTTTGATAGCAACATATCAAATTGTTAATTCTTGCTAGAAACATGCTGACAACATGCTAATCTTGCTAACATATAGTGTATTCAAAATAAAACATGTAAATTTATGCTAACCATTGCTAACAACTTGTTATATCAGGCTAGAAACATTTTAGAAATATGCTTAATCATATAGCAACAAGCTAAAATGTTAACATTGCTTGTTCAGACTAGAAACATGTTAGCAACATGTTAACTGATATTGAAAATATAGTAACTTGTTTTGATTGTAGAAATTTTAACAACATGCTAATCTTGCTAACATGTGAGTAAAACATGCTAAAACATGTTAATTGATAATGGAGGCATACCTAGGAGGATGTGAATTAATGCTAGAAACATGCTAGCAACATGTTAGACTTGCTAACTTTAGTTCCAACCCCTATCAGACACACCTGGGCTAGCTAATCAAGCTCTTACTAGGCTTTCTAGAAACATCCTTGCAGGTGTGTTGAGGCAAGTTGGAGCTAAAATCTGCAGTTCACTGGCCCTCCAGGACTGAGTTTGCTAAAACAGCTGGATCCTTGATGTTGGAAACATGCTAACAAAATACTCATTCCTGTTATCAACATGCTAATTCATTCTTAAAGATGTTACATGCTGGTTGTTGTTGTTTTACTGGTCATGTGCCGATCCAGCAAGGACTAGCATATGATTAGCAAAGACTAAAACCAGCAACCATGTTTTAACCTACCAAATCAGCATAGGTTGTGCTGTCATTATGCTAATTCAGGCTAGAAGCATGCTAATTCATTTAGCTTTGTCCAAATTTGTCATCAGACTTTACTCATCTAGTGTTATTTACATTGAGTATTGTTTATTTGCTTGTCTCAGAAGAGACCTGCTGTGTATTTGCAGGTCGTAAATGGCCAGCTGGGATCCACTGCTTTAGGTAGCAATTAGATCCACAACCCAAACTGACAGTTTGATATGAATATATCACAGACCTGTATGTTTGCAGTGAGCCCTGCAGGGTCTTTGTTTAATCTAGGATTCCCATTTCTTGAAGGCTGCCGTCTGAACAAAGCAGGCCATTGTAGCTCATCAGCCATTGATCCATTATGGCTGTTTAGCACATCTCCAGGTTTGATCCCAGCGTACCTTTCATCATTGCGTTTCTCTGGCTTTGTGTTGATTCAAAGTAGCTTCTTCCCAACCGCCATGAAAAACATCCTTTAATACCACTTTAAAGACAACACCTGATGTGTGATAGCACACCGAAGACATGGCCGAGTTCATCTGTAATTATAACCCCACATACATGAAAGGCTGGAGTGGAAAGTGGTCCTGTGTAGAAATGCATGCAATACTGCAGTAACAATGAAAGAAGCATGGCCTGGTGGAGATGCTCATAAGTGAATATTAGGATGGGCATGTGAATTTAAATATAATGGTTATTGAATTTTACATGAAGTTGCATGTTAGATCAATACGTTTTAATGCAAAAATGGGTGTCCCAGCATTATATAATATAGAAATTGTTTTTAGCAATTGTTTCAGCATATAATCAAGTAGGCAACATTGTCTCAAACAATGGCAGTAGTTCAAGGCAATAGCATCTGTTTGTTGAGCAATGTAGGACAGACGGACCCTGAAATGTAGAACATTTTTTTTATTAGCTGATTAAATATATTTCTCTGACTTTAGTGCTGTCAAACTATTAAGTTGAATATCAAAATAATAATAATACAGCATCAGAAATGGCAACCACATTATTTTAAATAAACGTTGTATTGTACATATTGGCATTATTGCATCCAGTTTATATTATATTATATTATATTATATTATATTATATTATATTATATTATATTATATTATATTATGTTATATTATATTATATTATATTGTGTTATATTATATTATATTATATTATATTATATTATATTATATTATATTGTGTTATATTATATTGTGTTATATTATATTGTGTTATATTATATTGTGTTATATTATATTATATTGTGTTATATTATATTGTGTTATATTATATTATATTATATTGTGTTATATTGTGTTATATTATATTATATTATCTTATATTATATTATATTATATTATATTATATTATATTATATTATATTATATTATATTGTGTTATATTATATTATATTATATTATCTTCTATTATATTATATTATATTATATTATATTATATTATATTGTGTTATATTATATTATATTATATTATATTATATTATATTATATTATATTATATTATATTGTGTTATATTGTGTTATATTATATTATATTATCTTATATTATATTATATTATATTATATTATATTATATTATATTATATTGTATTATGTTATATTATATTATATTATATTGTGTTATATTATATTATATTATATTATATTATATTATATTATATTGTGTTATATTATATTGTGTTATATTATATTATATTATATTATATTATATTATATTATATTATATTATATTATATTATATTGTGTTATATTATATTATATTATATTATATTATATTATATTATATTATATTATATTATATTATATTATATTATATTGTGTTATATTGTGTTATATTGTGTTATATTATATTATATTATATTATATTATATTATATTATATTATATTATATTATATTATATTGTGTTATATTATATTATAAAATATTTAAAAAACATAATTGTATTTTATTTTAGCTAATTGTCATGAAATATAAATTTGTGTATTTATTTGTTTATTAATTTGTGTAAAAATATGGTTAAACCATAGCAAAAATGACAATTCTTCACTGAAAGCTACAGACACAACTGTTTCTTGGGCTTTTTCCATTGCATTTTTACTCTATTTACATGCTTTGAATAACAAATTGTTATCCTATTTACTACTTTAATTCAAATTCATCAGCAGAATTCCCATGTCAGTGCACAGGGCTCATTCCTGGCAGAAATGACTGGAGTTTCAGTAGTCTAGTCTAGCAGATTTCCATATGAGGATAACAAACAGAAAGTCTTGGCCCGCATCCCTTGAATCTCTCACCTTCTGTGCTGTTAATTGGGGCACACAACTTCCTGTAAGATCTGTCACTCCCCACACAGAAGAGATGCTGTGATAATGGTGTGTGAGGTATAATTAATGCTGTGTAAGAGGATTTGCTGTAAGAAGGAAGAAGGAAGTGGAGTGGGGGGCTGCCGAGGGGACTAAATAACCATGCTTCCCCATCCGCACCTGTGTAAAATAAACCAGTCACCAACTGTAAATAAGCTTTAATAAATTTAATGACATTTTTTTGTGGCCTAAAACGACCAAAATTTACAACAATATTAGTAGAATTTATGTTGTACACGACATCAACCTCTTTTACGTAACTACCATTAAAATAATGTACATTTCATGCTCAGATTCATGCCGCGTCCATTCACGCTGGTCTTCTGAGGTAATAAACTTACTCCTGACAGCAGATCTCCTCCCAAAATAACAGTGACCTCTTTGTTTACAAGTTTATGGCCGTTCAAATGGTAATGTGATTTGCATTTAAATGGCAGAGGTGGAAGTTCCTTCAAAATAATGAGGCCAAACTCTACTTCAAGTTTATTTCATACAGATTAAACCCAGAGAACATTTGTTTTCAAGTATAGTTGGTTCATTTAAAAGTAGAGATTTCAATTTCAAGCTTTATGTAAATATCTTTATCATGTCTGTGAGGCAAGTATTTGCTGAGATCAGCCAATCCGAATGTTATCACTTGATTGAATCGGTGTTATCAGTGGTTATCAGCTCATAGATATGGGCCAGTAGGGGCCTTCTGCATCTAGTATGCTCAGAAAGCTGTTATCATGCTTTCACATGGTTAATCAGCAATAGATCACATAAGGTTGCGGCCGGAAGTTAACGAGAATTTTTATATTATTTATTAAATTTCCCATTAATTGTATTTTATTGAGCGACACAGTGGCGCAATAGGTAGTGCTGTCGCCTCACAGCAAGAAGGTCGCTGGGTCGCAGGTTCGAACCTTGGCTGGGTCAGTTGGCGTTTCTGTGTGGAATTTGCATGTTCTCCCTGTGTTCGCGTGGGTTTCCTCTGGGTGCTCTGGTTTCCCCCACAGTCCAAAAACATGTGGTACAGGTGAATTGGGTAGACTAAATTGTCCGTAGTGTATGAGTGTGGATGAGTGTGTGGATGTTTCCCAGGGATGGGTTGCGGCTGGAAGGGCATCCGCTGCGTAAAAATGTGCTGGATAAGTTGGCGGTTCATTCCGCTGTGGCGACCCCAGATTAATAAAGGGACTAAGCTGACAAGAAAATGAATGAATGAATTTATTAAATTTCCCATTAATTGTATTTTATTGAGGCAACGCAGTGGCGCAGTAGGTAGTGCTGTCGCCTCACAGCAAGAAGGTTGCTGGTTCGAGCCTCGGCTGGGTCAGTTGGCATTTCTGTGTGGAGTTTGCATGTTCTCCCTGCGTTCGCTTGGGTTTCCTCCGGGTGCTCCGGTTTCCCCCACAGTCCAAAGACATGCGGTACAGGTGAATTGGGTAGGCTAAAATTGTCCGTAGTGAATGAGTGTGAATGAGTGTGTATAATAATAATAATAATAATAATATTAATAATAATAATAATAATAATATAAAGGGACTAAGCCGAAAAGAAAATGTGTGATTAATAATAATAATAATAATAATAATAAAATAATAGGCTAATAATAATAATTAATATTTTTTACTTAGGGTTTTTTTATTGTTTAGTTTTTTATTAGTTGTTAGCAGGACCAGAATACGAACACATCGGGCCCTGGGGCTATAACAAAGGGTACCATTTGTTTTATTTGATTTCCTCCTATTGAATTAATTATATATATATATATTATCTTTCTTTTTCAAATATTTCTCAAATGATGTTTAACAGAGCAAGGAAATTTTCACAGTATGTCTGATAATATTTTTTCTTCTAAAGAAAGTCTTATTTGTTTTATTTTGGCTAGAATAAAAGCTGATTTAATTTTTTAAAGGCAATTTAAAGTCAAAATTATTAGCCCCTTTAAGCTATTTTTTACCCCGATAGTCTACAGAACAAACCATCGTTATACAATAACTTGCCTAATTACCCTAACCTGCCTAGTGAACCTAATTAACCTAGTTAAGCCTTTAAATGTCACTTTAAGCTGTATAGAAGTGTCTTGAAAAATATCTAGTCAAATATTATTTACTGTCATCGTGGCAAAGATAAAATAAATCAGTTATTAGAAATGAGTTATTAAAACTATTATGTTTAGAAATGTGTTGAAAAAATCTTCTCTCCATTAAACAGAAATTAGGGAAAAAAATAAACAGGGGGCTAATAATTCAGGGGGGCTAATAATTCTCACTTCAACTGTATATAGGACTATTATTTTGAGGGCAACGTCACAAGCTCAGATTTGGTTGACCAGTCAGAGGAAAAAGAGTGTTTCAGCACTGCCTACATGTGTATAATGGATTTTAAAGTCGTTTATCCGTTTTCCTACTCTACACCAAAAATGTAAAATCGAGCCAAAATCTGCCGTTTTCTAAGTTGACCTTTTTTTGTTTGAAAATGGATATGGAATGGACGGAAGACACTCTGATTGTTCTGCGGTCTTTGGTGCTGCATCTCGTGTTTTTTTGATGCATTCTGTGCTAATGAGTGAATGTTCATCAGCCAATCAGAGTCAGTTCAATTTTACAATAAGTATCGGAAAACTTTTTATTTTTATGGCATGTTTATGTTTTAGTCTATATTGAAAAGTTTAAGTGTGTGTGTGGTTGTGTTGAGATTGACAGATGCCTATTTAAAGCAACAGGAAGTTTTGCGATTGATTTAGCTAACTTAAAGTGTGCTTTGGCTGAGTACTAGTTGATATAACATTAAGTTACACCTCTAAGGCTAGCTTTGAAAAATAGCAAGTTCCTCTGAATTTTGCAGCATTTGGTTGATTTTGCTTGAACTTACGTGATTGCAGAATACTGAAGGTACTGGTAAATGAACTTGTGCATGTTTACATGTGTGTTTTTTCTGCTATTTTATGTGTCTAGGCATGTGGCATTGGTGGGATGAGAAAGAGACAGGATCCAGCATCTCTGGAGGATCGAGACAAGCCATATGTGTGTGACAGTGAGTATCATGCTCAACTTATAAACACAGTATAGCTCTGTTGTTGAAGCAGGCAGTGGGAGACCAGTACTAGAGCACCATATTACCAGATAAATGTGTACAGTGCTGTTCTCCTGATAATGGCATGTTTAATGACAAGTTTCACTGTGGCGATTCATCTTGTGTGACAATAGTCCCTTTCACACAGTGATACCGGCAAATATCCAGAAAATTACCGGAACAACTTTACCGATACATTTAAAAACACGCTGTTTACACAGGCAAGGATGTTCCGGATTTTTTTCCGGAAAAGACCATTTACACATCTATTCCAAAATACCGGTAAATTCTGACATTAAACAGAAATGGCCTTCAAACGGCTGCGCTTGTATTTGTAAACATAGAAGGGGTCGGGCTCTTGTTGATGGTTTCACTTTTATTTAAAGCATTAGCATTCATGCAGCAGCTTTGTTCCAGAGACATCCAAAGGCAGAAAGACAAAGTGCAGCTAAATGTTTACACATTTGACATTACAAGTTTTGTGGATGGATAAGTATTGTGAACAACTTATATGAAAACATATGAAGGAACACTTTTACATGTTGAGATGTTCATAATATGTGTGTGCTGGCGCTCACCGACTGCTCCACGTGCACACGCATCAAGCAACTGAAGCAGAGCTTGAAGGTAAACAAACAGCGGTTTATCATAGGCCTTTTATCCATATTTTTTTCCACAGTTGGCATTAAGAAGGAACATAAAAACGTATCTGACTAACATCTAGCAACTAAATGTGTCTGGAAAAATATTCAAAGGCTTTTATTTTCATAAACAGCACGGATGTGAGACGTCTCACGTCAGCACATTCTAAATGTGAACGCGGTCTTTCCGGCAGTCTTCCTTCTGCGTTCACACAGCGCAGCATTCCGGCAAATTACCGATAATGTTACAACTTCTTTTTCCGAAAAATTGCCGAAACGAATTTACTGGTATTTTCAAAAAGGGCCTGTTCACACATGATCCCTTTCCAGAAAAGTGCCGGTAATTTTTTGGAAAGGTCTGTATGTGTAAAAGGGGCTAATGTTTCATATGCTGTTTTTCCATGGGCAAAAGGCATAGAATGTTTACATGCATGAATTAAATAGATAGAATTTTTAATATTATTTTACAAATATAATAAACTTAATAAAGAGGTTTTTGATTATAAGAATGATTGATTGCTAATATTAAATATACAGTTGAAGTCAGAATTATTAGCCCCTCTAAATTATTAGCCCCCTGTTTATTTTTTTCCCCAATTTCTGTTTAACAGAGAGAAGATTTTTTTAACACATTTCTAAACATAATAGTTTTAATAACTCATTTCTAATAACTGATTTATTTTATCTTTGCCATGATGACAGTAAATAATATTTGACTAGATATTTTTCAAGACACTTCTATACAGCTTAAAGTGACATTTAAAGGCTTAACTAGGTTAATTAGGTTCACTAGGCAGGTTAGGGTAATTAGGCAAGCTATTGTATAACGATAGCTTGTTCTGTAGACTATCGGGTAAAAAATAGCTTAAAGGGGCTAATAATTTTGACCTTAAAATGGCTTTTAAAAAATTAAATCTGCTTTTATTCTAGCCAAAATAAAACAAATAAGACTTTCTCCAGAAGAAAAAAATATTATCAGACATACTGTGAAAATTTCCTTGCTCTGTTAAACATCATTTGAGAAATATTTGAAAAAGAAAAATAATGTCAAAGGGGGGCTAATAATTCTGACTTCAACTGTATGTATGCTATCTATTACTATATAAATATTGTACTTATTTTATAACTTTATTATATTTATATTTACTTTATTATATAAAATATATATTTTTTAAATAAACTATTTAAACTTTAAGTTATAAATTCAAACGCTATTTAATTATTAGAATAATTATATTTACATAGTTATTATAATTGTATTTAAAAATGTTTGTACTTCATTTTATTTATTAAAATGTGATTTTTGCATATTAAAACTTAATTTTAATATAATAAATTAAAATGAGTGAGAGTAAATAATGATGTCGATATTTCAAATATAACACTTGTAAGTCATTTTATTAACGTATATTAAAAGTTATTAAAGGATATTATTTCACTGATTAAATTAATATACCAACATTACAAATTGTTGATATAAACATTTTAATTATTGCTATGAAATAATATAAAAATATATAATAGCTATTGTTATACAAGTATAATTATTAAACTAAATGATCTGATTTTAATACAGATATTAATAAATAAATATTATTGTACAAATGAATAAAAAGTAATAAAATGTGATAGTAAATAATAATAATAATAATAATAATAATAATATAGTAATAATAATAATAATTATTATTAATTTAATATGAATAATAATTATAATAATAATAATAATAATAATAATTATTATTATTATTATTATTATTATTATTATTATTATTATTATTATTATTATTATTATTATTATTCATATTATTATTATTATAAAAAAACAGCTGAACCTTTTTTTGACTGTCTTTTTGTTTCTTTGTGTGTTTCTTTGTGTTCAGTTTGTGGGAAGCGCTACAAGAACCGTCCAGGTTTGAGTTACCATTACACTCACACACACCTGGCAGACGAGGAGGGTGAGGAAGACTCTGAACGCCACACACTGCCCTTTCAGCGCAAGAACAACCACAAACGTGAGCGCAGCATCAGCCTCAACAACGGATTACACACTCATACCACAACCCATAGAGTACCACTATTCTAACACAATGACCCACTCTCATACCCCTTTTCCACTGACCCCCCGGTGCTGGTGCTGGTGCTGGAGCCGCTGTCCAATCCGGCCCCATCCCGTGCTTTTCCAATGAAATAACCGTGGACCAAATTGACTTCATCTCTTAATCCTGCTGGTCTTAAAATAGCCACCATTATTGCCAGGGACCAAAGGGCGGGATAAAGTTTCCAAAACAGCAACTCATGACAGGACTAGATCGTTCATTTTTTTTAATCAAGAAAAACTAAATGGAAATGCCCAATGCAGCATCTGACTTTCTGTTTTGTCCTCTCTTTTTTTGTTCCTACTTTTGCTGTGCTGCAAAGCTACTCAAACCACTTTATTTTCCCCATCTGTCTGAAATAAAAAGATTTTATTTACAAATATGTGTCAATTGATTGCTATGAATTTTATTTATCATATACTGAACACCTAAAACATTCATAGTTTGCTTTCCTCATTGTTTTTAAAGCATTGTGGTTGAATTAACATAGTATTTTGTCACTAAAAAGAACTTTTGGTTCCATTTTAGTAACATACTTTGGTTTCCTTTAACAAATATCTGGTTTCGAAGACGTTAACGTAGTAAAGTGCTTTTTATTATAGAAATTATTATACAAAGCATACAAAAAGACATTCATATCACACACAAATATAATCAGGATCCGATGTTTAAACTAGCTGGGTTTCCATCACCCTGTGTGTTAAATCACATTTTAAAGTATCGCATGAGAAATGAGTAATAGAAATGCCAAATACCGAATATAAGATAAACTTAATTTGCTTATTTAATTTTTATGCTTATCTAGAGGTGGTTTTGAGTTGTACGTAAGTAGTTAACACCAATAATAGAAGATAAAAACTCATTTGACGAATAAACGCAACTTTACACTCCCCATGACTTCATTATATGTGCCTTTTTGCTGTTGGTTGCTAGGTTACCAATACTATAGTTAGCTGCTCTAACAACTTAATGGAAATGCACTTAATTCGCATTTGTTTTTTTGGTCCTTTTTTTGCAAACTTTAGATTTAGATTGGGTTCACTTTAGAATGGAAACCTGGCTAATGTCATTTCGCAAATGATATAATTCAATTGGTTACCTCACACACTGCTGTCAGTATCTATATCTACATCTTTAGCTGCTATAGTAATGATATGAGTTGACACTCAACAAACAACTAGGAGTAGCTGTCATTTTTGACAGAATTTAACATTTTGTTTGTGTTTGTGTTTTTTACAGTCAGATTTTAATGCATACACTGTGTCCAAAAAAAGATGACTCACATTTAGTAGCCAATGGCTTAAAGAAACGCAATAATTTGAGATCCAATGGACTCGGATTTGGATTGGGTTTGTAATCATGGGATTTATTTGTGTTTTTCTCTTTTAAGCCTAAATGGATTTGAATGGGATATGGCCAGAAATCTGCCTGTCTGAAAAAAAAGACATCTTGGGAGGTTATGGATAAACATAGTTATTTCATTCACGACAATGAAAATGTGGTACAACGCCCCCGAGCACCAGCACCGTTTTGGTGGAAAAGGGTATTAACCATTTCATACATGCATTCTACTAAGGACTCATGGCAGTTACATAATCAGTATTTTGTCATTTACAGTAAAAATCATCCTAAACATGTCAAAACAAGATTTTTTAAAGGAATAGTGCACCCCAAAACTTTTAATATGCTGTAAATTTACACACTTATCAATATGTCCATGACATATTTTTTTGCTGAAACTGTGGTCCTTGGATATTCATAAAATATGTATATATTGTATTGTCAACAAAATGGTGTTAAAAATTATGAAATTTATATATATATATTCACCAAAAACCACGATTTCAGCTAAAAATCTTATTTAATGTTTACTGGAGAAAAAAAAATCATCCACTTCTTGGATGATCGGAAGGTGAGTAAATAAACAATGATACAATATCATAGTTGGGTCAAATATCCCTTTAAATTCCATGTATTTGTTTTACATTATTAATACATCAAAGCATAAATATAACACATTTCAGTGAGATTTACTTTTCCATACAAAAGTTTGTACATAGTCTCAAACTTTTGAACATTCTTTTTGCTTATTAAAATATAGAAAAATGATTTGCCATTATTTACATTTTTTAAAATTTAATTAGTGTTTTTGAAGTTTGCATAAAAATTAGCAAAGCGATTCTCATTCACACAAATGTGTGAAAACAAATTAAAATTCTGTATTATGCCAGGCCAGTAGGTGGCAATGTCACTTTGTAAAGAAAACCTTTTTTTTTTTTTTTTTGCACACATGCAGTCCTGTAGTCTACCATTGTTGTTTTGATTGTTTTGAAGTACACACACATGACTGCAGAGCAAAAATTTAAATCTCATGTGCATGACATTTTTACAAATTTGCTGTTGTTTGCAGTTCACATAAAGTAAATAAGGATAACATTTTTAAATGCTTGCACTTTGAAACTCATTTTTGCTTGCAGTGTTCAGGAAACAAAACTGCTGTTATATAAATGGACAACAAAAATGTATAAAATATTTTAACCATTTGACGATCACACCAGTGTGATTAGAAAGTTTAGTGAGTCATGTGATCAGCTGCTGAAGCAAATCTGCTTTCTCGTGATGGCTCGCACTGAGCCAGAGAAAGACATGTGTGGCGCTTGACATGAATCAATTTATTCAGACATTTAAATACACATCACTACTAGCAAACCATAACATTTGTGGTTTGTAAAATACATTCTGATATCTATGGAGATGACAGAAAGAATTATTTTTAAACCTAATTGGATGATGTGCGTTATTTATATCAGATACACAGTCTTTAGTTTACTAGAATGTTTACTCTATTCTTACCCCAGTTAAACAACCATATTTTTATGTATTTTGGGAGAAGTTGAGAAGCCATAACAGATCAAATAATATGAACACTTAAGCCAGGGAGTCCAAACTCGGTCCAGTTAATGAAGCTCTTTCTAGGTGTAATAGAAACTTCCAGGCAGGTGTGTTGAAGGAAGTTGAAGCTATGCAGGGCTCTGACCCTGCAGGACAGAGTTTGGACACCCCTGACTTAAATGAAGAAATACTCTATATGTCCTCACACTTTTGAGAATCTGCATATCAGATATTTTACAACATATTTAGGACATTTGTCAATATTTGCAGAAAAGGGGAAAAAGGACATGAAACAATATTTACATAAATCATCGAACTGGAGTGTGTCCCATTATAAACTTAAAGCAAAGCAATGCAAACTTTAAAGGGACTAAATAATGATGACATCAAAAAACTCATTCAAGCAGGGACAGCATACTTACGTATGAAATGTTTAATTGATGTTGTGTAAATGCCCTTTAAGTCTTAAGCTGCAGTCACACTGCAATTTTTTCACCCTATTGACTTCCATATGCAAACTAATGCACTAGACTGGTAATGCAAGCTTGTGTGACAAATTTTGCGTATTGCTGCATTCTAAAGTTCAATCTTGGTGAAATCTGACATGAACGTTCTGCTGCGTAAAACATATGCCAGAGTTGTTGGCGGTTCAATCCACTGTGGCGACCCCTGATAAATTAGGGACTAAGCCAAAGGAAAATGAATGTGTGAGAGCAATAGAAATCAAAACATGACCTCTCTGTGCATAAATATAAAATATGAATTAATTGCTTTTTTAATCAGTGTTGTATCATCTTGTGTTTTATCCCGATTATTTTCGCAGCACAGCCAACAGAATTTGACATGTTTTGGTGTGACCACGGATTATAGGTAGGCCCACGCAGAATCTGCGCATGCAGAAATCCGCAGATTTTCCCAGATTTTCATCCCGTCATTGAGTCTATTTATTTGTGTGGAAATGTGTTTACATTTATATTTATTCAGTTTTTAAATTCATTTCAGTAATTTTACTGACTAATATGAAAACGTTCATATGATTTTGAACGCACTTATGATTTACTACAGTTTGTAAAGTAATAATTTCTGTCTTTTGGTAGATATATGGGAGATATATTATATAAGAGACTTGCTCTGTTCACCAAATAAATAGATCTAATTGGATTTGCATTGGAAACATTAAGTAAAAGTTAAAAATGTATTTTTTTGTAACATATTTGTAACAAATTACGATACACCCAAAATTATTCCGCATGAATCTGGAGATACTTTTTGCAATATTCTAGAATATTTGCAGAAATAGCAAAAAATGTCTGCAGATTCTGTCTGGCCCTACTTATAGGGTAGAGTCAAAGCTTCCATTAACATTAGTATTGCAAAGCTCACACAAGCTTCACAGATAAGTTGACTCTGCAGGGATTTTTTTTCATGAAACACCTGGATTCCTATTAAAGTGACTAGAAGTTCGCTTTGAAGAAAAACGATAATCGTGTCTGCACATTTTTACAGTTTCTGCACAATTAAAATATATCTATGATTTAGGATTTCTGGGATATTTTAACTGGTAACCAATGATAAGCAACATGCTTTTTTTTGCAGTACGCTGCACTGTATCACACTAAAGTCACGTGACAGTATCAGTATCAAGATCTTCCACCCCTTGTTTATGGCTCTGCTGTGTCCACTTTCTAGCCTTTTGCCAGACAAAGCCAAGGTAACAGTGACCTCTTTGCTGCGTCCTTGTGAAATCATGCCTATTTACCTCCCCGAGAGATATCGCTGCTTAATTAGCCTCTGTTTACCCCTCACCACCACTTGCTTTTTGCTTCGAAAGCGACGAATATTTAGATCCTTTTAAACTTTGCTGAATTTTCCAGACAGAACGCAAACACGAGCGTCTGCAGGATCCTACATATCCCCCCTTTTGCGTTTTCGCATTTCAAACACACCCCTTATTCCCATACTCCACCACGAGCAATATTATTAATAAGAGAGGTTTTAATGAAACCTAGGCCCATGCATTATTCATGCAATATTTAGAGGGAAGGAGCAAGATGTAGATGTAGCAGGATAACTAGAGCCGTCCAACTCAAGATGGAGAATTGGAGCCAGACCAAATCCGAAATTCCCATCCTCTGCCTTTATTTGGTTTTGCGGCTCTGCAAGCTCTCTCTGTTCTATCAGTTTGATGAATGACAGATTATTCAGCCAAGAGATGAGATTTCACCTCTCATTCTCGCTCTCCGTCTTTCCCTTTTGCCATCCCTTTCTCGCTTTCTCTCTCTCTTTCCCCACCATCACCCTTGTCTTCCTGCCGTATGCTCTCTCTCCTCTATCTCCTTTTGATTTAAGATTCATCCATCAGTTCTTTGTATTTTTTTCCTCCTCTCTTTATTTATTTCCACTGCAGAGTTGAGGCTGCTTGGCTGAGATGAGCAACTGCATTAAAATTCATGCCTGCTCATATTCTTTTTCATATAGTGTTGTGGTGTTGCTGCTGCTGCTGGTGGGACAGAGGGGGTTTTGGGGGCTGTCCAGCCGCGTCTGGGGGGAGGGGTGCCGTCTGGTGTCAACGTGTGGGGAAAAGGGTAGAGGGCGGGATGGCGGGGGGATTGCTGTTTGCATTTGAGGTCGACCCTCTAAATGTGCACCTGAAAATTGGATTTTGTGATTTGGGAGTTCTAGTTAAAATCCTCCCCCACATGCTCTCGCTCTCTCTCTCTCTCTCTCTCTCTCTCTCTCTCTCTCTCTCTCTCTCTCTCTCTCTCTCTCTCTCTCTCTCTCACACACACACACACACACACACACACACACTGGTAAAATGGCTGAATTTGACAAGATTTAAAGCTAAATTTGTACAATTCCTTATTTAGTTTAAGTACTTTGCAGTTTTCCAGCACAAGTGTGTAAATATCCAGAGCACAAGATGCATTTATCTGAGAAGATTTTTTATAATATTAATATGTCCAGTCTATTCACAAACATATCTTTAAAATTTTACATGACGATTGATCAAAAATGTATGTTGGCAGTGTGTGGCCACATTTACCCTCTCTCTCTCTCTCTCTCTCTCTCTCTCTCTCTCTCTCTCACACACACGCACACACACATACACACACTGACTCACTTGCTTTTATTCCCAGTAATCATAAACAGTGTCTCAAAAGTAGGTAATTTGACTTTTTCATATAAAAGATGGCCACACTGGCACTAGTCCCGCCCACATTTTCCTTAGCCCCTCCCACAAGTGACATGTTTTCTTCTTTCTAAAGACTGATTTATACCAGTGTCCCTTCAAGGCAAGTCATTTCACTTGGCGGCCATCTTTGAAACACCTCTCGGGCAGTATGCTTGGGCGTTCTGTTTGAAAGGGGAAACATCAAATTCTCCAAAATAGCTTGCCAAACTTACGGCTGAATTTCATATTAGGAATCACCAATTAAATGAAATAACAACTGTGTCTTTAGTTTAATTTCTAAAGGTCCAAATCACACAAAATCTGCAGAAACTCACGTCTAGTCCGAACCTTTTCCACGGAGTGTTGTCAGTCTATAGCGATCGATGATTGGCTTCTGTAGTAGAAGACAGACTTTATTCGCCATATAGTGATCGATGATTGGCTCCTGTACTAGTAGGTGGGGCTTTATTCACCATATTGACCGTTACACTTTTTCCCATTCAAAAAGATACGAGTGACATGTCTTGTGTATTCTATAGTCTTTGTTTATATTTCTGCATCAAGTGCATGCGTATGCTCCGGCGCAGCCTGTGCACAGTCGCATAGCCCTCATTGTGGCTGACGCTGATGCTGATAACCTCTCAAAAATGTAACTACACGTCGCAACGACGCGTAACTCAAGCTCAGTAATTGGTCAGCTTGGTAGTGATGACAAGCGTGGGCGGTGCTTTTTTCAAGCTAACATTATTACATCAAGGGCAGTGAGTGATTTTTCTGTAGACATTAGCTGTATACATTAATTTATTCATTTTCTTTTCGGCTTAGTCCCTTTATTAATCCGGGGTCGCCACAGCGGAATGAACCACTAAAAGGCTAAATTGTCCGTAGTGTATGAGTGTGAATCAGTGTGTATGGATGTTTCCCAGAGATGGGTTGTAGCTGGAAGGGCATCCGCTGCGTAGAACATTTGCTGGATAAGTAGGTGGTTCATTCTGCTGTGGCGACCCCAGATTAATAAAGGGACTAAGCTGAAAAGAAAACTAATGAATGTTTTCTTTATGTGGCCCAACTACATGAGCTTTTTATATAAACTGAAATAATATCAGGAAGAATATCTTACAATCAGATTAAATCAACAAAATTTCTCTTGACACAACAAAGATGGCAAAGAAAAAAAATAGCATTTAAATAAATGTACTGTTTATAGCCAGGTGGAGTCAAGTCTCCGTCTTTGTCACTGAATGATTCATTTAAGAGTTGTTCGAACAGCTGATTCATTCACAAATGTCTTTCTGAATGGACGACTGAATCATTGTCTCATACCAAAGCTTAAGATTCATTCATAAACAAAACATGGTATGGAGATGCACAGCGGCTGAGCTGTTTTGAAGCATTTTCACCAAAACGAAGCAACATTTGGACAACAGTGATTCTAAAAATGCATCACATCATTTGCGTTCTGACTTTAGGGATAATAATAACGGTTTATTTTAGAAACAGGGAACCTAGAATCTGCGTCAAGCCGCCTAAACTGTTCTGAAATGCAGTTATACACAGCAGGTACAGCATACATATATAATATTAAACAACTAAATATCATACCTTCTGTTCTCTTCTTTTTATAGAAAGCAAAAAGTTGCGTCTGAACTGTCTCTTAGACCAGTGTTTCTCAACTGGTGGGTCGCGACCCAAAAGTGGGTCGCGGGAACATTTTCAGTGGGTCGCAGAGTGTGTGGTCAAAAAAACAACAAAAGTTTCATTTTTTAACTTATTTTGCTTATACCGGACTTTTATTTGAAATGCGCGCGCGACAACCGTGCCGACTACTTCCCGATAAACATTATGATGATCCGTGGATGAGCAATCCCTTTGGAATCGACTGTGGAAAGCGTCACGTTGCCGAGCAACAAAGAGAATCAGCTTGTGGAGCCGTCATGTGATAAGACGCTGAAAAAGAAATTCAGTGAAGTAAAGCCTCTCCCAGTTTTGGTGCCGCAAAGTGCTTTCTGAGTATTCGTCCCTTGCCATTCATGCGATCAAATCCATCATACCATTCAGCACTACGTATTTGTGTGAAAGTGGCTTCTCTTCCTTGGTGCAGCTTAAGTCAAAGCAAAGGAACAGGTTGGACATAGAGCACGATCTTCGGGTCTACCATCACCCCAGACTTTGAAACTCTTATCATGAGTAAAGCACATACTCAGTTATCTCATTAGCTTCCCAAATTACTGTTAAGTGAAACAGATGTTTGTAATTGCTGTCATATTAGATGTAAAAATGGTTATGATTGTTTTAATAATTTTACTGTAATTTGCTGATTTGTTTCTGTTTCAACAGGATCAGTGTTATGTTTTATTAAACAGTTCAGTTTAGTTCATGGTAACTGAACCTTTTCTTACCCTTACTTTGTAATATTTCTATAATTTGATACATTTTGTTAAATGACAGCAATAAAATATTGTTTATTTGTAAAATATTGGTGACTTGTGATTTATCTGTCACTATTGTGTATGTTAACAAATAAATACAAATTAATTATAATTCCTAAAATTATATTATATTTCCTAAAAGTTTGGGTCGCGGCTTGATGACCATGTAAAATGTGGGTCCCATGGCCAAACCAGTTGAGAACCACTGTCTTAGACATTTTGAATATCGCGTGAAATGACGCAATGAACTGTATTGCGATTGTGCATGGCACCTTATTACAACACTGAGTTCTGATTGGTCAATCATCGTTGTTTATAAGTCATAAATTACTATAAATAGAGAGTTTTATTATTTAATTTGCATGATACGTTTTACATTACACACACTGTTGTTAATCTAAAGGTGATGGTAAGGGGGATGGTGGTTTTACAAAGGGGACGCACGCTTCAATTCGAGATTCTGAGTATATCAGTTTAAACTGACAAGGCTTTAAAACACATCAGATAGTAAACTTTTATGATGATGAAGAACTGAAGATGATGGCTGTTAAGTGAATTGCAAGTCAAGATTTCATTGAAGGTTTATTTGACTTTTTAGGTGTTCACACATCGACAATAATAATGTTTAATACACACACAAAATACACATAGCTCCTTTAAACTGCTTTTCTCTTTCTTGCTTTTACTGATAAATTAGCTCATTTTATTGATAAATTGTTAATTATTAGCAATTTTACACAAAAAAACATTTTAAAGTGAAATAAGTGCAGATTTCTTCATTGCCTATTATAACTTGACAAAGAAAAAAACCCGGATTATGAGATAACAGTATAAATAGTTTTTTTTCATTAGGATAATTAGGCTTCCCTTTGTCTGGAAAGTTTTCACATTTTAATGAATCTTTCTCCCATCCAGTGTCATTGTGTCACAAAATGATTCATTTTATTTCATTGTTTTACATGGAGAAAATAAGCCAAACATTGAGATGAACTCTCAAATACGATTGTAAATAATATTTAAGTTGTTTGTGGGAATATGACATGTTAAAGTGCAAAAATAATTAATTCTTGCATGAAGATTTAAGGGGAATAAGAGGATTGCAGTATATTGAACACAGTGCCAATCAACATACTGGTAATAAAATAATCTCTGAAACACATAAGCTAAAGTGAAGAGAACAACAGCAACAGCCGAATCACCCAACAAATCAAAAAGCAGCCACTTCATTTTTTATTTATGCTGTAGTGGATGCTGGAAAAATAAGCAGCTGCATAATACTGTGAACC
Organism: Danio kyathit; assembly: GCA_903798195.1. Lineage (NCBI taxonomy): Eukaryota > Metazoa > Chordata > Actinopteri > Cypriniformes > Danionidae > Danio > Danio kyathit. The sequence goes on along the minus strand of LR812533.1, from coordinate 18,343,379 downwards.
ACTCACACATTGTTTTTTAGAGTTATATGTGTCTTGTCAGCTTTGTTTTAGTGCTTATTTAACATCATTTACATTCATATTTAACGGATCTTTTATTTTTATATGTTAAATGCTTATTTTATTTAGCTTATGCTAAATACAATAAATATTTAATAATGTTGACATTTCAATTATAGTTCTTTTTTTCAAAAATGGCCATAGGAAAAGTTCAGTTATATTTTTACATTTTTGATTAATATTAGTGCTTCAATTTGACATTTCAGTTTGTTATATCAGTTTGAACTTATTTTAGATTCTATGTTTGTCTAGTTTTTGATCTAAGATTTATTTTTGATTTAATTGCTTCAGCTGTATTTGCAGTTGTAATAAACATGTTTTATATCTATATATTTTTATATTTATCCCTTATGTGCTGTTGGGGATGTTTTCATCTGCTCTGGGGTGATTTTGAGTTTTGGATATGCGCATCAATATAGCAGCATTTTTAATGACACTGTATAACAATAATGAATATTTTTACAATACTGTGACGGTTGGGTTTAGGGTTGGGGTGGGGGAAGGCGTTAAAAAATACAATTTATTGGGTTATTTAATAGATAAATAATAGTCAGTACAACTACTGTTTTTACATTACTGTGATGGTTGGGTTTAGGGTTGGGGTGGGGGTAGGCGTTAATAAAATACAATAAATGGGAAATTTAATAAATAATATAAATTCTCGTTAACTTCCGGCTGCATCCATATCCGATCTAGCAACAACCCTTAATTTGGCCATAAGTTTTTCTGTGTGTCAGCTAGCAGAATGATTTCTGGTGACAAATCTTATTTTGACACATATTTTGGAAAAATTCTTCGAATTTTTTAAAAGCTCAATTCTCTCTGGGCAAATTTGCTACCCTTTTGTTATGTTGTGGATGAAAACATCCACTGAATTAAACTGCTGTAAAATGCATCAGATTAAAATCAACCTCAGTCCTGATCAAAACTACTTAATTATTTAGAAAATTACAGGATTTTAACTCTTTAATTCGTCACCTTAGATTTGCAGGTTTTATCTGCGTTCTAAATGATTTTGAGATATTAAGCTTTAAAGTTTTTGCATTCCACATAGCAAACAATATGCGTGTAACAGTTCTCTTCCATACATTAACATAACAGAGACCCTAAATGTACTCTAAATGTAAATTAGCAAAGTTCTCTTAAACTTACAAATAAGGTAGATAAAACAGGGCAAATGCAGATAAAAGCTTCTACTTTTCCGTTTGGAATTATAAGGTTTTATCTGGCAGATCATTAATTGAAGCATTACTTTTTAAGAAATACAATCGGTCTGCTTATTAATTTAATTAAAAAAATAAAAATTTGTGTTGTAACAATATGTTGATGTTTGAGAAGGTAAATTTTTTTTTCTTTCTGTAACATTTATTTAATGTTTTAGGATAGATATTTTTTCTTGTTCAAATTAAGCATACAAGACTGTGCTGAATGTTTTGTCCAGTGCAGATGTAAATTTTATGTAATTAATATGGTAATATTGGTTGAATTGTATGCAGGGCTCGAAATTGCGACCATTTTGGTCGCATATGCGCAAGAAATTTAATCTATGCGACCTCATAATATATTTGGGAGCATTTGTGCGACTGCATGTTATGGTTGTAGCGCGACTTGTTTAGATTTTTTCTAAAAACGTGCTGAATCGGACTTCCCTGCCGCTATATTGGTTTATATTAGCTGTCAATCACTCAAGGCTTTCCTCTGTCAGAAAACAGGGAGCTTATAAGGGCGCCAGCCGAGATCAATCGTGTGTTTTCGGGGAAGGTGCCCGAATCTCGATGCGTTGCATTCACTGCGTGTTCAGCGCAAATGTCCGCTAAATGTAACACTGTACACATCATCGCCAAAGAAGCTCGCCTTTACTAAGTTTAAACAGAATCTGCGGCTCATAACAAAGAACGGTATTGCGCCGGTGGTCATCATGAGAATCCTGTTCTGCCCCGCTAATATATTGGGTCGGCTGACGCCTGCTTTTTTCCAGAAACACAGAAAAATGAAAATCAGCCCTTAACGAGACCGAGCATTTAAAAATCACACAAACCGAAACCAAAACTTTTAAAGAGTGGCAGAAGTGAGACTTTTCTTACTTTTGTTTGGTCCATTCTTTCTTGAGATGTATATTATTTTTCTATGTACTGATGACTGCTTTACAGCTTTCAGCATTGGATTGAATGATTTATTATAATCTTACGTTTGTTTTGTAGCAGAAATATTATTTATTAAATTGACATGCATATAAAAACAATAGTGCAAAATAAATATTTCTTACTGCGATGCTTCATTTTTGTTTGATGCAAACCATAAATTTATTTTTCATAAAGTAACAGCAGGACCTTTTACAGTACATAACTCGCATTCAAGCACATTCAGGGCAGCATGATAATGAGAAATGGTATTCATTGTAAGTATTATTGACATCATCGTCATCATTAATATTTTATAATTATTAGACATTGATTTTGGAATTATTGCACAGATATCAATAAGTCATCACAGCATTAGTTAGACAGTTGTTTCTGGTTTTTGTTAGTCCTGATTGATGGTGTTTTCAAATACAACAAATACCTTAATATACAATTTGCAGTGGTGCTCATTTATTTTTGGTGGGTGCTCCTAAATTTTTTCTGGTGCTCCTAAATTTTTGAAGTTGGGAGCACTGGTGCTACCAAGTAAAAAAGTTAATTTCGAGCCCTGGTATGCTTGTTTTTTAAATAAAAAGTCTTAAAATGTAAACAACTTATAAAAGCATCACATAATGTAAATAAGTTGTCATTTATTAAGAATATGTCAATAACTCAATTTTGACAAAAATGTCACATAGAACCTTATATTTCTAAGGCAACGAATTGCCAAATTCATAAATGATGTCACTGATTTGATGGAAAAAACCCAAAATGACTTATTTTCAATATTAAAAGTTATTGTGGACTGGATATTTTTATACTTTGTATCACAGTCTTGGACATTGAATGATTAGTAGCAACATTTTAAGTATAAAAACAAATTAAATTGTGTGTCTGTGAATGTGTGAGAGTGATGTTTGCGCACATACCTTGATGCGCTGATCAAAATAAAAATATGCATCTCAGCTCTCAGAACTACATGGAGTAAACAAAACAAAGACTCATCCCCAACAAAACAAATTTGAACAGTGCACAAGGGTTATATATTTTTATTTAACGATTTTAAATAAGCTATTATTATATTATTAAACATAAAAATACATGTTTAATATATTATATTAAGAATATAAAATATAATATATTACTAATCCTAAAAATAAAAATCTAAAAAACTACAGCCCCGTTTACACTAATACATTTTAGTTTTAAAACGCTTAAGTTTTGATGTGAGGAACTGCCTATTTTCATTTTGATATTACCCTAACAGACACTAAATATGTTGAGGCATCGTGTGGCTGCATATTTATATGAGCGTCATCTTCAATGATTGCATATTTATAACAAAACAGAACCTATAACATAGCTGCCTCCTTTCGTTTTCATTGAAAATACGAAACATACCCTCTCTTTTGCTGAATGTCAGTTTTAATAATCAATAATGGCCATTATAAAAGTATAACATACAATAAGTTTATACACAGGGCTTTACATTAACAACCGCCAACTCGCCAAATGCGGGTAGATTTCTGCTCTGGCGGGTTAGACAGACACCTCCACTAGCCACTTTGGCTGGTTGGAAATCATTTTTAAATTGTAGTTTTCTTAAAAGCAGGGTTTGAAAATAAGCATGGCAAATGTGATCTTAGAATCAAGAAGCAGCACGACTGACAAAAATAACTGTGTTCGCCCGAGCAGAAAGCAGGTAAATACCGAACGAGAGGATGATCACTGTTAAAAAGCGTGCACGCTCCCGTTTACTTGCTCGAAGCAACCGTGCCTAGAGGAAGTGCAACTGGTGCGATCGGTTCCCTTTGAAATAGACTGGACAAAGAGCGATGATCGTGCACCCACTGTCCTGCTGCTTTCAAGAGCTCAAGGTTTAAAAAAAATACACATATTCTTTTGTAAGCAGCAGCAGTCACTGCTTTCATTTGAATGATTCTTTGAACAGATTATTAACAGGCCTATATTAACCGTGTGCGCGTGATCATCCTTTCATTATCACTTACGGTATGTTTCACCTGCTTTCTTTTGCCTACAGTTATTTTTGTTAATTTAGTTTAATTATATATATTTACAATAACACTGCTTTAATGGGAGATTACTCCCCGTTTATGTGTCAGGACAGATTACTGTGCATATTTTAGATTCATGACAATAATTCTTTATTTAAATGTAATGTTTTTTTTAAAGAAAAGTTTTGTTGAATTAAAAAGTGCACCTATACAGCTATATTTTCCTTGTTTTGACACATTAAAAATTGTGGCTAAGAAATACTTATTTGGTGTGGTCAGAGATAAATTTGGTAAATCCTTAATTTTGAGCCCTGAAAAGTCCTGTGAAATTAAAACTGATTGCATTGCGACACAACCCATTTGCTCCTGCACACTGAGCAAGCTCATACACAACACACACAAGAAGTTAAATGAATGAGAAGGCATGTGGAAATAACACATCCAAATCAAGTCATTTTAGCATGTCAAAGTCAAATTTATGCATATAAAATATATTTTCCCAACAAGACAAGTAGTGAAAATGGCGAGTGGCTAGTAATGTTGGAAATCTACTAGCCACAGTGGCTGCTGATCAAAAAAGTTAATGTTAAGCCCTGTTTATACAATATAGGAAATAAAGGCAAGCGATCAATCAAATGTGCAGAATCAGTGTACATGGTTACATTAATTATTAACTTATCTTTGCGCTCAGCCAAAACGTTACCTGAGAACAAATAATAGATTCAAAAGACCAAAGTCGGGGAATATATGGTTAGATATAGACAACAAGATGAATTGAATATCACGTTTAACACATACAGTGAGATTAGATCAAATGGTAATTCGCCGTTTTAAAACTAATACACATTACTGTAAACAGGGCCTAATTTCAGTTTGTCAACACAGCCTTTCTCATTTCTGATCTATTGTTTTTAATTTATTTTATTTGATTTTAGCTTTAGCCTATTTCATCTTATTTATTTATTTTATTTCTTTCAAACATTTTTAGTTTCTTACATTTTAGACAATTATTGGTATTTTTAAAAGTGGGCCATTTCATTCAAAATTCTTAGCATTTTTATATTCATTATTTGAGAAAAAAAGACAGAATCCTTCATTTGACATTTACCATTGTTAGCGGTCAAAAAGAAGTAGTTTGAGCACATTGAGATTCAGACTGAGGTTTTTGAAGACGAGCGGTCAGCAGGAGGACAGTTGGAGGATGGCCTTTTTTTTTTAAGAAACGTGGTGGGGGGTTGACGTTTTTCATTGCGGTGAAGGTCAGATTTGATCCGTTTTTCCGTCTGTTTGTTTGCTTTCCACATACATTCCTAAAATTTGACGTCTGTCCCCGCTCCTCTTAAGCTTTTTATTTTTCTCCTCCACATGCGACACGTACACGAGCACCTGAGTAATCACATACTCTCTTTTTTTATGAACAATTGCGGTGATTATGGCTGGTAAGCAAATGGCTCTGAAAGCTCAGAATGACTCTCTTCTTCAGATGAATTCCCTCATGCTGTTTGTACGAGAGGAATCGTGATTGTGAGGCTGAATCACGCCACTAATAATAATGGCATATCAGCACACCTGGGAACGAGAGAGGCTGAACTTATCAACAGCAGCACAAACAGTCAATCGCAATAAACCCAAGCCCACAAATCCCACTGTTTTGCTTCAAATAAAGCTCTAATGAATGGCATTATGCTGGAAAGAGCATTTGTGCTTGATAAGGAAACATCAATCCCATATACTGCCATTTTGAAAGTATTGTAGTTTGTTTATTTTGACACATACTGTAGGTAAAATAGTCATGCATGTTCAAATTTATATTTATCTATCTATCTATCTATCTATCTATCTATCTATCTATCTATCTATCTATCTATCTATCTATCTATCTATCTATCTATCTATCTATCTATCTATCTATCTATCTATCTGTTGTCTGTCCATCCATCCATCCATCCATCCATCCATCCATCCATCCATCCATCCATCCATCCATCCATCCATCATCTATCTATCTATAGATAATAAAATAATTTCTTTTTTCTTTCTTTCTTTCTTTCTTTCTTTCTTTCCTTTCTTTCTTTCTTTCTTTCTTTCTTTCTTTCTTTCTTTCTTTCTTTCTTTCTTTCTTTCTTTCTTTCTTATCTATCAAACCGGGGGGAAAAACTTTTATGAAAAGGCCAAAAACCCCAAATCTCAAGCTGACAGGTGAATGAAAAAAAAACAAACCACTGTGTTTTTGCCTGCGGTGTCAGCATTATGCATAAATAGTAATGTTAGCATAATGCGTGCTTATGCGTGATACTTTTTAAACATGAGCAAGCAGATATTATAATGTAATATTAGAACTGCCTTAGTAGTCACTCATGAAATGTCTTTCCATAAAGTGTCTTTTTTTGTCTAATAGGAAAAAAAACATTAAAAAAATTGTCACACACAAAAATTTTTCAAAGATGATTCCCTATTATGCATTATAAAAGGTCAGATTTTGGTTTTGGGGGTCTCCAACAACAGTCTGATATGTATGCAAGGTCAAAAAACACTTTCATTGCCTTATAATATGCATTTATTATGACCTAATTATCCCAACGACTCCCATATGATTCATTCAGCGATTCATTTGTTCCCAAACCCCTCCTTAGCACAATGCTAATCTGCGTTGATTGGTCCGATGACCCAGTCTATTGTGATTGGTCGACTGCGTTCAGTGTGAGACAGAGAGAATCCCCCACCACGGCTTATCAACATTGTTGAAGTAGTCAGAGTGCAGAGTTTATGTGTGAGCCCAATGCAGGAGTGCATTAAAGCAATGCAGTTTAGCACCAGCATATTGCTCTACTCTTAACCCTAACCCTAAGTAACAACGACACACATTCAGTATTAATCCACACAGTGGTAAAGCTAAACTATTTTGAAACTTGACCGCCGCACGTGTGTAGGAACAGCTGACGTTGGCCATAGCAACAACAAACGGTAGTGGATCGCGAGCTCACAAACAGATTTAAATCCATAAACAAAATGGCATGCTTCACGTTTTCAATGTGGCTTTAGACGCGATATGAGAATATAAAGAGTTAACCAGATACACTACAAGTGGCATGGAGCTGTTACAAGTAACAAAACACAATTACTGTACTTACACTTGTGAAATGGAGGACGAAACTGATCTACTGAACTGTGTACTGAACTGTGTACTGTACAGTTCCTGTCAAGGTCTGACAAAGTCCTATACATCAATAGTCTTTTCTGATTCTTCCTTCAACAAACAGCTGACAAATTTGCGTTGTAAGCGTGTAGATTGCTGTTGCACTTGTCAGAAAAATGACAGGAACACAGCTCAAGGCTGGGGCTATAATGCTGAGGTATTTTTGCAAAAATAAACTTCAGCCACTGACTCTTCACAGCCTCATGTTTGGGTAGGGGAAATAACACTAACTTTTCCTTACACTTCAGAGCATAGCGTCTTCGTAACATGATTCAACCGGGATCTGCTACAGGGTTTAGGTGCATTCGACTTCATGCAGTGCTGCGCGGACCGATCGAAATCTGTCTTAAAGCGGTGCATGCCGGTTAGAAATTTTGTCTGGCTTGATGCTGCGCTCCGAGATCAGGCGGCGGGTTCAGCCGGTGCAGTGTTTAAAGAGCGAATGCTGGAGCTGCGATGACGACATGGATATTACACTATTGGCTAAGTTCACCACATGACAACAACTACGTTTGTTTCAGGTTTATTATTGGACAACTTCCATCTCACAAACTTCCAAACAAACAATTAACTCTATCTTGTGCACATTATGCTTATTAAAAGACTTCAAATATTTCACTGCAGAAGGCCTGATCGTCTTTTTTGTTGAATAATTTGTTTATAAAGGCTAGATTGTTTGCATAGGTTTATTTTTGACCATTTTCATACAGACCATTCACTGTATACAGCTCCATATACGATTTAAATTATAAATTTTTAGTGAATAACCAAATATCAACTCAAATAAGTCTTACAGACTTGTAATATAATAGTCATCTTCATGCCCCCTCCATAAAGTTTTCTTAACAAATTGAGATAAATAATCATTCTATAAAACAGTTCTAAAATAATTGATATATTTATAAAATAGTTTTATCCTGTCAAGCAATTTATACATAAATTTAAAACTAACAATATCTTGCTTTTTTTGTGAAATTTCCACTGAAAGTGTAGCTCACTTATTTTTGAAATGCCCTTTTGTTTAATCTTTTTGGATTAATGTGATTGGATTAATAAATAATAAATAAATAAATCATTGATCTCGTCATGTGATATGTCATCATGCAGCAAACTACGTGCCCCGAGGTTTCCGACAGCCTCGTTTTCAGCTCCACCCCTGCCTGTGCTCGGCTAATCTCATTGATTGCCAGCTGCAGCTGTGGTTCACCTAACGTTTTCGTCTTTTTCTACAGTGTTTGTGGGTGGGGCCAGGGGTTTCAATTTTCCCGGGTCTGTTTGCGCAACAAATGGACAGGGCTTGAGTTCTGCATCGATGTCCTGCCGACACGGCTAAAGATTTGTTACCAAGATGATTCATTTGAACCACTCTGATTCGACTCTTTTATAGATGAATCAATAGTTTTAAACACTGTGCACTTTCAGATTTAAGCCTTAGCTGAATATTTCACTTCACTTAGCATGGAGGGTCATTTTCAAAAACCCACAATAGGGGTTCTTTAAGTTAAGTGGTTGTAAACAATTTATTTGTGCTGAATTTAAACAACTAAATTAAGTTGAACATTGCTACATTTAATTTGTTTGTTTAAATTCAACACATATAAATAGTTTGAAACTATTTTGCAGACATCATTTGTTGTAGATTTTAATTACAATACATATATAAAAAAAAACACTTTCTCAAAATGGATTTTTTTATCAAAGACCTCGACTTCAGCAGCAGATACACACACCAGACTGTACATTTGTATTCATATCTGTATTCTGAATGTGTTTGCTGAGGGATGTGTTAATGCATTATTTGTCTATGTTTTATTCGACAAAAAAATAATTTTCTGAATTATGGAGTGATGAAATAAGATTCTCAAAATCCCATCCCAACATTTAATGGGCCATCTGTTAAAACCTTTGAGTCTTATACAAGATGAAACTAGTATTTTGAACAATATTCAGATTTTTGTGCAGTAAAATGAACTCAAATTAGTGCATATTTTACTAAATAATCCATGATTTTCATACACTGAAAAAAAATATTTCTGCAAAATTGTTTCAAACAATTTATATGTGTTGAATTTAAATAAACAAATGCAATGTAGTAATGTTTAGCTTAATTAGTTTGTTTAAATTCAGCCCAAATAAACTGTTTACAACCACATAACTTGAAAAAAAAAGTAAATCCAAGGAATCATCTTTGAATCTTTTTTTTTTCAGTGTATTTAAACATAAATAATCAATCAACTGTGGAGGAGGTGTGATGATAACTATTAGTTATTATTTTTTAACCATACTCACCAGCAGTGTCCTCAAATCAGCAATATTATAAGGCATCATGCATTCCCAGGTCATGCATTATATAAAAGGGCTGAAGTTAAATGTAGTTTCACACTCGGCTCAGGCTCAGTCTAGGCCTTGTCTGCTCCGCAACAAAGCGGGCAGAGCAGTGGCCGTTGCCTAGCGATGGTGTTGCCATGGAGACTGGCCAGCCAGACTCCCGCTCTAAAGAATAGGTTGTTATATGTACACGGAAAGCAGGAGGAGGCAGTGGAGTTTGGAGTTTCTCTGGGTTTGAGGATGGAGAGCTTCATTAAATCAGAGAGAGAAAGCGAGAGAGAGAGAGGAAGACTTGCTGAATTCTCTTTATGATTTGGCATATATATGAGCGCAGACAGTGCTGTTGAGTTATACTCGTTCTGCCTCATTTGTGATTCTGTATTAAGGAGAGGGCCGAGGGCTGTTTGGCTAGACCGAGTCCTTAGGATAATGTAGACTCTCACTACGCCGTCCTGTCTCTTTTCTTCCTTTCATTTTTCTTTTTTCTTTTTTCTTTTCATTTGCATATAAAAATGCTTGTTTAAAAAGTTTAGACCAGAAACTGATTAAAAGACAAGCGGAGTTTATCATGGCTGCTATCTGTAATTTTATATATTGTGGTACATGTAATAAAACTATCATATATATATTTTATTACATGTATTTTATTATTTTTTACATTATTTTATTATTTTTCAAATTTCAAATTGTATTATTCTGTATCATACATAGATGTATTTTTTTTTAAATAATAAAACTATATATATATATATATATATATATATATATATATATATATATATATATATATATATATATATATATATATATATATATATACACACCAGCCACTTTATTAGGTACACCTGTCCAACTGCTCATTTACACAAATTTCTACTCAGACAATCACATGGCAGCAACTCAATGCATGTAGACATAGTCAAGACGATCTGCTGCAGTTCAAACTGAGCATCAGAATGAGGAAGAAAGGTGATTTAAGTGACTTTGAACGTGACATGGTTGTTGGTGCCAGACGGGCTGGTCTGAAAATTTCAGAAACTGCTGATCTACTGGGACGCACAACCATCTCTAGGATTTACAGAGAATGGTCCAAAAAAGAGAAAATATCCAGTGAGCGGCAGTTCTGTCTGCGCAAATGCCTTGTTGATGCCAAAGGTCAGAGGAGAATGGCCAGACTGGTTCCAGCTGATAGAAAGGCAACAGTAACTCAAATAACCACTCTTTACAATTGAGGTATGCAAAAGAGCATCTCTGAACACACAACACGACCAACCTTGAGGCGGATGGGCTACAGCAGCAAAAGACCACACCGGGTGCCACTCCTGTCAGCTAAGAACTGGAAACTGAGGCTACAATTCACACAGGCTCACCAAAACTGGACAATAGAAGATTGGAAAATCATCACCTGGTCTGTTAAGTCTCGATTTCTGCTGCAACATTCGGATGGTAGGGTCAGATTTTGGCATCAACAACATGAAAGCATGAATCCATCCTGCCTTGTATAAATGGTTCAGGCTGCTGGTGTAATGGTGTGGGGGAAATTTTCTTGGCACACTTTGGGTCCTTTAGCACCAACTGAGCATTGTGTCAATGCCACAGCCTACCTGAGTAATGTTGCTGACCATGTCCATCTCTTTATGACCAAAATGTATCCATCTACTGATGGCTACTTCCAGCAGGACAACGCACCATGTCATAAAGCGCAAATCATCTCAGAATGGTTTTTTGAACATGACAATGAGTTCACTGTACTCAAATGGCCTCAACACTCTCCAGATCTCAATCCAATCGAGTACCTTTGGGATGTGGTGGAACGGGAGATTCACATCATGGATGTGTAGCCAACAAATCTGCAGCAACTGCGTGATGCTATCATGTCAATATGGACCAAAATCTCCAATTTTGGAATATTTCCAGAACCTTGCTGAATCTATACCACGAAGGATTGAGGCGGTTCTGAAGACAAAAGGGGTCCAACCCTGTAATATTAAGGTGTACCTAATAAAGTGTCCAGTGAGTTTATATATATATTTTAGTAATTAAAATGATTATGTGTAGTTTTGGGTTTTTGCACAAACATCATATATAGTAAATTATAGTAATTTTACTATTTAATATTCTAATATATTATTATACTAATGTTTGAATATACATCTGTATTCTATCTATTTATTTATTTATTTATAAAATGAAAATTACCACATCACACACACATAGTTGTATATGTGGTTTATATATGTAGACTCTCCATTAGCACAATGGTATTTTTTTACTGTAAAAACACTTATTATGTGGCCTTACCCCTAAACCCAACCCTCACAGTAAATCGGTGGCAAATTTTGAATGTCAAAAGACCCCATTAAGTATGAATTTTATGCATTTTGACACAGGGTGTGTCCTCATAAACCACCTTAACATTGTCATACAAACCTAATTTCAGCAAATTGTATAGGCTTGTGAACTATATACAATCATCTTTTATGTAAAATATCTTAGTCAGGACAGTTTAAAAAAAATAACAAGCATTGATAACACTTTAGTTTAAGTCACAATTAATGCTAATAACAAACCATTAACTAAGACCTTTAACTCAACAAACTACTAATTAGCTGCTTATTAATAGTTAGTAAGGTAGTAGTTGGGTTTGGGTATTGGGTAGGATTAGGGATGTAGAATAAAACTACTAAAAACAATTCATATTGCAACAATATGTAAAAAAAAAAGCCACTAGTTAATAGCATGAATTGTGAAACTAAAGTGTTACCCAAGCATTTTATACAATCTCATTTGTTTTGTATTCACATTTTGACAGATTATTTTCCTAAACCTTTGCATAACTCTATATAAAATTTATTTATTTGATTTAATATATGTAAATATTTTATTATTTATCATACATATATGACAGAGAGTACAAAAACATTGAGTGTTAGTAGTGTCGTAAGTGTAATATATATTGCATGAGGTTGTTCTGGATTCACAGTCCCAAGGTTCTGCAGCAGAATTATTGATTTTTAAACGTTTATACTTTCCATCTCTTCTTTGAAAGCTGGAGAGTCATGCTAGAGTGTGATTTACCCACTTGCATATACAGTACAGTAAACGCGCAGTTCCTAGATTCATCATGCGAGTGTGTGTGTGTACCTTGTATTCCTGACATTATGGGGAGCAAATGTCTCCTTGAAAAGAAGTATTTTGAAAATGTGAAAATGCAGATTGTTTCCTCTAAGGGTTGTGTTTAGGGGTAGGGGGATAGAATATACAGGATAAAAAAACATCACATCTATGGGTAGCCCCAATATTTAGCTGTACAAGTGTGTGTGTGATTGGTGGTGGTGTAGTTTTGCTTTTGTGAATAGACTAATATATATGTCTGTGTTTTGGTTGCAGGATATGTTTTGCATGTCTTGCTGCTTCATGTTGTTGACTGTTATTCACTATAGCGCTGTAAGTCACCACGTATCTCACATCAGCTTTGGTTGGTGTGTGTGTGTGTGTGTGTGTGTGTGTGTGTGTGTGTGTGTGTGTGTGTGTGTGTGTACGTGTTTTTGTGACATGTCAGGACACAAATCTGTATAATGACATGGGTATGACACAGGTATTACAAAGCAGGTGAAATATGAGGACATTTGGGTGACGTCCTCATTCTCAAAAGCTTTCTAACTCACACAGGATGGCGTTTTTCAGGGAAGTAAAGCTGCTACACTGTCTCCGTGATGGTTGTTGGGTTTAGGGGTAGGCTAGGGCTGAGGGTGAGGGCCAATATAATATACTCCCTTTGATCTGTATTAAAATGAATGGAAGCCTATGTAATGTACCAATTTTCACAAAACCAAACATGTGTGTGTTGTGTTGTGTGTGTGTGTGTGTGTGTGGTGTGTGTGTGGATGGTGTGTGTGTGTGTGTGTGTGTGTGTGTGTGTGCCTGCGCATGCTGTGCTGCACTGCTCCGGACTGACTGCACTTGCAACATTATAGATCAGGTTTTATTATGCACCAAAAGCTGATCCTCCTCTCTCTCCACAATGTCATTCTGTTTAAGGTCTGTTATGCAACTCAGTCCATTGCCTGGACATACAGCTCAGGCCTGTAGAAAACAGCAACACCACTTACAGTATGAATGTATTCTTTTTTGAATGTGTACTTTTATGGCTTGGCATCATAGTCCACATAGACTAATATGTGGGGGTGCTAAGAAAATATGAATATTCATGATTTTAAGTTAACCTACTTCATTAAAAATATTTTGTTATTTACACTGTAAAAAATGTTGGATTGTCAATCCATTTGTGTTGGGACAACATGACGGAATTAATAAGAATCCTTATTATGCATTATAAAAGGTCATATTTTGGTTTTGGGGTCACCACAACATGCTGATATGCATGCAAGGTCAATAAACACTTTCATTGTCTTATAATTTGCGTTTATTTTTACTAATTATCCCAATGACTTCCATATGATTTGTTCAGCGATTCATTTGTTCCAAACCCGTCCTTTGCGTGAGTCTAATCTGAGCTGATTGGTCAGGTGACCCAGTCTGTTGTGATTAGTCGACTGGGTTCAGCTTGAGACAGAGAGAAACGCCCAACACGGTTATGAAGTAGCACATAGTTTATAAGAGCCCAATGCAGGAATGCATTAAGGCAATGCGGATAAACACCAGCATATTACTCCACTCTGAACCCTAACCCCAGGTAATAACAATGACACACATTCAGTATTAATCCACACAGTGGCAAAAGATTAACTATTAACACACGTGTGTGATGAACAGCTGATGGTGGCCATAGAGAATGACAAAAGGCAGAGGATCACAAGTTCAGAAACAAATATAAATCGATAAAGGATGAAGCAGGCGTCGCATTTTCAACCTGGTTTTGGACGCAACATGTGAACAGCCCGATACAGATTTATCCTGAGAGATACAGTACAAGCACTGGTAATTGATAAGTGATTACAAGCTGCGCAGAGAGATTACAAGTTACAACACACAAGTAAATACATATTTTTCATACTACACAAAACGAGGCAACCATTTTAAATACACTTACATGTTATGATCCGGAGGAAGAAAAAACTGGTCCATATAAACTGTAACAGTTACTGACAAAGTCCCATACATAATAGTCTCTGCTGCTCCTTCCTTTGATAGCAAACCACCGGCGAATCCCGCATTGCAGCGTAGGTTATTGTATCAAACATCAGAAAAATGACAGGAACAAACACAGCACTAGGTTGGCTATACTGTGGTATTGTTGTGAAAATTAACTTTAACCCGTTATTCCCTGGAGGCTAATTTCCATCTGTCAATGATCCTCATCTTCGTGTCATGATCAGTGGAAGGGGTAAGGGTGTTCACGTTTTACTGGAACCGGCAACTCATATTTGGTGATTGTACTGTATCGATGTATGTTGTTTGGGGGGGCTGCGCGCAAACTGAAGCAGGGAGGTTGTGCGCGAACTGAAGAGCACGCGCACATGCACCAGGTTTCACGCCG
>LR812533.1:18167770-18327669 GCA_903798195.1 Danio kyathit | reverse complement strand
GACTGTATCAAATACTGAGGAACGGGGGTGGGGGGGGGGGGTGGGGGATCTGGGAGACAGAACAATACGGGAGATGTTGGCAGGTATGGTTTATTTACTAATTTATTGGAAAAATAACAGCAATTAGTGACCACAAGACAACAAAAACAATTTTACAGGCAAATGATAGACTTCAGAAGTGGACAGCACCCACACTGCAAAAAAAAAAAAAATGCAGGGTTCCACACAATTTATGTTAATGTTGTCCCAACACAAATCGATTAAGTTAACTTAACAGATTTAAGTAGATTGAAAATAAAACTAAGTTGTCGCAAAATAAAAAACTCAAGAATTGTGTTGTTTCAGCTCATTTAAAAAAAAAAATAGTTTGAAAAAGCAGCAAAATCATTATTTGAGTGCATGTGCTCAGCTTGCGTGCCTTTTTACCTTCACTTACGGTAAGCCATATACAATTGTATTGATGTGAGATAGCCCACAATATGTACAGTAAATGTTGACAATTGTTTGTCTTTTTGACAGAACAGGTGCAAGGATAGCAAAATGACACTGTCTGAGAGAAATGTTCAAAATAACATTTATCCAATCAATATGTTCAGACGATGTGTTCCTCTGGCATTCCAGAGAAATATGTGTGTAAAAAATCTTCACCCTTATACAACCAATGCTCTGTTTCTTTGCAGTGCTTTCCCCAGCAACAACAACTCCAGCCATTTTAACTGCAACATGCTTTTTTTAGGCATTAAATAATGGCGCAGATACCTATAATTTGAAGAGCACAAACATTTGTAAATTGCATTGCATGATTCATATAAATACACCCCCTCCTATAAGATTTGCATCTTCTACAAAAACATACAGTATCCAGTATGGTTAGTCACCAAAATAGCTGTGTCCACATCTTTTCAGTGCTATTCTTCTCTGCACATTTTTAGCAAATACCAACAGTACTGTTTTAATGCTTGAAAGACAGTTTGCATCCCATTAAATCTATCCCATGAAATCTTGGATTCATCCTGTCTTGTATAAATCCAGTTCAGGCTGCTGGTGGTGTAATGGTGGTGCGGTGATATTTTCACAGCACACTTTGGCCCTCCTAGTAACAGCTGAACATCCTTTAAATGCCACGGCGTACCTTAGTATTGTTGTGGCCCCAGTATATTGAGTCATTAGCTGCTTGTCTGGTACCCCAAATACAAATTTATTTACGTGTGACCATACATGTGTGTGTATTTCTATGGTAGTATGATGAAGGGGGTTATTAAAGCCAGGAGTCCGTCCCATTTGTCATGGTCAAGAAATGGGGTGCAGCATGCAGGCAACCTCAAAAAAATGATTAGGCAATAGATGTAGTGGTAATAAAGCTGAATTCAGGAGGGGGTTTGAATGCGGAAAGTGTCGTTTGTTTGTGTAAAATCCATTCACACTGCAGCAAAGCTTAATGAGGTGCCTCTTATGTCTTATTTTAAATCAGCTTTGTTTTACCAGACTTTATTGTGGGAGGGTTTCTGTATGATAAGGTGCGTTAAAAGATTGGTTTAGTCAAAAATGGAAAATTCTGTTATTAATTACCTAATAATTATAATATCTCATGTTGTTCCAAACCCTTGAGGCCTTCATTCATCTTCAGAACACAAATGAACATAATTTAGATGAAATGCGAGAGGTCTCTCATCCTACATAGAAAGCAGCGGTCATGATACTATTAATGTCCAGAATATCCCACATGACAACAGTGGTTCAACTGTAATCATAAGAAGCTCCAACAATGCTTTGTAGCCAAAAAATGGTAAAAATGGCTTCGCATTTTAACTTTGACCAATGATTCGCATCTTAGATCAGGGTGCATGTTTACTTTGAGCTATGCAACACTTGGGTGTTGTGCTGATGACTCTCAAAGAAACATGTCATACTTCTTGTAACATATTTATGCTAAATCCCAATTCTATTTTTGTACCCCTATACCTTTCCCTTTGCCTTGACCCTTGAAACAGAGTGTGAAGTGCAAGGGCTTCAAAATGTACTCCTAAAAAATGGGACAGCACTGCAAGACCTCCACACTTTATCATATGTCATCGCGATCTTTTACTTCATATAAGATCAGACGATGGCGACTGCTGTAGTTATTCCAGTTGTGTTATTTTTTGGTGTTTATCTTCAGGAAATCACTGAAAGCATATATTATGTTATCATAATGATCTAATGTGGCAATAAGCTTATAACTGTACTGTGTATTTACACCGCGCATATTCATCTATTTAAACACACGAAAACAACATTAATATTATAGCAGACACTGTAAAAGGTCATTTCCAGACACTAGACTTTTCTGACAGAATATTCGAGTGTCAGATGTAAAAGTATATTGTGGGACTACTATACTGGAGTTATTGTTATGCATTATAGATAGCAAAGTTTTTATTTTAGTGTTTTTTTTAAAAAGCATAACGGTAAAACACAAATGCGGTTATGAATGTTATAAACATGTGTTTGTTTGTTGTAGAAATTCGTAATAATGACAAATTAATACTAATTTGTGGATCTCCTTACTTCTGTGTGCAGCCATGCTGCCGTTGTAGATGGTGTATTCTGGGAAATTTTCTTACCCCTTGGTTTCGAGTGTGGTCCTGGTGGCTATCTACCCCTTCCCCTTAGCCCTACGTCTTCAAGCTAAAGAGAATTGGAACACTTACCCTTCATGTGAACCCGCAAAACAAGGGGTAGGGGTAAGGGGAAGGGTTAGAATTGGGATTGGGCCTATAACTGTACTGTGTATTTACACCATGGCCATATTCATCTATCTACACACAAAAACAGCATTAACATTGTAGAAAGCACTGTAAAAAGGTCATTTCCAGCCACTAGACTTTTCTGACAGGGTATTTGAGTGTTAGATGTGAAAGTATGTTGTGGGACTACTATACAGGAGTTATTATTAGGCATTATACAGTACATTGCAAAATTTTGTCTGTTTTTTAAAATCGTTTTTTATTAAGCATGACAGTAAAACACGAACACCGTTATGAATGTATTAAAACATATCCTTGTTTGTTGTAAACATTTTTAATCATGCCAAAAAATACTAATTTGTGCATCTCCTGACTTCCATGAGCAGCTATACTGTCGCTGTAGATGGTGTGTTCTATGAAATTTTCATACCCCTTGGTTTCGAGTGTGGTCCTGAAAAATATCAGTTTCGAGGGCTATCTAGCCCTTCCCCTTAGCCCTACACCTTCAAGCTAAAGAGAAATGAGACACTGCTAGCCCTTCACGTGAAAACGCAAAACGAGAGGTAGGGCTAAGGGGAAGGGCTAAGGGGTAGAATTGGGATTGGGCCTTACATTATCACAAATATTTCAAAGAGTGTTCAAATCCAGAGAAACATACCATTTTAACTAGTGACACGGACAGTGCTAATCATGTCACACACCTGTATATAATGTCAGTTTTATAGAAAGCAAGAAAACAACAAAGACACTATAGTATGTTGTGTGATTTATTAGACTGTACAGGGGTGCGTTTCCCAAACAACGACGTAACTCGCGGCTGAACCATCATGGTATGATGCATCGGTTGGGAAAAGAACAATGTAGTGACAAGTGTTTCCCAAAACCCGAAGTTTCTCTGTTGCAGATCCATGGTTTGAACCATGTTAGTTATAGCATAAAACGCCCATTATGATGCTCTAAACGGGGTGGAGTAACTTCTTTAGAGAACAATCCCATCATTTATTTGTGCAAATTATATTTTTTACACAAACACGCATTTAAAATAAAATCCAATGTTAGTTTTGATAAAAACATGCACTCATTTTCCATATAAATTGAAATATATGTAAATGGCACATATAG
Source organism: Danio kyathit (assembly GCA_903798195.1). Lineage (NCBI taxonomy): Eukaryota > Metazoa > Chordata > Actinopteri > Cypriniformes > Danionidae > Danio > Danio kyathit. The sequence continues at coordinate 18,323,821 of LR812533.1, read as the reverse complement.
GGCCTGTGTTTGCTTTACTAATATTATTGAGAAGTTGAACATTACATATTCTATTCTAAAATATAAAATCACTTACAAAAGCTAACACTATTCTAATATCATATATAAATCATATAAATAAATAAATAAATAATGAGGCTATTTATTATATATTTATTAAATAATATATTTACTTTAATAATAATATTAATAGTATTAATGATGACGATGATGATTATTATTATTATTATTTTTATTATTATTAAGTAGGATATTGTTTATTTATTTATTTTTAATTTTTTAAGTCTACTTTTACTATTTGACACATGCAAACCACAGCAGAAAGTTCTAACCAACAGGCCATATACAGTACAGATACTTAATAAATAACCCACTATAAAATAAAAGCATTAATGTATGCTGTGTTTTTTTATTTTCACAAGATTTGGAGACGTAACATAAATTCCGCTTTTAAATAATAGGTCACCTATAGCTTTCGCCATGAGGCTGTGTTCAAAATGATATCAATGTTTTCAAAATGCACTGCGAAGGGAGCACAATTGTAAACATAAAGATCGCTAAAACTGAACTGTAAAAATCTTTGAAAGCAAATTACACCTAAGAGAGATGACCTTAATGCTTTTTTATTTTTAATCATTCCAACTTTGAATGTTAGAATGTTCTAAATGAATAGAGCATAGGGGGGATAATGGTGAAAAGAACACAGCCAGGAACTATGTTTCTAACTACAGCTCCAGAGGTGTTGTTTCAAGTGCTCAAGTTTGCGACGCAGTTTGTGAATGTTTGTTGGAACGATGGATTTGGCAAATGGCAAATCAAACAACTATGTTTGTAAGGACGAAACTTGCGACCTTAATTGGCTAACGATGGTTTTGGGAAACGCACCCCAGAGCAGCATTATAACCCTAAAAGGCATTTTATTATGATAAAACAGCACTACTTCCTTCTCTTCCACGTCCACAAGCGGTGGACTGTAGGATAATAAAAGCTCAGCTGCTCTCATTCTATGCAGCGTTAGTCTCATCAGCAATTGCTTCAGTTTTTTTGGTTTTATTTCAACAATTTTCAGCCTAACTCTGCTTCATACTACTATAAAAATTAATCTTGAATACTCATTCATAAACATGATTTCTGCAGGAGTCCTGAAGGACATAATAAACTCCCATTGATTAGTCATCAAACTACGCCTTTGTTTGTTGTGATCACGCACCCTCTAGTGTTTTGCATGCACTTCTAAGGCCCTGTTTACACTGTCTGGTCTTGATGCCCAATTCCGATTTATTGCCTATATCTGATTTTTTTTCCTGTCTGTTTACATGTTCTTCTAATTGTGACCCATATCCGATTCATGTGTTTACATTTGCCATACAATTTACGACATCGCGCATGCGTAAAGGCGGGTTCTAGCAACTGCGCCACACTAGCCACGATGGAAGAAATTGTCTTGCTTTAAGCTCTGCAAAATATCCGAAGTTCATTCAACTTTAAAATGATTTTGAGGCAGAGGAGGAGGGAAAGGGCCTTCATTGCAGCTGCGCCTATGGTTTATATATGGTGTCCTCTACCATTCAGAGGAATTTTTGGGTACGAGAGAGATCTCAGGTCTGGTGGGAGCAAATTGTGGCAACTGACCACTTTTCTCCTCCATGTTTCCTCTGTTGTTGTTTACTGCGTCAGCGTCTCCACACACGCTCTTCCTTCTACGTCATTAAACCTCAGAGAAGTATTACATTGTCGCAAGTTCAATGACGTACAAAACGGAACGCCTCAATAAATCCAATCTGGGGTGCGTTTCCCAAAACCATGGTTAGCCAACTAAGGTCGCAAGTTCCATCGTTACAAAGATAGTTTGTTGATTTGCCGTTTCCCAAATCCATCTCTCCAATGAACATTCACAAACTGCGTCGCAAACTCGAGCACTTGAAATGACACCTGTGGAGCTGTAGTTATAAACATAGTTCCTGGCTGTGTTCTATTCCCACTTATCCCCCTATGCCCTATTCATTTAGAACATTCTAACATTCAAAGTTGAAATTATTAAAAATAAAAAAGCATTAAGGTCGTCTCTCTTAGGTGTAATTTGCTTTCAAATAATGTTTACAGTTCAGTTTTAGCGATCTCCATGTTTACAATTGCACTCCTTTCACAGTGCACTTTGAAAACTTTGATGTCATTTTGAACACAGCCTCATGACAAAAGCTATAGGTGAATATTTTTTAAAAGCGGAATTTATGTTACATTTCAAAGCTTGTGAAAACAAAAAACATATCATACGTTAATGCTTTTAATTTATAGTAGGTTATTTATTAAGAATCTGTATATGAGATGGCCTGCTGGTTAGAGCATATCTGCAGTGCTTTGGACGTGATCAAATTGTAAAAACTGACTTTTCAAAAAATAAATAAAAAAAATTCCTACTTAATAATAATAATCATCATCATCATCATCATTCATTCATTCATTTTCTTGTCAGCTTTGTCCCTTGCGGGGTCGCCACAGTGGAATGAACCACCAACTTATCCAGCACGATTTTACACAGCGGATGCCCTTCCAGCCGCAACCCATCTCTGGGAATTTCCACACACACACATTCACACTCATACACTACGGACAATTTAGCTTACCCAATTCACCTGTACTGCATGTCTTTGGACTGTGGGGGAAACCGGAGCACCCGGAGGAAACCCACGCGAAGGCAGGGAGAACATGCAAACTCCACACAGAAACGCCAACTGACCCAGCCCAGCCGAGGTTCGAACCTGCGACCCAGCAACGTTCTTGCTGTGAGGCAACAGCCCTACCTACTGCGCCACTGCGTTGCCCTATCATCATCATCATCATCATTAATATTATTATTAAAATAGGACTTTTTTTCATTTCTAATAAATAATAAATATAAAATTTAATTTCTTAATAAATAGCCTCATTATTTATTTATTTATTTATATGATTTATATATGAGATCAGAATATGTGTTAGCTTTTGTAAGTGATTTTCTAATATTCTTAATAATATTTGTAAAGCAAACACAGGTGCTATATGTGCCATTTACATATATTTCAATGAATATGGAAAACGAGTGCATGTTTTTACCAAAACTAATATTGGATTTTATTTTAAATGCGTGTGCGTGTAAAACAAAATAATTTGCACAAAGAAATGATGGGGTTCTAAAGAAGTTGTTACTCCACCCTGTTTTATGGGCGTTTTACAATATAACTAATGTGGTTCAAATGATGCATCTGCGACAGAGAAACTAGGGGTTTTGGGAAACACTCGTCACTACATTGTTCTTTTCCAAAATGATGCATCGTACTATGATAGTTCAGCCGCGAGTTGCGTCGTTGTTTGGGAAACGCACCCCTGCCTGTTTACATGATAGTTGCATTGTCACATATCCGATTTATATCAGATTTATTTCCACATATGAAGGAGGCCTGAAACCGATCTCTGAATATCCGAATGCATGCATTTTTTCGTGTTTACACAGTCATAGAACAGATCTGATCTGTGTCACATATGAGCAAAAAATTGTAATTGGGTCACATTTAACTGGCAGTGTAAACATGGTCTAAAAGATGAGGACTCACATCTAAATTGATAAAACTAATGCCATTGTTACTGTTCATATCACAGTGTTTATAAATTCAGAGTAACTCAAATTTGATAAAGAGCATTTAGTTTCCCACACACACTGACCAATGATAGCGAAGTATACTCTCCGAAATGTTGGGTTTAGTTAGAGAGAATCAGTAAGCAACTATTTGAGAAACTGAGGGCAAAGATCTAATCCTGCACTGTATGTATTATTTAAAATGATCCTTAAATGGATTTAAACCTACTCAAAAGCAAAATTAGGAACCTTTAAAATAGCACAATGAGACTTTTTAAGATCTTTGGTGCTGAATGCTCTCCGTTGGTGAGTCATCTGTCACTCGACTTCCTAAATGTGCATGTGTCTTTCTCCCGAAGCTTTAATCGAACCCTGATTTCACAGTCACAGAGATGTAGACGTCAGAGCCGGCATGTGGAATCATCTGCTGCTAAAAGGCTTCAGCATAATTGCCTCATGTTTTCGGAGCATCCGGGACGTGTGACCACTCAAAAGGTTTGTTCCAACAGGTTCTTGCGGGCGCGTCCTACGGTTCTGTTTCTTGAGCCTCTTTCAATTGTGTCCTAATTAGCAACGTGTGATCTTGCTAAAGCAGAATGGTGTCACTATGGGATGGTTTTAGCGAGCGGGGAATGATAAGGAAAGGAGGTATTTGAGAATTCCTCTTTCCTATCTCTGTCTTTGGAGTCCCGTGGGGCTCCAGACACACTTGAAGGCTGTGAAGTGTGCTGTTCTGCCTGTATTCTCCTCGTAATTGGCCAAATGCCGCATTGGGGAAGATTTAGGGAGGTAGGAAGGCATGGCAGAATCTCTGAAACTCCCTATCTGTGTTTTTTTTTCTTTTGGCTCGACTCGTCTCTCTGTGCTTCCCTTCTTCCTTTTTTCGCGTTGATGTTGGGCTTTGTTCCAATACCTAGTGCGCTGCTTCACTGTCTGCTGCCTGCATAGACAGATGTCTTCAATAACTGTAGCATCCGTACTGTCATGAAGACTCAGACGTGACTGACTTGGAAAGTCTTCGTTGACAGCACCACAGCATGAGAGATTTGATTCATCTGATATAAAATTGGGTTTATTGGCATGATACTGAGTTAATGACGTGATACAACTAAAAATACATCATTCACACATACAATGTACTAAATATTAAATTGAATTATATATAAATGTACACTACCTGACAAAGGTCTTGTCGTCGAACTTGTCGAGCAACAAATAATAACTTGACTTTTAGTTGATCATTTGAAAAAACAAGGTAGATTTTTCCGATGAACCATCTGTTGAACTGCATCTCAATCATCCCAAATACTGCAGAAGTCCTATTGAAACCCAAGATTCTCACAGAAATCACTCAAGTTTGGTGAAGGAAAAAATATAGTTTGGGGTTACACTTCAGCCTCCACATCAAAGTTTCTGAAAGCAAAGAGTCGAGATGCTCCAGGATTGGCCAGCCCAGTAACCAGACATGATCATTATTGAGCATGTCTAGGGTAAGAAGGAGGAGGAGGCATTGAAGATGAATACAAAGAATCTTGATGAACTCTGGGAGTCCTCCAAGAACACTTTCTTTGCCATTCCAGATGACTTTATTAATAAGTTATTTGAGTCACTGCAGAGAGGTATGGATGCAGTCCTCCAAGCTCATGGGAGTCATACACAATATTAATTCTTTTTCCACTGCACCATGACTTTATATTTTATACTGCACATTGTCTAAGCAAACCAAGACCTTACTGCCCTATTTAAATAATTAAAAATCAAGGCATGATCATATTTTATTTTGGTAAAATAAGCACAATCTAGAGGCCTTTGCCTTTCATATAAGCCACTTCTGATACCAAATGATCAACTAGAAGTCAAGTTATTATTTGTTGTTCCTAAAGCTTAGACTTTTCTTTGACAAGACTTTTGTCAGGTAGTGTACAATCTAGATGTATAACAAGGAAACATATATTATATTATATTATATTATATTATATTATATTATATTATATTATATTATATTATATTATATTAAAGTGATGAATTTATTATTATAATTATTATTAATTATTTTGGTGTATTACTATATATATTTATAGTACTGCACTCAAAAAATATGTTGCTGCTTGTTCAAACTATGTATTTAAAATGAGCTGAAACAACAAAATTCTTGAGATTTTTTGCCAAAACTTAACTGTTTTTTGTTAAATCCACTAAAATTTGTTAAGTTAACTTAATCGTTTTGTGTGAAGCCCTGCATTTTTTACAGTACAATAAACATATATTTCATGTTGAATGAAATGTATCGCTTTAACTTAATCAACATAAAATAATATTGGATTTTATTGCAAATGCAAATCCATAATCACAATTAACATTTAAATTTGCATAGTTCTGGATTGACTCTATAATAATGTTGTTCATATTATGTTACTATAAACTGTTTTTATATTTGACATTCAAATTTGGCATTTACTTCTTAGGAATTTACAATATAAAGTAATTTACAATATATAGCAATACCAGTATATACAGTTGAAGTCAGAATTATTAGCCCCCCTGTTTATTTTTTTCCCCAATTTTTGTTTAACGGAGATATTTTTTCAACACATTTCTCAACATAATAGTTTTAATAACTCATTTTTAATAACTGATTTATTTTATCTTTGCTGTGATGACAGTAAATAATATTTGACTAGATATTTTTCAAGACACTTCTATACAGCTTAAAGTGACATTTAAAGGCTTAACTAGGTTAATTAGGTTAACTAGGCAGGTTAGGGTAATTAGGCAAGTTATTGTATAATGATGGTTTGTTCTGTAGACTATTCATTCATTAATTTTCTTTTCAGCTTAGTCCCTTTATTAATCTGGAGTCACAACAGCGGAATGAACCACCAACTTATCCAGCATATGTTTTGCGCAGCTGATGCCCTTCCAGCTGCAACCCATCTCTGGGGAACACACATACACTCTCATTCACACACATACACTAAGGACAATTTTAGCTTACCCAATTCACCTGTACCGCATGTCTTTGGACTGTGGGGGAAACCGAAGCACCCGGAGGAAACCCACGTGAACTCAGGGAGAACACGCAAACTCCACACAGAAATGCCAACTGACCCAGCCAAGGCTCGAACCAGCAACCTTCTTGCTGTGAGGCGACTGCACTACCTACTGCGCCACCACGTCACCTGTTCTGTGGACTATCGAAAAAAATATAGCTTAAAGGGGCAAAAAAATGTTGACCTTAAAATGGTTTTTAAAAACTTAAAAACTGCTTATATTCTGGGCGAAATAGAATAGGGGGGGGGGGGGGGGGCTAATAATTATGATTTCAACTGTATATATATATATATATATATATATATATATATATATATATATATATATATATATATATATATATATATATATATATAAATACATACAGTTGACATCATAATTATCATATATATACAATAGCAAAATATATATACAAATAGCAAAAAACTAAATATCTACAAAAATATATTCAATTCCGTTAATAGTGCTTTTTACAATGTAGATAGTGTCAAAGCAGCTTAATTTAGAAGTTCTAGTAAAGAACAGATATCAGAGCTGAAGATCAGTATAGTTCAGTGGGGTTTAAATTTCAATATCTACTACAAAAACCCATGGTTCCTCTGATTCTCTGGTTTCCTTTATAAAGACGTGTGTGGCTGAAATGGCTGTTTTCTTAGCATCATAATGAAGCTGTCTTAGCATGAGGATCACACCTTCTCATGCCAGTAGGCTAGATTTTGGAGGAGAGCATCTGTCTGCATGCCTGTCTCTCTTCTGCCATCTTTCTTTTTGTGTGCGTGTATCTGTGTGTGTTCATTTCTATACTTGTGCCTACCAAAAATGGCCCCATGGGTTTAGTAATACCAGTAATTTTTGATCTTGAAGAGACACTTGGTCCTCATGAGGAAAAGAGTGCTTTAAGGATAGGGTTTGTCCAGCTTGCCCAGTCTAAAAATCATTACGCCTATGTGAAGTCCCCACAAAGATATCAGTACATTTGTGTGTTTGTGTGTGTACTTGTTTGTGTGGTTTATGAGGACACAAAATTTTATAATGACATGGATATGATCTAGTTGTTCTCTATTAAGCTGGTTTATGAGGACATGCAGTGTTCTTGTAATTCAAAATTTCTAAATGCTTAAAAATCATACGTAACAGATTTTTTTGACGTTTAAAAATTGCCACAGGTTTCCTGTGAGGGTAGTTTTTAGGCATGGAGGTATGGTAAGGTCATATACAGTAAAAACAGTTTTTTAACAGTATAAAATACAATACAAGTATGTGTGTGTGTGTGTGTGTGTGTTCAAGAAAGCAGGACTGACTGCCAGTGGCTGACATCTGAACGCAACACCTTAAACAGGACCGCAGGCTTTAAATCATTGATGGTTCTGCTGGAGTCAGGCAGAACAGCGGACAGCCCTGCTCTCATATATACAAACTGCTGATTCACTCTCTGCTCTTTCAGATTGAGTGTTTTATACAGTACATGCATGTAGTTTGTGTGTGTGTTTTGTTCATGTGCGTTCATGAGAAGAATGTGAGTGCTTATGTATGTAAGTATGTGTGTGTGGTTAAATATGCGTTTTCTCTCCATAGGGACTTTGAGCACAGTCTGGCTTTGAGAGAGGCATGAAAGACATAGAGAGAGACAAAAGATCAGATTTCTTTCACAACTTTTCGCATTTCTATATGAGATCTGCTGGAAAACAGGGTGTTGCAGTCCTTGCTGGTGTGATTTTTGTACTGTTTGACAGAAGAATCTTGCCGCAGTGCTGTGTGCTGCAGATCTTTTTTGATTTTCCTCTCCATTTTTCAATATTACATTTTAGCAGATGAACTGATCTGCATTCTTTACATGTATATAATCATCTGAAATGAAAATCAGCCATTGTTTATCAGTCCCAAGTCACATTCGGCAGTCAGAATTTGTATTTATTACACTTTTAATTGTGATGATGATGATTAGTAAACTATATTATATTATATTATATTATATTATATTATATTATATTATATTATATTATATTATATTATATTATATACACTACCTGACAAAAGTCTGGTCGTCAATACCAGGTGCACCAGCAACAAATAATAACTTGACTTCTAGTTGATCATTTGGAAGTGTCAGAAGGTAGATTTTTCCAATAAATCTTAAATATTGACCAGCCCAGTCACCAGACATGAACATTATTGAGCATGTGTGGGGTAAGGTGAAGAAGGAGGCATTGAAAATGAATTCAAATAATCTTGATGAACTCTAGAAGTCCTGCAAGAAGTGGTAGTAGTAGTAATAGTAACAGCAGTGCAATTAGTGGTGGTAGTAGTAGTAGCAGCAGCGCTAGTAGTGGTAATAGTAGTGGTGGTGGTGATAATAGTAGCAATTGTGGTAGTAGAAGCAGTAGTATTTTTAGAAGTAGTAGTAATAGTATTAGTAGTTGTCGTAGTAGTAGCAGCAGTTGTCGTAATAGTAGTTGTTGATGTAGTAGTTTTAGTAGTAACAGTTGCTGTAGTGCAATAATTTTTGTAGTAGTAGTAGCAGCAGCAGAAGTAGGGGTTGTAGTTGTATTAATAATAGTAGTTGTTGTAGCAGTTGTAGTAGTTGTTGTAATAGTAGTAGTAGTAGTAGTAGTAGTAGTAGTAGTAGTAATAGAAGCAGCAGTGGTAGTGGTGCCAGTGGTTTTAGTAGTAATATTAGTTATAGTAACTGTGTAATAGTGCTATTAAAAGCAGTGGAATTAGTAGCAGTGGTTATAGTAGTATTTTGCCATCATTTAAATGACTGCTAGTTGATCATTTGGAAGTGTCAGAAGGTAGATTTTTCTAATAAATCTTGAAAATTGGCCAGCCCAATCACCAGACATGAACATTATTGAGCATGTCTGGTGTAAAATGAAGAAAGAAGGAGGCATTGAAGATGAATTCAAATTATCTTGATGAACTCTGGGAGTCCTGCAAGAATGCTTTCTTTGCCATTTTAGATGACTTTATTAATAGGTTGTTTGCATCACTGCACAGATGTATGGATGCAGTCCTCCACGCTCATGGGAGTCATACACAATTTTGATTATTTTTCCACTGCACTATGACTTTATATTTTATACTCTACATTTCTGTTACATGGCAAGACTTTTGTCTAAGCAAACTCAGACCTTACTGTCCTAATTAAATAATTAAAAATCAAGGCATGATCATATTTTTTTTTTTGGTAAAAGCGTAATCTAGTTATTATTTGTTGTTATTTGATAAAACTTGGACAAGCGACAAGACTTTTGTCAGGTAGGGTATAAGCAATTAAAATAAAACATGTCACATTTGAGTGAATGAACATTCACATTTGAAACAATGAGTGAAATAATATACAGAAACTGTAATCCCTCACATGTGTGAAATATTACCCATCACAAATGAGTCTTGAACTTTTTCACCATACTTTTAGTTTTAAATAAATAAATAATTGTACATTTTTTGTAAGGTTAATTTGATTCAACTTAAAAGTTTAAGGCAATGACTGACTTTTAACAGTGTAAAATGAGGAGCAGAATAAAGTACGCAGGAACAAAAAATGAACTAAGGTAAAACCCAGAACATTTTCTGCCTTGTTCAGAATTTGTGCGAGACAGTTTGTTAAATTCGCTTCTTCGCCAGTTTTCATGCTTTAATTATGCAGTGTGAATGAGATGCTAACCTTTGAGTCTGAATACTGTACAGCTCTGTGGCTTTATTTTTAGTGAACGGTCCAGCTGTCAGTGTAAATGTCTTATAACCCTCTTGTTCTCTGTTTAAACTAGCTTTTACTATTTTTACACACTGGTTATTAACTGCAGTGGTATGGCAAGTGTGAACTGATGCTTATTGTTTGCTAGTCTTAACCTCTGGATCTTGTTGCATACGAAACCAAAAATTCCAGTCTCAAAACAAATTTCAGATGAGTTCACAAAGACATAGCAATTCTAGAATTGTCTAATTTGTCTAAATATATAAATAAATAAATAACTTTTTAATTCAAATTCACATGGTTATGACATTATTTGCCTTAAAAAGGTATTTATTTTATTTATTTATTTATTTGCATTTGATTTTATCATGAACTATGTATTACTTATTTTGTATTTTTATATTTTCACTGCACAATTAGGCCATTATTATTTTTATTAAAAACATTTCCAGCAGAAAAAGGACAATGTGCACAGAAGTGGTACTTGCCACCACACCGAACCTACACACTCCCTTGGCCATGGGTGAGCTGCAACAGGATATTTTTTATTTCAATAAAAATCTCCCACTCCCTCCTCTTCTGTCAGTTCAATGGCTTGGTCTCTGCCCCAAAACTGATAGAACATAGTTGTATGTGCTTTGGGATCTTTGGTTTCCCATCCTCTGTCTTAACCTCCATCTTGGTGTCTTGCTCCCTTCTCGTTCCCTTGTCTCTACTGTCTCCATCTTTTGGGCTCCACATTGATCAGTTTCCACCCCGCATATAGTCTCGTGTAGCCTGACTCACTGCTGAAAGTCTGGGAACATTGGCCGTTTTGACTGGTCAAGGACCACCAACAATACTATATAACTGATATGTTAACCAACCAATCACATTTCGTCCTGTGCTGCATCATATTTATTGGTGTGGAAATGTCTGCACAATAGCAGCCCAGTATGCAAATAGTGCATCACTTATATGTCACATGTCGGCTCTGTTGTTCATTTCCTTTGTTCTGTTTTCCCGCCATCTGATTAGTTAATTCATTTGCATGCTTGTTTTGTTTCTTTCTAATTGTCTCTTGTGTATCTGTATGCTGTGTGTCTATTGTGTAAGTTCCTACATTGTCTCAGTTCTAAGTGTGGTCTCGTTTATGTTCATACATTGAGCTATAATTCCCTGAGTATGGCTTACTTGTGTTTATTTCTTTTGTTTCAGCACAGTGGAATCATTACAGTAGTAGTAGTATTTATATTAAGTAGCAGTAGTAGTTGTTATAGTAGTAGTAGTGGTGGTAGTGGTAGTAGTAGTAGTGGTAATAGTAGCAATAGTGGTTGTACTAGCAGTGGTAGTAGTAGTAGTAGCAGCAGCAACAGCTGTGGTTGTAGTGATAGTACAGTAGTAATAGTAATAATAGTAATAGTTGCAGTTGTTGTTGTTGTAGTATTAGTGATAGGTGTGCAGTGCTATTAGTGGTAGTCACAGCAGTGGTCGTAGTAGTAGTAGTAGTAGCAGCAGTGGTAGTAGCGATAGTAGTAGTAGCAGCGGCAACAGCAGTGCTTGTAGTGGTAGCAGTAGTAGTAGTAGCAGTAGCAGCAGCAGTGGTAGTAGTAGTAGAAGCAGCAGTGCTAGTAGTGGTAGTAGTAGGAGTAGTAGTAGTGGTGGTGGTGTTAATAGTAGCAGTTGTGGTAGTAGTGGTAGTGGTAGAGATAGAAATAGTAGAAGCAGCAGTGGTTGTGGTGGTAGTAGTAGTTGTTGTAGTATTAGTAGTAGTGTTTTTAGTAGCAGTAGTAGTAGTTGTTGTTATTGTAATGCAATAGTTGATTAAGTGGTAGTAGTAGTAGCAGCAGCAGCAGCAGTAGTATTTTTTGTAGTAGTATAAGTATTTGTAGTAGTAATAGTAGTTGTAGTAGTAGTAGTTGTAGTAGTAGTTGTAGTAGTAATAGTAGTTGTAGTAGTAGTAAGAGCAGCAGCAGCAGTGCTGGTAGTAGTAGTAGTAGTAGTAGTAGTAGTAGTAGTAGTAGTAATAGTAGTTGTTGTAGTAGTAGTAGTAGTAGTAATAGTATTTGTAATAGTAGTAATAGCAGCAGCAGCAGTGCTGGTAGTGGTAGTAGTAGTAATAGTAGTTGTAGTAGTAGTAGTAGTAGTAATAGTAGTTGTAGTAGTAGTAATAGCAGCAGCAGCAGTGCTGGTAGTGGTGGTAGTAGTAGTAGTAGTAGTAGTAATATTAGCTGCAACAACAGCAGTGCTATTAGTGGTAGCAGTAGTAGCAGCAGTGGTAGTAGTGGTTGTATTAGGGTAGTAGTAGTAGCAACAGTGGTAGTAGTAGTAGTAGTAGTAGTAGTAGTAGTTGCAGCAGCAGCAGCAGTGGCAGTCGTGATAGTAGTAGTAGCAGCGGCAGCAGCAGTGGTAGAAGTAGCAGCAGCAGCAGAACTAGTTGTAGTAGTAGGAGTAGTAGTAGTAGTAGTAATGGTGGTGGTGGTGGTGGTAATAGTAGCAGTTGTGGTAGTAGTAGCAGTGGTAGGGATAGAAATAGTAGAAGCAGCAGTGGTTGTGGTGGTGGTAGTAGTTGTTGTTGTAGTTATAGTAGTAGTAGTTTTGGTAGCAGCAGCAGTAGTAGTAGTAGTTGTTGTTGTAGTCCAATAGTTGTTAAAGTAGTAGTATTAGTAGTAGTAGTAGTAGTAGTAGCAGCAGCAGTACTACTAGTAGTTGTTGTAGTAGTAGTAGTTTTTGTAGTAGTAATAGTTGTAGTAGTAGTAATAGCAGCAGCAGCAGTGCTGGAAGTGGCAGTAGTAGTAGTAATATAAGCAGCAGCAACAGCAGTGCTATTAGTGGTAGTAGTAGTAGTAGCAGTGGTAGTAGTAATGGTTGTAGTAGCAGCGGCTGCAACAGTGCTAGTAGCAGTTGTGGTAGTAGTGGCAGTGGTAGAGATAGAGATAGAAATAGTAGAAGCATCAGTGGTTGTGGTAGTAGTAGTTGTTGTAGTATTAGTAGCAGTATTTTTAGTAGCAGTAGTTGTAGTAGTTGTTATTGTAATGCAATAGTTGGTGAAGTGGTAGTAGTAGTAGCAGCAGCAGCAGTAGTAGTAGTTTTTGTAGTAGTATAAGAATTTGTAGTAGTAATAGTAGTTGTAGTAGTAGTAGTAGTAATGGCAGCAGTAGTAGTGCTGGTAGTGGTAGTAGTAGTAGTAGTAATAGTAGTTGTAATAGTAGTAATAGCAGCAGCAGCAGTGTTGGTAGTGGTAGTGGTAGTTGTAGTAGTAGTAGAAGTAATTGTAGTAGTAGTAGTAGTAATATTAGCAGCAGCAACAGCAGTGCTATTAGTTGTAGCAGTAGTAGCAGCATTGGTAGTAGTAGTAGCAACAGTGGGAGTAGTAGTAGTAGTAGTAGTAGTAGTTGCAGCAGCAGCGGTGGCAGTCGTGATAGTAGTAGTAGCACCAGCAGCAGCAGTGGTAGTAGTAGCAGCAGCAGTGCTAGTAGTAGTAGTAGGAGTAGTAGTAGTAATGGCGGTGGTGGTAATAGTAGCAGTTGTGGTAGTAGTAGCAGTGGTAGGGATAGAAATAGTAGAAGCAGCAGTGGTTGTGGTGGTAGTAGTTGTTGTTGTTGTATTAGTAGTAGTATTTTTGGTAGTAGTAGTAGTGGTTGTTGTTGTAGTGCAATAGTTGTTAAAGTAGTAGTAGTAGTAGTAGTAGTAGCAGCAGCAGCAGCAGCAGCAGCAGTACTAGTAGTAGTTGTTGTAGTGGTAGTAGTTTTTGTAGTAGTAATAGTTGTAGTTGTAGTAGTAGTAATAGCAGCAGCAGCAGTGCTGGAAGTGGCAGTAGTAGTAGTAGTAATATAAGCAGCAGCAACAGCAGTGCTATTAGTGGTAGTAGTAGTAGCACCAGTGGTAGTAGTGGTTGTAATAGTAGTAGTAGTAGCAGTGGTAGTAGTAATGGTAGTAGTAGCAGTGGCTGCAGCAGTGCTAGTAGTGGTAGTAGTAGTAGTAGCAGTAACAGCAACAGCTATGCTATTAGTGATAGTAGTAGTAGTAGCAGCAGCAGCAGCAGCAGCAGTGGTATTAGGGGTAATAGTAATAGTGGTGGTGGTGGTGGTAATAGTAGCAGTTGTGGTAGTAGTATCAGTAGTAGTTTTAGAAGTAGTTGTGGTTGTTGTTGTAGTATCAGTAGTTGTATTAGTAGTAATAGTAGTGGTTGTTGTAGAAGTAGTAGTAGTAGTAGTTGTAGTAGTAGCAGCAGCAGCAGTGCTAGTAGTAGTATTTGTAGTAGTAATAATAGCAGCAGCAGCAGCAGTGGTTGTAATAGTAGTTGATGATGTAGTAGTTGTAGTATTTGTAGTAGTAGTTGCTGTAGTGCAGTAATTTTTGTAGTAGTAATAGTATTAGTAGTAGCAGTAGCAGTGTTAGTAGTAGTAGTTGTTGTAATAATAGTAGTTGGAGTGGTAGTAGTAGTAGTACTGGTGGTAACAGCGGTATAGTGGTATTAATAGTAGTGGAACTAGTAGCAGTGGTTGTAGTAGTATTTTGGCATCATTTAAACCCATGTCTTCTAAGAGTAATGTCTCTAGGCATAGATGAACTAGGCGGTCACTTAGGACACCCCCAACCCCAAGGAATACAAAACAATTCATAGTAATTGACAGTAAATACTGAATGTAATGATTTGAATCTCTCATGAAAAGATCTGCCATTTATTGTGGAGATAAATATATATTTACATATATTTTGTACATATATTTTGTTCATTTCAAAAACCCTCTCCATGTATTTGTTCAATTGGAAACTACAAATTAAATGTATTGTGTGTGTGTGTGTGTGTGTGTGTGTAATTGTGAATTGCTGTTTGCATTAATGAGAGCTCTGGATTCTGTTTTAAGCTTCATAATAGCAGAGTGCAGACTGTCAGCTTTCTTTCCTGTGGTATTTCACACGGAGCTGAGCTGAGCTGAATGTGGATTCACTGTCAGCACCATGGACACTTCCAGAGCACACAGTGTGCTTCTTTTTATCATTACCATCTTCATCATCATCGCTCTCACTGAAACTTCAGCACTGCCGCAGCTGCAACACAAGACAACACACATGCACACATACACACATACAAGCTGCTGTAAGGCCTAATGGCAGTCACTCACTCCTGCTCTCTCTGAGTTGTTTCGTCTTCCCCAATTAAAGGTGAAGTTCACCAAAAAAAATCTTAAATTATTCATACTCCACTTTTTCAAAGCACAAAAGAAGATACATCAAGAGATGTTGGAAACCATTAGTCATTGCCAACCATAATATTTAATTATTTCTACAATGTAAGTAAATGACCACCATTTCCAACATTCTTCAAATTATCTTCTTTTGTTTTCAACAAAAGAACAAAAAACAGTTTGTAACCACCTGAAGGTCAATAAATGACGAGCGTGTTTTCATTTTTCGGATGAAGTTTGCATGCGTAAGTGTGTGGAGTTATTTGAGGATGTTTCCACGCGGAGCAGGTTTTTAATACTCGTGTGTCTCTTATCTTCTGCTGGTTCTCTCTGGAGATTAAGGAGTGAAGCAGCACAGATTCTCTCTCGCTCTCTCTCTCTCTCTCTCCTCCCCCACTGATAGGATCTCTGGAGGATGGAGTGGATTAATGACCTCGCTGGAGAGGACCAGAGCTCTCCAAATCACCACACACCGCTCAGCTCCACTGCACCACTGTTAGTGTGTGTGTGTGTGTTGGCTTTTACAGAAGCACATATACCCACATTTCCACTATATACTGGCAAAAAAGTA
This sequence comes from Danio kyathit, assembly GCA_903798195.1. Lineage (NCBI taxonomy): Eukaryota > Metazoa > Chordata > Actinopteri > Cypriniformes > Danionidae > Danio > Danio kyathit. The sequence goes on along the minus strand of LR812533.1, from coordinate 18,307,718 downwards.
ATATAAATTAAAAATCCAGTTGTTTTACAGGAACTTGCAGCTATATGGGCATGTAATTGTGTGTCTTTCTCTCTGGCTCAGTACAAGCGACCACAGGAAAGCAGATTTGAATTTAAAAGCTGATCATGTGACGCATGAACAGTTGAAATCACAATTATTAGCCATCCTGTTTATTTCTGTTTAACGGAAAGAAGATTTTTTTCAACACATTTGTAGACATAATAGTTTAAATAACTCATTTCTAATAACTAATTTATTTTATCTTTGCCATGATGACAGTACATAATATAGTTGATATTTTTCAAGATAATAGTATTTAGCTTAAAGTGCCATTTAAAGGCTTAACTAGGTTAATTAGGCAGGTTAGGGTAATTAGGCAAGTCATAGTATAACAATGGTTTGTTCTGTAGACAATATTCTTAAGGGGGCTAATAATATTGCCCTTAAAATGCTTTTAAAAAAAATTAAAAACTGCATTTATTCTAGCCGAAATAAAACAAATAATTCTCCAGAAGACAAACTATTATAGGATATTTAGCTATTCAAATACTGTGAAAATCAGACTGTCGAAAGTGTGCAATCATACAAATACCTTGGCACAATTATTGACTCTAAACCAGGGGTGTCCAAACTTTTTGGTATGATGGGCCAAAAACCAAATATCATTGAGAGTCGTGGGCTGAAGATAAATATACCTACTATTTTTAATTAAAGTTGGCCATGGGTAATTTCCTAATTCATTTCATAATAATCATAAATAAATAGAAAATATCACTTTGAATCGTATTAAGTAATGCAGTATTTACGTTTTTAATTAACTTATTGTTATAAAAAAAACATAAAAAATCACATTTATAACACATTTGACTTCACACTAATCAAGCAGAATCTGCCTTTGCCTTGATTCGCTCACCAAAATCTCTGCATTGTCCTCTATCCATCGGGTGACAGTACATGTAAACTAAATCTGATTAATTCGAACCATTTCAGTTGAAACATTTTCAGTTTCAGCTCTTTCCTTCTGGTCCCAGGTTTTTAGTATCAAGCGGTAGAACTAAACGATACAAAAATAGTTTCATTTAAATAAGGCATAGACTAAAACAGAGGTGTTTCTGTGACTTGTATATTTTACATTTAATAGATTGTGTAGGTATAGTGTGTCCACATTCATATTGGGGTGATATAAACACAATAAGTCTGTTTTTTTTCCCCTGATGTTAAAATAGGATTTAAATCCCTCCCATTTTGAGGCTCACCGCAGCTTGACGTAGGACTGCGGTTTCCCCGCCCTCCGAATTGATTGACAGCTGCGTATTAACATGTCTCTGTAGTAACGCGTATAACCATATCGACAAGAAAGGACATGTGCAAAGCAACTGGGATTAAAAGATCTGTTCGGAGATTGAGGCACACTCTGACAGGCACGTGGGAATGGTGGGCGGGGAGAACTAGCATTAAAGTCACAGGCCACAAAAACAGCTACATTGTGTTCAGAGTAGAAAATCCAATATTCTGAAAGGTATCATAAATAATCTGATGGGTGTTTTGAGCTTAAACTTTACAGACACTTTCTGGAGACGCAAAAGACTTATGTTAAATCTTGAAAAAGGGGTAAAATAGGTGTCCTTTAAACACTTATTTATTTTGGAGGAGGTGGCTCGACAGTTGAAGAGATTATTTCTTTTTTTTTTTTTTTATTAAGAGAGTGTTTTGTATGTTTGTTTTACGTCTTTATGTCCATTGTTGTCACTAGGTGAGTTATTTGTGTGGCACTGTTATGAAATGGGGGCTCTTGACTGCAAACCAAATCAACCTCCGAGTATAAATAAAGTAACCTAACCTAAAAATTCCTTGCTCTGTTAAACTTAATTTGGGAAATATTTGAAAAAGAACTCAACTGTATGGTTAAGACTTTTCACTGTAAATGACCTGATTATTGCTTCAAAAATAAATCAGATTTTCTGGAATGTAAGGTTCGATTTGTTAACCAACAACCATCCTTTTTACAGTTATATTTTACATTTTTCCTTTCTCCCCCATCGTAAGCTGCACTGTGCTGCATTTCCTTCAAGCCACTGAAAGACAGAGGCGCTCAGCCATGAATTGAGGCTGATCTGAGAGCCGCACAGAGATGTCCTTGTCTTCTTGTTAATTATATCCACCAGTCTCCTGCTGCGTATTTGTTTCTCTCTGCAGCAGTTTCCTCTCTTCCTGTGACAATATTTAACAGACCTCCAGTTCTCCCAGTGGAGCGCATGTGTTCCCCTCCCTCAGCTCCAGCAGGCCCGTACAGCACACTGACACACACACACTGAGAATAACAGCAGCCCGTCACACTACTGCTCACATTTACCTAGACAAGACACTGCAGCCAAAAACACTGTACCTTTCATGCACCTGTCAGTTTGGGGATTTTTGGGGGTGTTTTTATTTTCCCCAGTATAATGGGGAAAAAACCTCCATAAGTGAAGTTTATTTATAAACTAATTTTGAGCGGATCACGTGCTTATGATTGCTTGCTTGGTCCCGCATTATCCAATTTATGATTCACCAATCAGTCGATTCCTAAGCCACTATAAATATATATAACAGCCATCTTTTTTGAAGAGTCCCCCCTTTCCACCCCTATTCCTCCTCCTTTCCTAGGTGGGTGGCACGGTGGCCCAGTGATTAGCACTGTTGCCTTACAGCAAAAACGTCACTGGTTCTAGTCCTTACCAAAGCAGTCGACGTTTCTGTGCGGAGTTTACACATTCTCCCCGTGCTCACGTGGGTTTCCCCCGCGTTCCCCGGTTTCCTCCCACCGTCCAAGAACATGCAACTTAAGTTAATTAACTAATCCAAATCGGCACCAAAGACATGCTCCTAGTAAGTAGTTATTTCTTAAGAGCAATCACTATCTGTTCATTAGCTACTACAGCAGGGGAATTCTCGAGATCTAGCTGAGCTCAAACTCCCATTTCGCCTTGTAACGGGAGGGAGCCCCGGGCTCGAGGATCTTATGAGCTCAGGGCTCTCTCATGGGACAGCATGCCAAACAAGCTTTATAATCAATCATCAGCTAAGTGTATACTCTTGAATGCACTTTTAAGTGTTACTTTTGCTGACAGCGCCACAGAACTTTATCAGTTTGTGTCTATAGATTTCAAATACAGTTTTCTCAAAATGATACACTACCTAATCTCTACACTGTTGGGACAACATGAAGGAATTTAGTTTACTTATTAGTTTTTACGAATTTAAGTGGATTGAACATAAAAAAATTAAGTTGTCCCCCAAAAAACTCAAGAATTGTTCTGTTTCAGCTCATTTTAAATAAGTCGTCTGACACCGTCGCCAATAGCCTAGTGGTTAGGTGCGCTGACATATAACACTATGGTGCTCATGGCAACCTGAGTTCAATTCCCGGCTCAAGGTCCTTTGCTGACCCTTCCCCTCTCTCTGCTCACAATACTTTCCTGTCTTCAATCTCCATTATCCAGTCCAAATTAAAGGTGAAAATATAAATAAATATAAAAATGTCATCTGAACAAACAGCAAAGATCTTTTTTTGAGTACACTTGCATAGATCTTAAACTTTACTGTTTAATTCATTTCTGTATTCTGAAGGTTTTAGAAGTTTTGTGCATGAACTGAGGAAATTGGCACGCAAGCAAAGAGATTCGCATGGTCGTATTATGCCATAGGTAATTGGAAAATCTGTGTAAAAGGCCTGCCTCCACAGCTGGAAAAAAAATCCTAGAGGAAACTGTTATTATACTTGTAATCAAATACATTTGCTCCACCTATCTTTTCCATATAGACAACTTTTCTGGTGTGGTCAGTTTGCTTAGTAGCTTACTTTGTATGGTCTTGTACTTGTAGTGCAGAGCACTCGGGGTTGAGTTTGCTGAAGTATGGCTCCACAATAAAATAATAATTAAAATTAAAAAATAAAAGCTATGTTGAATCTATATTAATTTACATGGTTGCAGTGCACTTTTCTCTTAGATTGACTTTTGAAAACACTATTGGTTGGGTTTAGGAAAGGATTTATGTCATTGGTTCTAGATGATCTGTACAAAAAGCTCTGCTTTTAATGGACATGTACAAGAAAGATGTGAATCTAAAGCATACAACAAAACATACGTAAACGTAATTAACCTTTCTCAGATTCACAAAAATGTTGGAAAAAGCAGGTTTGTTGGACTCATAATGTGTGGAATTTTTAGTCTGTCCTTATCGACTATTTCAGTATTTTAACAAAAGACCTATATACTGTCATATAGTTTGGAGGACAAATTGTGTAAATGTCAAAAACATGACTGTGAAAATGACAACGGGTTTGCATGATTCAGCATGTAGGCTGTTGGTAAAAGAGATTGCTCTGATTGGCTGTTCACCTACAAATCAGTGCAAAAACTGAAGTGACAAAACTAATCAAATGACGAAAGTCAAGAGAAAACACAAAGAAGCCGACTTTTATCTTATCGCATTTCTTAAATATTTGCATTATATGGATTATCAACTTTTAAGAATATTGTCACAAGCACATCCCTCTGTGGGGAGAGTGAATTGCTGTGTAAATGGTACGCAAACACTGCGTTGATTACGGTTTGTATGTGTGCAAAACTAGTTTCGGTTTCTCCTTTGTGGATTGACAATGCAGAATACTGCACCAAAAAAAGATACCACCCCCCCCCCCCCCCCCCCCCCCATGCAGGTGCAGAATGTACGCTCCCATTTCATTTGGTTGTTGTCCATTTGGTGTGATCATAAGCAGCGTTTTGGTTCAAACGGGACCAGACGCAGTCAATGCGAGGCAACAACACAGTCGGTTTTTATCGCAACTCGTTCTTTGACAATGTCTTGGTGTGTCCCGGGCTTAACATGTTTAGTCTAGACAGGTGCTTCCCAGTTTCGGTCATCAGGACCCCCTGCCCTGTGCATTTTGCATGTCTCTGTTATTTAACACACAAGGATCAGTTACTGGATCTCTCTGTTAAACAGCCTAATGATCTGAATCAGGTGTTTTCAGTAAGAAAGAAATACAAAATGTGCAGGCTGGGGATCCCAAGGACTGGAATCGGGAAACACTGGTCTAGGCATATGTGAGTATCTAAACAACCAAAACTACAGGACTGTTAACACAATCTCAGGGCAATTCATGTCTTTTTGGTTTACTGGCTGATTCGTATTCATTTGTACGATCTCATACCCAATGAGGGGTAGGATTAGAAGTGGGGTTTGGAGGCATGCCTTCTTTTAAAAAGCGTACATTTGCATACAAATTAATTGATACGAATTATCGACTTTTCTGACAACACGTAAAATAGCTTCCTTGTGAGATCGGGTTTGAGTCTGTATATGTACAGGTGTGTGGTGTTTCTTTATGACGTGACATCGCCACCTACTGGCCTGGCATGCAGAATACAGCATTTAGTTGTTTTTGTGAATGTCTCACTGTAAAAAAATGCTATAAAAACATTACACATTATCAATCCATAAACCTAATGTCTTTCTTTTCTTGAACATGTTTGCTTTTCTCTTTCAGCCAAAAAAGCGGCCGATGGTTCCGTCATCCCAAACGGCTACTGTGACTTCTGTCTGGGTGGCTCAAAGAAAACCGGCTGTCCCGAAGATCTCATCTCCTGTGCGGACTGCGGCCGATCAGGTAAGACCTTGACAGTTTGACAGCAAATGTGATTTATTAATTTTCTTAACACATTACCTCCTTCTTGGCTTGTGCAGGTCATCCGTCGTGCCTGCAGTTCACGGTGAACATGACGGCGGCTGTGCGGACCTACCGCTGGCAGTGCATCGAGTGTAAATCCTGCAGTCTATGCGGCACCTCGGAGAACGATGTAAGTCAACTGAACGAAGCAATGCTCTTTCTCTCAGTGCAGAGTGTGTTCTGTGTTTCTGGATGCCGAGCCCCCAGCACTGGTGTTTGGGGACTTGTTCATACAAGATTCAACTTGCATTATTTTTACAGGATCAGCTTTTGTTCTGTGATGATTGCGACAGAGGGTATCATATGTATTGTCTAAGCCCCCCTATGTCGGAGCCTCCTGAGGGTATGTGATGAGATGACTTTTACATTTAGGTGTTACATTTGAGTGCACTGTAAAATAAAGTACTTATTATGATAAATAAAAAAAAACAAATAAGTATGCAATAAGTCAATTATATATTTTTCTAACTCTAATGTATTTAAAATAAAATTTAGCTTATTATTTTTTAATAATAAAGACGTATTATGCATTTATCAGAAAACTAAATATATAGAATTTTTTTTATATTTTGTAAAAAAAAAATCTTTTTAAAAGTACTACTAACTTCAATATTAATAAAGTGTACACTACCTGACAAAAGTCTTTTTTTCGATTCCAGTTGTAAGAGCAACAAATAATAACTTGACTACTAGTTGTTCATTTAAAAAAGTGGCAGAAGGTAGATTTTGCAGAAGACCTATTGGAATCCACATGGACCCAAGATTCCCAAAGAATTAGTCAAGTTTGGTGAAGTTTCCTTCACCAATCATGGTCAGTATGGGGGCGTGCGAGAGATCTGCAGAGTGGATGGCAACATCCACAGCCTGAGGTATCAAGACATTTGTCCTGCCCATTACATTACAAACTACAAGAGAGGGCAAATTCTTCAGCAGGATAGCACTCCTTCTCATATTCTCCTTCTCAAGCATTAAAGATGAATCCAAAGAATATTGATGAACTCTGGGAGTCCTGCAAGAACACTTTCTTTGCCATTCCAGATGACTTTATTTATAAGTTATTTGAGTCATTGAAGAGATGTATGGATGCAGTCCTCCAAGCTTATGGGAGTCATACACAATTTTGATTCTTTTTCCACTGCACCATGACTTTATATTCTGTACTGTACATTATTTTTGTTAAGTGACAAGACTTTTGTCTAAGCAAAGTCAGACCTTACTGTCCTAATTTACTAATTAAAAATCAAGGCATGGTCATATTTTATTTTGGTAAAATAAACATACTGTAATCTAGAGGGCTTTGCCTATAAGCCACTTCTGACACCAAATGATCAACTAGAAGTCAAGTTATTATTTGTTGTTCCTAAAACTTGGATAGGCGACAAGACTTTTGTCAGGTATAGTACTTTTACAGAGTTTGTGTAATAAAACAAAAAGAGGTTGTGTACCTACAAAACTTGGTAATGAAATTAAGAAAATAAGATGAACAAAATCATTTTATTTTTATTTGTTTCAGGTTTTTTTGTAACTTTGGCGGAAATTACTGTTGTTATTGTAATTATTATTAAAAAATGAATAACTTTCAGGAATAATTTTCTTTTAAGTTTTAAAAATAAGTCTTGCACATTTTAGAGAGTTGTTTGCTCAAAACAAAAACACAGTTTAATAATTTGTTACGAAAGACCATAAGACAAAAAAAAAAAAAAAAAAAAAAAACTGATATGTATTTATTGCCATGATATTTCTATTTTTGCCAATATTACAAATATTACTTTTGGGTCATATATATACAGTGGTGGAAAGAGTACTGAAAAACCATACTCAAGTAAAAGTCCCATTACTTGCCTAAAAATGTGGTGCAAGTAGAGTAAAAGTATCTGTTGTCAATATTTCTCAAATAATGAGTAGACCTTTCAAAAGTACTCAAGAGTAGTGAGTATTACTTTGTAAAAAGCTGATGCATTTACAGGTATTTTGTGTACGTGTTTAAACGTAACAGTCTGTAGTTCATTTAGTTATTTCCCAGCAGGCACACAACATCATAAGACGTTAATATTAGTTTATATTTTGGTCGTGACGTCAGGTGACCAAAATTCAATGTCTAGCCAGCGTCTAAGGACAACGTTATTTTGATGTCCAGTAACGATGTCAAATGACGTTGATATTTGGTTGATTTTAGGTTGTGTTGGAAACTTACCCAATTCCAACGTCAAGCCAACATCTTAAACCAACGTCATATTGACGTCAAATACTGACATTTAGTCGTCAGGTATGACAACCAAAATCTAACGTCTCATAGACGTCATAGTGGTAACGTCCACATAACGTCAAGCTGTAACATCATTATACATTGATATTTGGTTGATTTTAGGTTGGACATTGGACCTTGAAGTTGGCCTGACGTTGGATTCTGATGTCAACCCGATTTTCATTTCCAAACAAAATGCAACGTCCCCACGACGTTGGGGTACAAAGTCAATCTGATGTCATGTTGACGTCCTGTGCCTGCTGGGTGTTTAAGGCCATTTCGGTCATCATTCAGTAAATATCTGTCATCTTCTCATCATTGACATGCATCTAACCAGTCTCTGGGTCAATGCGTGTAAAACTTTTGGACATTTTCTTGGACATTTTTAATGCTTCTAAACAGTTTGCTGCAATTATAAATCGCCCATGTCTTGAGGTAGTTCATTATGATGCGATTTACCTTCTAAGTATGATTTGATTGGACAGGAATCACAAGACTAAATAAAGTAGTGACTTCAGATTTAAGAAAAAGTAGTGGAGTAAAAGTAACAATACTGCACTCAAAATGTACTCATGGGAAAGTAAAGCACACTTTTTTTAAAACTACTCAGTAAATTACAATTTCTTAAAAAAACTACTCAGTTACAGTCATTTGAGTACTTCTAATGTGTTACTTTACACCACTGAATATATATATATATATATATATATATATATATATATATATATATATATATATATATATATATATTTATATGCACGCTTAAAACAAGAAAGAAATATTTTATAACGTGACAGGCTACATGTATAATATTAAAATAAATACTATAAATGATTAAAAATAATACATTGTTTGCATTGCACAGGATTTCTATTTAAAACCTCTATTTCTAACTCTGGCCACAATATTAATACATGGCTCAATATTATCCAACATTTGTGTCTCTTCGTTTTGCAGGGAGCTGGAGTTGCCATCTGTGTCTGCGGCAGCTAAAGGAAAAAGCGTCCGCCTACATCACACTAACCTAATCTCCGTGCCCTACTTCACCCTAGCAGTCTCATCCTCCTCTATCCCATCATCACCGATCCAAAGAGACTCCTCAACATCCACCAGAAGACAACACGCTCCATCTGTCAATGCGGACTGCAAGGAAAAACTAGGGTGCGACTAACATTTTAGCACGTCAGGTGGGACTCAAGCAGACCTTTTCCTCGCCAGTCCCTCCAAAGAGCTCTTTCCTTCGAGGATTCTTGCCCGACTCCATCTTTTGCTGGTTAGACAAGTAATGCCAAACCGTTTGTCACTGACGGGACATTTTGCACGAGTTAGAAGGGGGCTGAGTCTCTGTGACATCATAAGATGGTGCACCAAATGCAGATAGGCGAGCGTCACATGATCTCAGCGCAGGTTTTGGTTTAGTTTAGCTCTGGTGCCATTGGTTTTTAGTAGTGTATCAGACACAAGCACGTAATGAGATCATGTGTCCTCATTCAATTTGGCCTTATTCTAGCTGTAATTAGACTTCTGTTGTAGAGATGAATGGATTCTTCAATAATTGATGTCCCTTGAAGGTACAGCTTTTGGTTCTTGAGACACGTTACACTGAATTTAAAAAAAAGGTGATTTATCATGAGCGCAGTCTGTGGTCAGAGGAATATTCTGTTTTCAGTTTAAGCTAATCTTATTTGAAAGCACTTATGAGAAGATGTTGATTACCACAAAACCTCCCTTCTTTTCTTAAAAAACAAAACACAGCTGGGGTTGTTAGTGTACACACATTCTAAATATGCTTCATTTGACATAGGGTGACCATACATTATAACTTATTTCAATAACATTATTTAAAAATATAGATATTTTTTCTCCCATGTTTTACTTTTCCTAAAAGAAATCTACATTGCTGAGTGCTAGTTTTAGTCTTCTCTTAAGTTAAAATAGGCTAACCAGTGGTTGCCAATCATGTCATTGTATATTTGTCATCATATAAGGGAACAAAGTTACCAACCAATAACATTTCAATATCAATCAAGTTTCAGTGAATGTAGGACCTATACCATACGGTGTCAGTAGCTATGTTTAAAGCTATCTAAAGATGCAAATTAAATTTATGAGCAAAACTGGAATATCGCATAAAAGACATGTTGATAAAGCAGCGTTTCTATCCAATAAGTCAAAGAGAACAAAATCGTCACTTTCTGATGAACTGGCGGCAAATATCAAAAGTAAAAACGAAATGTGCTGTGGTAGGATAAGCTGCTTGAATATTTTCTTCATTCAATAAATTAAGAAAATAAACTTGCATCTCAGAAGACAATCCTGACATGCAGTGAACACGAGGTGGCGTTTAAAGGTGTGAGACGCCGAGCACAGACGCTCTTGATTTTGGAGATACATAATAATATAATAACACTAATACTGAAATGGTTAAGGCATTTTAGAATGACCAAAACAACATTTTAGATGTTTTACAATGTGTTCAGCCGGCTGGTTTGTCCATTCACATACATTTTGATCATCACATGATCTCTTATAACAAAAGACTTTTTTTGTGCGCACACTGGAATTTGTTCGGTAAAAGTGTTTCCATTGTAGTTTTTGCGCATCTTTTTTTATCGAATAAAAAGTTTATCCTACTCAGTTATGCACATGTTTTATACGCACATTTTCAAAATTTATGCGCATCTTGGCGTTTCCATCAATCATTTTTTATGCACACATCCAAAATGCGCATAAAAATAGGTGGATGGAAACATAGCTAGTGTCATGTGCCATTTACACGAATGCGTTTTTATTTTAAAACCATAGGTTTTGATATGGTGTCCCCACTACTCCGGCAAAATCGAGCATTTTAAAAATGCTTAAGATCCTGTTTTAGTTCAGAAATGTCAGAGTTCTGTTTAAGTATAGACAGACTGATAACAGAAGCACAGCTATCTGCAATCACTCTCTGACTGTTTTTTTTTACTGGACAGTTTGGACTACTGAGTATCGTTCCCTGATTAATCAAGCCCTGATCATATGACTGTTACACAACTGGTAGGCTGCAAGTACAAATGTGGGCAAATTATGCCCATTGAGCATGAGTGGTAATGTATCATGAGTGTGGACAGACATCATTTTTACTTTTTTAAACACAATAAATGCGGCAGTCTGAACGAGGAGAGTTTTCAATCTAAAATGCTATTTTAAAATAAAACTGCACTAGTGTAAATGGTACCTCAGTAATAGAGAGGTTATAGCAAGATTAAAACATGATTGGACATTAGAAAGTATGATTTAAGAAACAGCACAACTTCCCAATAGTATCAGGATGCAGCCTTTATGATGCAAGCTGAGATTGCACCACTCAGCGATGCAATGTCAGACACAATGCACTCAATGGAGTGAGTGACGTCACTGTGACGGGTAGGGTTAGGGGTAGGGTTAGGTGAGCGCATTAAAAAGCATTGGATGAAGCTCAGATTGCACTGCACCAGGTCTGAAATATACTGCGTCACAAATAATCACTGAATCAGTGTTTCAACAACGTCAATAAAACATCTTATGAACTGAATGTCATGTAACATTACATTTACCTTAGGAAAGGATCTGTGTCAAAAACTGCCTTCCACAACCTGTTTCCATCCAATTAGTCTTTTACCGATAAATGTTTTGGTGTATCGCAACAGAAATTTGCCCTTGAGCCATTTCCATAAATAATTTTGTTTAAATTGCAAATAACTCCAAATGTGTTGTGACATCTGAAATATCGATATAGAATTAATGCACTAAAGTTAAACCAAAAAATATTTTGTTCACCCCTGTTTAATTTAATTGATAACTAGCATTTCCATTAGCTTTGTCTTTAAAGATTTGAATCCCTTGGATTCAAATTAGGGATGGCTGATGTGAAACTGAGGTTTCGACACCGTGTCGAGATCTTGAATTGCAGATGTTTGGAAACACTGCACTGAAATGCTTCGAAACACTCAGGTCACGTGACTAAAGCAATTCAAAGGATCAGTAACTACACAAGCATTCCGAGAGCTGGCAAATCTGCCTTTGATTGACAAAGTCGGAAACAAACCACAATCTCCTGTAGCTGAGTAGACTGTGCATGGGCACAATGTGCTGCGAGTGACTAGAGTTCGAATCTTGCTTGTACAAGCATTCAGAAATTGTGACTTAATATCTTTTATCTATATAGATTTTTTAATGACTAAAGCAACACATTTATTCACTCGGATGTCAGATTTATTTTAAAATAAAACGCACAAGAACAGAGCAATAAAATAACAAATTTTAAAAGACTAATAATATGAATAATTGTTTTATCCTGGATTTGAATCCAGTTCATCTGCATGCCAGTAAAGAACACTTACACTTAAATCACCTGATGTCTCGTCAAAACAACATTGGGTATAATTCCTCAATTTTCATCTGTTGTTTGAAGTTGTTTAAGTGTACTACTTAAATTGACCACTAGGTGCCACTGTAGAAACAAGTTTTGAAACTTTCGAAGCCTCGACACATTTGATTCGACTGTTTCAGTGTTTCAGAAGCCTCGCTCTGCCCACCACTAATGGAAATCTGGCTGTTGTCAGCAGAGGAGTAGATCCAGCGAGAGCAAGATGGGATGATCCAGCGTAAAAAAGTTTTTCAGGAAGTCGCTCAGCTCATGAAAATGTCATGGCTGTAGAAGCGGAGCAACTATAAGAATATATATATATAGTTTCACCCACAGTTCTGAACTGCAGTAGAAACACAAACCAAACCAAAGCGAAAATGTCAGCCTGGAAATGGGCCTGTTGTTTTTATTGTCTTTAGTAGTTTGTTTTTCTTGTTTCTTCTCTTGTTTCTTTTCCTGACTGTAAACCAACGGCGTGGTTCAGTGTTGACACCTTGTGGACAAACAAAGTAGTGCAAAAACAATTCAACGTGCATGTGAGAGCTTTGTGTGCAATGCACACATGCTGATGAAGAAATGTGTGTCAAATTAATTGTACACTCAAGTACTGTACTCCAAGGTTACACTAAGATCTGCACATAGTATGCAAATACTTATGTGCATTGCTGGATTTTTATAACCATCCACACATGTGTATGTCACGTGGGTTTCCTCCGGGTGCTCCAGTTTCCCCCACAGTCCAACGACATGCGGGACAGTTGAATTGGGTAAGCTAAAATTGTCCGTAGTGTATGTGTGTGAATGAGAGTGTGTGAGGGTTTCCCAGTGATGGGTTGCGGCTGGAAGGGCATCCGCTGCGTAAAAACGTGCTGGATAAGTTGGCGGTTCATTCCGCTGTGGCGACCCCGGATTAATAAAGGGACTAAGCTGAAAAGAAAACGAATGAATGAACATGTGTATGTGTAGCTTGCACTGACACTTTGTTTGTGCAAGCTGCTGTTTTCCCACAAGGTGGAAACAATGAGCTGGGGATCACAGTCAGAAGAAAACACAGGAGACAGAACAACAAACAACTCAAGATGAAAAAATGATGAAAGATGCCTGTGTTGACCAGTGTCTGAGAGATTAAAAGATGGCCACAAACAAAAAACAATACAAATATGTTTTCTTTTAATCTGTCATAACTTTTGGATTCCTGCAAAACATAATCATGTAAAAAAAATTTAAAGTTACAAAACTTTGTCTTTTGTGCAACAAAAGACTTATTTACAAGTGCAGGATTGGATATTCTTATTGTTTAAACAATAAGATTGGATATTGATTTTATTGTTTGTATGTGACGGCGAACAACCGAAACAGCAAATTCCTTTACCCTGCTGCGACAAATGCAACAAGCACAAGACTGGGACTTGAGATCTGAAGCGGATAATTGGTGGAAATTGGAAAAAAAATTGTCTGGGACACCAAACTGAGAGTGAAAAATGTGTAGACCTCTACCTGCAGGCCTTTGCAGTTGCAAGCAGGACATAATGTGACTGCTGTTGGTATGAACAGGACAAAATAGACTATAGAAAATAGAAAAATCCATCCTGCACAGTAGATTTGTTCACTTAATTTACAGCACCATCCATTTTCAATTCAGAAGCTTTTCATATAGACCCTAAACATTTCAGTTCACATATTTATTTACAAGAAGTTTTTTTTTTAGCAAAAATGTAGTAAATTATTTTATAAGACACAAGATGCAAATAAACATACATATGATGTAAAAAATAGGTAAAAATACATATCAATTCAATCTTTAAAAAATTAAATGCTAATATTAAAAGGTGTAGTCACAAGATGCAAACAATGTATGTTACCATGATTCGATGTAAAAAAAAATCAAATCACAAAATTTTCTGTATTTATGCCAAATTACTGCCAATAAACATGGCCAAGAGCATATATATGTACACAGATGACTAATCTATATATACATATCTATGCCTAAATTCCAACAACCAAAAGTGATCAGAACAGAGTGTTTAAGCAGATTTTTAAGAAAATAAGGGACAAGTAAAAGGTTGTTTTGTGATAATCAACGTGACACTACAAATGCTGTTGAAGACTTGATTGAATTTGGAAAATTCTGGAATATCATGTTAGTTGTCCCAGCAGACACACAACATCACAAGATGTTAATATTAGGTTAGATTTAGGTTGCCAGCCTCTAAGGACAATGTTATTTTGACCTCAAATAACGACGTGAAATGACGTCGATATTTTGTTGATTTTAGGTTGTGTTGGAAAGTGACCAAAATCCAACGTCGAGCCAACAAACGTCATATTGACGTCAAATACTAACATTTATTCTTCAGGTATGGCAACCAAAATCCAATGTCTGATAGACGTCATATACAGTAGGTAACGTCCACACAACGTCAAGCTGTAACATCATTAGATGTTGATATTTTGTTGTTTTTAGGTTGCGTTGGAAAGTAACCATTATGTAACGTCTGTCCGACGTTGGACATTGACATCAGCCTGACGTTGGGTTCTGGCGTCAATCCGATTTTCATTTGCAAACAAAATGCAACATCCCATGATGTTGGGGTACAACGTCAATCTGGCGTCATGTTGACATCCTGTGTCTGCTGGGATTTGGCCTATGGAATCTGAGTGCTACAAACTGTCTTCAGGTATAGATGAATCACTCTACTAAGAAGACCCGGGTGCATGTCTATCAAGCAGAGTCAACCTCTCTCTGCATGAACATGAAAAAAATGTAAAGAAAGAAAAGTAGATTTCAAAAATCTGCTGATTTATTCCGCACTTCCAACATGATCCCCACCTCCTCTTCCTACTCTGAAAAAGCCAACATTTGAATCCCATCTCAGCCAGGGTGCGTTTATAAGAGTGTATATTCATCGGGCAACATCTGTCCTTGTTTCAAAAACAGGGCGTTAAATGTTCGATTGTTCTCTTTTTTTATGATGACTTGCTTGCATGTTGTAATAGTATCGTTTTTAAATGATTTAAGGACAAAAAATGAAGAAAGCACACTTATTCTGCAATAATGTTTTTGTGTTTGTGACCCTCTCTGGGAAAGTTGCGTCTGTATGTATGTGCGCTTTAAAACTCTCTTTGGAACCATACAGTGGGCGGGGCATTTAAAGGGGGAGGAGTTTGTGAAATTCTGACGTTTTCAGACGCCACCATGAATTCTCGATTTTCCTGGAGAAACTGAAGACCAGCTTTGGAGACTCCTTTTTTTTTGGTTTGGTCCCGGTCTCTTTGGAGGGGCATTTTTCCTTCATTGTGCGCCTCTTTTGTAGAATGAGCTCTTTACTATCTGTAAGTCTGCTTTGTGTTCTGAGACTTGCTACAGCAGCCTGCTTAAAAGAAGAAAAAATGTCAAGCTAAATCCAGGGGAGTGTTACGGGGGACGGCAGCATGTGTGTGTGTGCGATTGTGCTGAGGTGACTGTTTTTGAACCCAAAGTCCCCTCTTTTCCGTGGCCTAACTGAAAAGACTGCCTGCCATTTTCTCTACGTCGAGTCCTTGAGCTTTAAGTTGCGAGACGTTTGCTGTAAATAGATAAGTGCTATGTCTTTCCAGAATCAGTCCATGTTATAGACTCAAGTGAATTGTTTCATGTGCTGTAATGCATCGAAATGTGAAAACAGCCTTTTCTACGCTGTCAGTGGAATATTAATCCATGTTATTGGGTTATTTCTATTTTTGTATCATTTTATGGTTTGAATGAGCACTACACCATTGGCCACTCTGATGCCAGATATGTAAATTTCCTCACTTCTTTTTAACAGAATCCAGCATTTTGTCTTATTAGAGCTAGTTTAGATTTCACATTTTGATATATCAACCTCTCTGTTCGACCGACCCCTTGTTGTTTCTTTTTTGTACTATTTTGCACAGTCAGTTTGGTTTTTTGGAAGGCACTGTTGAAGCGTTTTAATAATAAAATTCAAGCAATTACTCCTGAGACAAAATTCTAGACACGTTTCGCATGTGCTGATATCCATAACACACAATACTTACACATGAAATGTGTTGATTCCTTCCCTCTGAGTTCCTGAAGCCAAAACACTGTGGCTTTTTCAAAACATTGCTCTGTTTGTTTGAGTATCCCGGCATAGCAACACTGATCAACCAATAGCAAGAGTGTGGAGGCGGAGCTATCAGTCAGTGTGACCAATGGCTGATGGAAATTGTCACTAGTGGTTCAGAAATGACACACTTCACTTTTCACAGTGTTAAGAGGGAAATATATTTTGATTTGCCTGCCTTGCTGAGATTGTGTTGGGTTAGAAACTGACCTTCATGTTCTGTAGTATTTTCTAGAAGAATTGTCAAGCTGTTTCTCATGTCCACCCCAACCACCCCCCCCCCCCCCCAAAGTTTGAACGAGGGGCTGTGATTGGTTCATGTGAAAATGTGTTAGTTCACAGGCCTTTAATGAAGAGGTGCGGAGTCATAATGATGTGATTGTATTCTTAGTAATGTGAGAGTATGGGTGGCATTTTGTGGGACAA
Source organism: Danio kyathit (assembly GCA_903798195.1). Taxonomy (NCBI): domain Eukaryota; kingdom Metazoa; phylum Chordata; class Actinopteri; order Cypriniformes; family Danionidae; genus Danio; species Danio kyathit. The sequence continues at coordinate 18,290,838 of LR812533.1, read as the reverse complement.
AGGCTTATTAAAATGGCAAGAAACGACATTTCTGTTTCAGTGTGGACCAGCTTTGGTTGAGATCTTGCTCTATTTGTCTTTAATCTGTCTCACTGATTTTGCAGGGTCTTCTCTACCTGTATATTGTTGTGCTGTGATTTCCGCTTGCAGTTTTTTTTCCTTTCCCAAAAACACACACGCACACACTAAAGATACTCCTGTGCGAGAGGACGAGTGAGTGTTTTCCTTCCTTGTAAATGTCCATAGAAAAATAAAACTGATGTATGGAGAAAAGAAGCGTGTTCTGACTCAGGTCTGAGTTGTACATTTGTTTTCACTGAACTTGAAATGGGTGCTCCTCGTGGTGCTGAGCGGCTCTGATGATGACTGCTGCTCAGTGATCCATTTTAAAGAATGTCCTCTCTTTTATTTCTGTCCATTTTGACAAGCAGGAAATAAAAAAAATGTACTATTATCTGATTTTGTCTTCTGTGATGTTTACAGCCAAGCAGCTCTGAAATGAAGAATTTAACTTTGTCTGTCAACAGAGGATCATCTGATTCATATCAAAATTCCTTTTAGAATAAGAGAAGTCTATAATGAAACTCTCATTTGAAAGATGCTCGGGTTTCTATTTTTCATCCATTAACAGGAATAGTAATTGTTTAAAGGGTTAGTTGACCCCGAAATTAAAATGATTAATAACTCACCCTCATGTTGTTTCAAAAACTGAGACCAAAAAATAGGTGAAATCTGAGAGCTCCCTCATCCTCCATGGACAACAAGGTTCCTGATTCGTTCATAGTCCAGTAAAATCCTCAAAACAGACCATATAAAGCCCTCGTTTATGTGTTGTACTTGGCAGTGCCTCTGACGTATTACTTCAGATGCACCTTTGCTATGTTTAAACACAGGAGCTTGTGCGCGGGCATCCAGAGGGGGGTATACATAAAGACTATAGAATACACAAGACATGTCACTCGTATCATTTTGAATGGGGAAAAGTGTAACAGTCAATATGGCAAATGAAGACCTGCCTTCTAGTACAGGTGCCAATCATCGATCGATATATTGCGAATAAAGCCCGCCTTCTAGTACAGGAGCCAATGATCGATCGCTACAGACTGACGAGACTCTGGGGGAGGGGTTCGGACCAGACGTGAGTTTTTGCAGATTTTGTGTGATTCAGACGTTTAGAAATGATACTAAAGAGACAGTTGTTGTTTAATTTTATTGATGATTCCTAATATGAAATTCAATCATAAGCTTGGCAAGCAGTTTTGGAGAATTTGATGTTTCCCCATTCAAACAAAATGCCCAGGCATACTGCCCGAGAAGCATTTCAAAGATGGCCGCTGAGTGAAATGACTTGTCTTAAAAGGACTTTAGTATACATCACTGCACAGTGCTTGTGAGCATTGCACGCACCCTATCCTGACACCAAAGAGAAGAAACCGTAAATAAAATCATTGTTTCTGTTTTATATGCGCTCAAAAGTATTCTCGTAGCTTGATATTATTCTGATTGGACAACTGAAGGCACATGGTCTGTTTTTGTGTACCTTTCTAAACTATGGAGGATAAGAGAGCTCTCAAATTTCATGTAAAATATCTTCATTTGTGTTCCAAAGACAAACGAAGATCTCAGGTTTGGAACCACATGAGGGTAAGTAATTATAACAAAATTTTCATTTTTGGGTGAACTAAAACTTTAAAAAGACACAAATGAGCCATTAATGTATCATAAAAGCAGTGCAAAATGTATCAAAAAACAATTTGTGAATGAATCAGTGTTATAAACACATCTTCTCAACAAACTGGCTTACACATTGCATACATTATTTTATGTGGGTCTGCAAAAACTGCCCGCTAAAAGAGATAATCGTCTATTTTAAAATAATTAACAACAAATTTGTGTGTTGGAATTAAAATGGAAACTTGTTCCCACAATGTAGATTTTTATTCTCCAGCTGAAATTTTCAGTTGTGATATGTGACTTTATTTTTGCTGAATTTTTCTGGAGTTTTATTAATTCTGAGAGAAAAAAAAATATTGCAACTGTGAGATATAAAGTCATAACTCTGTAATGTGATTTTCCGTTGTGCTTTTCCAAAGATTTTCAATCAGGTTTAGGTCGGAACTCTGGGCTGCCATTTAATTATTTTATTGTGTTCAGCTTTACCTGTTTTGCTGCATGACAGGGTTCATTGTTCTCTGAGAAAATCGCAGGCTGATTGCGTGATGAAAGCAGGGAAGGAACAGCATGTTTCTAATACACATTTTCATTCACTCTGACATGTAGCTTTGAAAAAGGCCAATCTCATGCTGCACATACAAAAACCCCAACCATGACACTATACCTCCACATTAACTGACTTCTTTGCACACTTTGTGTTGAGTCTTTTCTCAGTTTGAAGATGAACATAATCTTTCCAATCAGATCAATATAGATTAAACTTGCTTTAAAGTGAACTTTGGAGCAGTTCTCTGTCCACCCAACATGCTCCTTAGTAAAGGTTAGTCTGGTGTATTGATTCTCTCTCCTCATAAAGGTTTGGTCACTGCAGGCTTTCAGTCTAAATTCTCTTGAAGATCGAGACACTGTCAACATACAGATGCTTTAAAAATGATCAATTCTAGCTGCAGTGTTGAACTGAATTGAACTGTCCTCTCCTGCATTTGTATTTGGTGGACAACCTGAATTTGAGGGACTTGAATGAGTGATTGACACCATAAAGATGCGATTTTTGATCAGTGCTCATTTTCAAATGTCTCATTTAAGTTTTTTTATAATGTGCTGAATATATAACTAATAAAATATTTGTAAAAAAAAAAAAAGATATTTTACTCATGTTAACAGTTTCAATATTTAGGAAATTGTATGCTGTTCTCTAATATTTATCTCCACATTGCCTTACTAAAAAATAACATTTGGACTGGCAGTTGAATAAATTATTATTATTATTATTATTAATAATAATGTAAGACCTGGTTGTGGTTGTAAGGCCTCCCCCCCCCCCCCCACACTGACAAAGGTTCAGAATTTGCCATTGGTCCAGAATTTTTGCTACTATTTTCTTATTTGTCCTATTTTTACTGATATGCCATCGTAAATTGTGCAAATAACCCATCGAAGGTTTTAAGACCACACAGAATATGACGTAAGTGAAGTCAACTTTCGCTATTGACCTACTGTTGTTAAATAAATTTAAAAAAACTTTTTTTTTACAAGTAGCCTAACGTTTATTCTAAATCTTATTCATAAAAGAAAAAATTGACCGATAAAAAGGTCTGAAACATCAAAAGCGGCCACTATTAAAGTAAATTTTCATTAGGCTGTTATTATCCATGAATTTTTGCATTTTTCAAGAGAGGCTAGAAAAAACTGTGAAGCTTTACATTATTATTATCACCCGGAGGAAACCCAAGCGAACATGCAAACTCCACACAGAAACACCAACTGACCCAGCCGAGGCTCGAACCAGCAACCTTCTTGCTGTGAGGCGACAGCACTACCTACTGCGCCACATTAATATTATTGTTATGTTTTAATAGTTTTTTATTTAAATGGCCAAATTCTGACTGAGGAAAGCTGAATGTGCTGGAAAGTTTGCTATTTGTCTAATAAATGACAAAAGGCTACATTTTTTCTAACGATATATGATGTAATAACTTTGTAGTTCAAATATAAGTTGTTGTTGTTTTTTCATATTTTTTTATAATAAATCTTTAGGAAATATTTTCGGTACATAAAAAATTGACCATCCGATAATCCAAAGTGGTCAGTAGGGGCTTGCTGCTCTGGTTTAATTGTTTGTGAGATAAAAAATGGCATTTTTCTCTCTCCTATACAGCTAACATCACATTCTGATAAATGACAAGCATTCAAGTGGCACTATAAAGATGTGTTTTTGATTGTAAAGCAGATATTGCACCTTCTGTTGTGGAGAAACACAATTATAAGTAAGCAATAAACGGCTTATTTGTGCTGCTCTATTTTTATTTTAATTATTTAGATTATTGCTGTGCAATCTTGCTACACATTTAAGGTGAGACACTGAGGACGAAAACACTGTTCATGTCCATGTCAGTGTTAAGATTTTGGGCTTTCTGGCTTTTTGTACAATTCAATTGAATTAAAATCAAAATCAATTCAAAACAATTCAAAACAATTTATATACAAAGAAAACGTTTTTTTTTTTTTTTTGCAATTCCAGTAACAAATCAACTAAGGAAATATTATGATAACTATTAAATGATTTTTTTATTGCGGTGTCTTATAAACACAGGTAAACACAGACAAATGCTCGACACTATCTCAAAACCATACAATTTAAACTTGATCAGTATTTTGGCTGTAACATTTGGCTCTAAATAAATGGCGTCTGTGCATTCTGCTGCATTATTTGTGCATATGTGTTTGCATTTGTGTGTGTGTGTGTGTGTGTGTGTGTGTGTGTGTGTTTTGGAAGGTGGGGGGGGGGGGGGGGGGGGGGGGGGGGGGGGGGGGGGTGTGATTGGAGACTCCAAGCCAATTACCACATCCAGCAGACAGACTCAGACTGCCTGAGCCTTCCTTCCAATGAGAGCACGGCTGCGAGAGCCGGGGCCCGACGGGGTTGCCATGGCAACTCAGGGGCTGCTTGCATGGCGGATGATGCTGGGGTGATGGATTACAGTAATGGGATGGGGTGAGTGCAGAGAACTCATGCATAAATATATCGGAAATGTATGAATAAATCTGAAATGCATAGACTTAAAGGACACCGAGGAAGAGAGAGTGGAGGATGTTTGAATTCGGCTCGTTCCACACCTTTGGGTCTGACAGGCACAGATATGTGCCTTCATGACGGTCTGCTGTCTCAAGGGGTTCCTTATGAAACTGTTTTCTAAAGATATTCGGGATTATGGACTTGAAGGACCTTGTGTCGTGGTAATATTTAACATTGGACTGCTTCAAAAGATGCTTTTTATGTTAGTCTGCTTAACCATCTGTTCTGTCTCTGAATATATATATATATATATATATATATATATATATATATATATATATATATATATATATATATATATATATATATATATATATATATAGTCTAAAGCTGTTCTTATTTTTCAACCTTTTTCAATATTCTGAAGGAATCCAAGGCCCTGCTGAGTTTTAATGCTTTCCTGAATTCTGTCACTGTTTTGCCATCTAGTGTTAGATTTGTGACATGACATGAGTAGAACTTGCATTCATGCAGATTTGCTCCGAATAGTAGGCCTATTTTGCACAAGGGTCTTAGTCCAAAATGAATGGTCTTATTTTTATACTTTTTGTTGCTTTTTTATTTTAATGCAATATTGTCATCAGTGGCGCCCCCAGAAAATTTTCTTACCAAGTCTTGGGGTGGCACACAAAAAAATAATAAATTCAGTGGAATGTTATACTTTTGTTTCGGCTAAATTAAATAATGTGGTTTTAATTCATTTAATTATTTACTTTTGAAATATTGCAATTTATAACTTTTCAGTTGTTTTTCACATACTTTTGTACAGCATACATGATTAATGAATAAATTAATAAAACAAACAAATGAACAAACTGAACAAAAGACTTCTAAACACACACACACACACACACACACACACACACTATACAGACCTTAATAATATAATTTATCCATATTCCTTTTTGAGCCACAATATTATCAATACAGCTTCTTCTATTGATGTACCTATTAAATGTAAATATTATCTAAATATTAAATTGCCATAGGTGTGTGCGGGCGACGATCGGGGAGGGGGAGGGGCAGTGAGTCAGCTACGCCATTGGCACCAATCAATCCACTGCTATTTATTTATTTATTCATTGAAATATTGTGAACTTGCAAGTACATTTAAATTGTATAATATTAACAGCAAATTCAAGGTGGGTGGGGGTGGGGGGCTGTTGTTAAGTATCAGCGGGAAATCACACAGCATAGCCTATCATTTTTTTTTATCATTTTTATTAACGAACGTTTTTTCTAAACTTTCAAGCATTTTCAAGAATTTCTGTGATAATCAACGATCTTTTTTTATTTATTTATTTGTTTATTTATACAAAACAATGCCAGAGGTCCCAGCCGGCATTTCAACGGTGATTCAACGTTGAATCAACGTCAGGTCTATGGTTGGATCAACGTTGAATTACCTTTCGATTTTGCAAATTGGATCAACGTTTATATAGTGACGTTGTTTCACCGTCGGATCACCACCGGTGATTCACCGTTGAAATCACGACGTTGTTTCACTCTTACCTTCTTCATGGGTGAATTTTGGTCGTTTTGTAGACGTTGAATTAAGGTTGAATTACCTTTCGATTTTGCAAATTGGATCAACGTTGATACCTTGACGTTGTTTCACCGTCGTACATTTCAACGTAAGTTTAATAGAAATTACATATAACACAAAGTCCATAAATATAGCAAACAAATTTTTACTAATAAAAAAACACAATACAAATACACAACTTAGCCTGTGAATCAATTTATTCAATACACCACATTATCATTTATTCTAAATATACAGCAACATTTACAGCATACAATCGTTCATTAAAACCATGCAGGTTACTGTACATGCAGTACACTCAAATATTTAAATGGTCACTTTTTAATTAGGTTGCATCAGTTGAAGTTAGTTAATATTTACTAACATGAACAAAGAATAAATACTTACAGCATTTATTAATCATTTAATTAAAGTATGTCCCAATGCTATTAAAATAAAAATGTATGCTTGTTAACATTAATACACTGAGCTGACATGAACTGTATTTCCTTTATATGAAAGACGTTTTAAATGTATTGTTCTTTGTTCATGTTAGTAAATACATTAACTAACACAACCTTATTGTAAAGTGTTACCATCTTCAGAAAGACAGATAATAACTAACTAAATAACTAAACTGTCACCAACACAGTCTCCAAAATACAATTCTGTTTACAAAGTTTACAAAATACAAATTTTTAAAGTGGCTGCAGTAAAAAAAAATCATAAAACATCACCCACAGCTAAGAATCACAAGTAAAATACATTACATCTGTTTAAGGTTTTATATGTTGAGAGAAACGCTTGAGGTAAAAGCTGGCACCGGGGACAAAAAATTAAATGTAAAACACTAAAAACATCTATATCTGTCTAGCAGTTAAATACATCTTTTATTCTCAAACACCAGGTGAGTATCCTACAAAATCAGTAATGAGGTTTGCCACTCCAATTCATTGTGAATGAATGACTTGACCTTCACAATAGTGAAAACTCCTGCTATAATCTATAAATCTGACATTGCACCTTCACTTTGCAGGTCTGCATGCTAAATATTTAGTTGTTTTTGTCTTTTTGCATAAAGTACATCTATTGTGTTTAGCATTACTGCAGCAAAACTGAGCACCTGCGACAGTGGAACATCAAGAAAATGTGTAGAATATATGATTGGATTCTCTCTCACAAACACAACAGTTACACATTGACATGTTCACATCTATTTGACTTATTATAGCCTATAACTTAAATAATACAACAGTAATTTGTTATTCCATTACTTTTAGTATCATTAAAATTGCATGTTCACATGGGTCCTACAATGATGGCTCACGTTTGTGAATGTAGGACTATTCACCTAGTAGATAAATTTCACTATTACATTGGTCTTTAAAAAAATGTCACATTAAGTATTCACATAGGTTATGTTATTAATTACTTGTGTCATCCCAGAGACCTGTTCATCTTCAGAACACAAACTAGAATATTTTAGATTAAATGCTCCTCATCCTCTACAGACAGCAATGGTCCCGAGATGGTCATAGTCCAGATAAGGCACAAAAAACATTGTCAAAACATTCCATGTGACTTCAGTAGTTCAACTGAGAACATGCCAAGCTACAACAACACTTTAGTGAGGCAAAACAAAACAGTAAATACAAAATTGTTTGCGTATATCTCTCCCACATCAGATCAGCGTGTGTGTTTACTATGAGCAGTAATCGCACACCCTAACCTGTTGTGCGTTTACTACGAGCAGTAAGCGCACACCCTGACCTGTTGTGGCAGAGGCAAACAAGTTATTTTTACAGTACTTTTGATGCACAAACGTGTTTTTGAGTTTTGTATGATTACAGTTGAACCACTGAAGATAGAAGCAATGTTTTGACAAAGTTTTAAGTTCCTTTTCTGGACTTTGAACATCTTGGGACCCTTGCTGTACATGGAGAAAGAGAAAACTATAGTTTCATGGCAAATGAGTCAAATATCACATTGAAATCACCAAAACAGGCACAAACCAATGTTTAGTTTGGAGAGAGAGAGAAGGGAAACATTTGCAAATTCTAAAAATAACTTTTCTCTGTAATTTTAACACAAATTTCACTGTAACAGATGCTGTTATTTTGCTCCAGTGACACCTTCAGAGAACACCGTAGTCAGACATCCATAGAAAAGCAGAGAGTTTGGTGTGGTGTAGCAGAACTGCAATAGACGTCTGTCCAGGCTGACACTGGTTTAGGCCATCGGTATGTCCTTGATACCCTCAACTGGAGCTTCCAGAAAGCCTGCAATAAATGAAATACTAGGTTACAACCAAGTTGGTATCTGCTATTATACAAAGTGAAATTCAAACTCAAATTTATTTTTAATTGAATCCAAATTTGTCCTATAAAATCGTCACATTCAATAATTTTGACTCATCCATCTGAATATTCCTACTTCACTGATCTTGTTTGGGTTTCATTTACATTTAATTTGATAAGATTAATGATGCAAAATTTCTATTTATAAATTGAACGCACATATAAACCACACACAATTAGGTACTGCTACGAGTAAACCGCAGTATACAAGAGAGACAAACAGACACAAAGGAAAACAAAACACACACCAGAACATAGTATAACAATCAATAAAGAAATGAGGACAAAGCTGGTTTGTGAACACAGGCAATTATAAACAGAACATGATTTACTGACCAAGAAAAAAGAAACTTGACATAAAATGAACTTAGCAAACTTACATACGGGCCTTTTCCATTCAATGCTGTGTAGTGCGCCTCTAGTTAGGAGAACATATCTAAAGTAAAAGGAAACAACAACAGTGAAACAACAGTAGTTCACTTTATAATAATTATTATATTGCATGTTTAATATATTATTGATAACATTGCTCAGTAAAAACTTAAGGTTATTTGATAACTGTTTCTCAAAGTCACAATGTGTAGCCAGCTTTTTTAGGATAATTCCTATAGTCATACATAAGATTTATCAAGAGGAATTTGCAACCAGCAAACAAAAAGTTGGAGAAGAAAAAATATTAACTATAAGAGACTCGAAGAACTAAGAGAAGTGAAGAATTAGGTGTGATATCATCAGGAGGCCTTTAGTTATCACCGGTGCCAGCATTTTCCAGAATTCAGATTTCTGATTCTCGAAAAAATTACTTGGCTGCAGTAAAGAATCATGAAACATTCACCACATCTAATAATTACAAGTTGTTGTAAACCATTACATGTACTGTAAAAGCTGTTTAAAGGTTTTTAGACATACAGGTTGAGAGAAACTCTAGGAGCAGCACTTTTGCAAAAGCCTGCATGTAGGACAGAGAAAAGGGATAGTTTAAAATTTTAATTCTGTAATCATGTTACATGTTGAACAAAAGAAGATATTTTGAAGAAAGCTGGAAATCTATAACCATTGACTTCTACAGTATTTGTTTTTTTCCAACCATGGATGTCAATGTTTACAGGTTTTTAGCTTTCTTCAGAATAGCCTCTTTTGTGTTCAACAGACTAAACTCATCATGGTTTTAAACCACTTGGGGAGTAAAATGTAAGTAAATTTTCAATTTTGGGTGAACTATCCCTTTCAGTTTGAAAACACCAGAGATCTTATGTAGACCCTTTTCACAAGACAGATGATGCGTTTCATTTGTCATCTTAATCCTCAAGTTTTTAATATTTAGATTTTTTTTAAATAGCATGTTTATTTGTTTTTATGACTTCTCAATGACATCACATGTACTGCTGCTACACATATATCACTATTTTTTTAAGAATACAAATTTCACTGTAACGGGTGCTGTTGTTTTGCTCCAGTAATACCTTGAGAGAACACCGTAGTAGTCAGACATCCATACAAATCATTGGCATGGTGTAGAACTGCAGTCTGTCCTGGCTGACAGGTTTAGGCCATCTGCATGCTCTTCATGCCCTCAACTGGACCTTCTAGAAAACCTAGAAAGTTAAAACACATTACACCTCTTATCTGCTACTGTACAAAGTGTAATTCAAGCATTAATTTCTGACTAAATACATATTTGTCCCATAATATTGTCACATAGCATAACCTCGCAACATAATATCACAATAATAATATCAATATAACAATATAATATCACACAACATAGACTAACAATCAAACAAACAGATTAGAAAGAGAATATCACCAACCAAAGCACCAAGATTTTTAACAGATAACTTAGTAAACTTACATATGGACAAAGCCTTTTCCATTCAATGCTGTGCAAGTTAGAGTGTCTCTGGAGTAAGTTACATCTCTACAGTAAACAACAACACAACAGTGAAACGACAGCAGTTCACTTTGTAGTAACAATACAGCGTATAAAAAAGATATTGTCTTATAACGTTGCTCAGTAACTTTAAACCGCGTTTGGAGTTTATCGATTTGAATTTGCCAATTAAAACAGGTAAAAACACTAATATAGACTAAAGTTAAACATGTAGCATTAGCTCGAGATTAGCTGCTGCGTCACCGGAGCGCAAACAAGACTAAAAACCAAACTGGAAAGTTTTAAATGCTTCAAAATTCGAAACACTACAACTCAAAAGTCACCTTCAAGATTAACTGTGTGTAAAACAAGACTGGGGATAAATAAAACATGTAAAGCATCGAAAAACATGCTTACCTCTGAATTCTGTTGCACTGCAGGTGCCAGGTGTCCGTAATTACGATTCAAACTTCCCATGAAGCGCTGCGCGTGGCCGCGTGCGCCGAGTCCTCCGATGATACCATGGTAACCACCAAAAACGTTGTTGAAAATAGGGTGAAGCCACGACGTTAATTCAACATACAGATCACGATTAAAAATAGCAACGTTGACTTGTTTAATGATTTCTGTAACTTTTTTTAAACCATTTATCATTCAACATTGTTTCAACTATGAAACAACAACTGACGAATTTTCAACCGCATTTCAACGTTGAAGCCTGGTCATATGCAGGAAGTTTTTCAACCGTTGAACATTAAACGTTGTATCAACATTATTTCAACGTTAAAAACACACCTGACCTTATTTCAACCATATTTCAACGTTGAAGGTCGGTCGTGTGCCGGCTGGGGTGTACAAACAAAATATGAAAATCATAATAAAATTATATAGAAGTACAAAAATTCAATAGGTAAAACAAAATAAAATAACAAATAAAGAAAAACAAATATTACAAATAATGCTAGGCCTTAACTAACTCACAATAATAAGTGTCAAACAAATACACAGCTTTTTTGTTTGCACTCTCCTGTTTTTATAAAAATATCTAGTTCTTTAAGTACCACAAAAAAGAGGTTTCTGATTGCTAAATTTACATCGATTGATATAAAACTTAGTGTAATAATCAACGATCTAGTCGTGACCTGACAGACTACGGATCGACTACGTCATCTCCGCCAACTACGTCATCTTAAACAGACATGGGAGGAGGGTGGAGCGTAAAAAAAGCAAAAGGAAAAGAAGGGCAATGTTGCTAAATTTCCCATCTGTCCAGGGCTTCAAGTGCAGGTCAGTTGCTCATCTCTAAATGGGTCTACGTTACTGTTGATTTCCCCCTTCCCCTCTTCCTTTAGCGCCACGTTAACTGTTAGAAGTAGAAGTAGTCTAAAATACTGTATGTAGTAGCACCCCAACTGTCATCATAAAGTACTTTTAGCAGACAGATAAGATATTCACATAAAATAGTTTGGAAGGTAGCAGGGGACTGGAATAGTGCAAACAGGTATATGACAAAAACATAAACATATTGTGATCTTTCTTTAAACAAATTATCCCATAGTACTTGTTGAACTAATTTTGAAGATTTTAGGACTTTTATGTCCCCAATTTATAAGGTTTAAAACGTTTTACTCCCACAAATGATATTTTAAGTAGCACTAATTAACTTAATTTACAGTCTTTGGGTAGAGCATATAAAAAGGAAGCAGAAGAAAAAGAAGCGCAATGTTGCTAAATTTCCCATCTGTCCAGGACTTCAAGTGCAGGTCAGTTGTTCATCTCTAAATAGGTATACTATAGTTTTCTCCCTTCTTTAGCACTAATGCTGTAACTGTTAGAAGTAGAAGTAGTCTAATATATGTAGTAGCACCCCTACTACCATCACATAAAATACTATACGTCGATATTATTAATTGTAAAATTACATGAGTATTTTAGGAGACAGATAAGATATTTACATTAAATAATTTGGAAGGTGGTGACACAGTGGCGCAGTAGGTAGTGCTGTCGCCTCACAGCAAGAAGGTTGCTGGTTCGAGCCTCGGCTGGGTCAGTTGGCGTTTCTGTGTGGCTAAAGTAGGCTAACACTAGTAAACACAGTCCATACCATCCACAGAAAAGCCCAAAACAAGATATTTCCTTCTTCTTCAGCAAAGAATGTGTTAGGAGGAAATGTTTAACATACAGTGAAGAGTCACATTCTTTATACTGATATATTTGCCAATTTTTTTTTTCAAATCAATGATAGTTCATTTACCAAAAAAAGGCCTGGGTGGGTGTGGGATTTCCCAGCCTGAAATTGTATCCCAGTACACCCCTGGCAAGATATAAACTTAGTGAGAAAATCATAATGCAAAAAAAGTCTGAATTGTAAGATAGGGATTATAGAAATTAAAAGTCTCTGAAATATAAACTCAGAATTCTTAGAGAAAAAACAGCTGTGAGAAAAAATATGAAAAATAAAAGGTAGAAACTCAGTATTGCAAGATATTAGTATGGAATTGTGAAAAATAAACTCAGAATTCCATGATATAAACTTGAGAATTGTGAGATTAAGTTAAAAAATAATCAGCTCTTTTAGTTATTTTTAATTCTATAGTGGAAACGTGCTTATACGAAAACTACAGAGAGCATGTTAAATAAAAAGCCCTTCAGTCTTTTATTTAGCAACACATTGTATCACAACAGTCAGAAAAACCTGTTTCTTGAAATGCTTTTTGCATAGAAAAGGGCGTTTACAACTATATGTAGTACCTAAAAGTCTGTAAAAGTTCACAAACTAAAGATTGAGTGTGCCCTCCCAATTGTTAGAAGATAAATCTTCAGTTTACATAAGATAGGATATCCTGCTAATAATTATATCTTGATAAACACTTTCTTTACTTAGCATAATGCAGAACAAACAGATCAGTTTAAATTGGCAAATACAAAAGAAAGAATAAATAAGATGGCTACCGATTAAGAATTGTTCCCAGGACTTATTGAGATATATCAAATCCTCTGTCTGGAGTTACTGTCGGATGCTTAAATAAAGTGATTGTGCCCATCATGCACTATGCAGATTTCTGTCAAATTTTTCAACTTTGATATCTCGAAATCTGCAGACTGGCTGTGACTTTTAGCAAGTAAAGTCAACTCATTTATGAATTTTTATTAACAAAGTTTAGGAGATGTATATTTAGGAGTATGATAATCAGGCAAATCGGCACATGTACATATATCCAGCCAACTCACCTCGTTCTCATGAGAGTTTTCTGGCATCCCTCTTCCACCTCAGCTCCTCGGTCTTAATCTATTCTCATCCCATTTTATGGATAGGGGAGTTTTCTGGGTTCGGGCTAAATTTCAAGCACACCCAATATACTTACTTGCTCAATCAGATTATATTTGATGGTGAACTTTTGAACTATTCGTTGGGGGAAAAGTTGTATAGTGCATTAACTGAGAAAACAAGTAAAAAAAACAAGATGTCATGGGAACAAATTCTTAAGATCCTTTTCCAATGTCATGTGCAGTCCTATATGGGTATTTACAAATAGCATTTTTTTTTAAGTAGTGCTGCTTATTTACACATAGCAAGCATAGCAAGCATTTACCTTACACTGTCTGTACTACAGGGATAACTAAATAGGGGATTACAGCTGAAATAATTGTCAAATTCTGTAGAAGGAGTGGTTGATTGTGGTTTCTGGATGAACAAACAAAGTAAAAAAAAGGTGTACTTATGGGCGTGCTCCTTGGGTGTGCTCCTATAGGTGAGCCACAGCCGTAGCCACAAGCACATTCTCTCAGTAGTTAAACAGCTCAGACGGAAAATCAGCTGATGTGGTATGTCACTGCAGACGAAGGTGAGTGTGTGCATACTGAGTTCTTTATTTATAATAAAATAGAAAATCTGAGATCAAGCTTAAACACAATTGGGATAGATCTATTGATGTTTCTTTATAGAAAGCAATACAGTATAACTTTATGAATTACGTGAACAAAATGTTTATAAATATGTGCAACTTTTTCCTTTCATTTTCTTTTTTTATGTAGGATTGAAAATTTATCACTTTCATTTTTACTGCATGCACAAGCTCTGGTTGAACAATCCAAATTCTCAAACTCTTTAAAGCTGACTGTAACCAAAGAGAGTTTGTTTTGAGTCATCTACTAAACAGAAGTAATCCACCATGGCACGTGAACAGGACTACTACACTCTCATGTCTGGGATGCAACAGCTTGATTTCCAAGGGAAAGCAGTCCCTAGTGATCTTGTACTAATAGGTGAGCATGCCTTTCCACTTGCCATGAATCCAAGAGGTCAGGTGCTCATGGCTGCATCTCATTACGGTCAGGGACGCATTGTAGTGTTGGGACACGAAGAATACTTAACAAGATTCCCTGGCCTGATAGAGAATGCCTTAATGTGGCTCATGCCATGTACCGGAGATGCTGGGGTAGTAGGGATTCAGAAAAGTTTACGAACAGTAGCTGAAAACTTGAACTATTCCCCTATGAAGACAGAACTAGGAGACTTTCAAGATAGGTTCGCTATATATATCACTGAGGCGTACAGTGTTGAGAGCTGTGCAAAGGATCTGATTGCTTTCCTCAAAGCTGGGGGTGGTTTGATCATTGCTGGACAAGCATGGAGTTGGTCTTATGAACACCCACAGGAAAACACTATTAGGCACTTTCCAGGAAACAAGGTGTGCAGTGTTGCAGGAATTTACTTTTCAGAGCTCCAAGGAGAAGTTGGCACCTTTCCTGTTCCTCGAAATATCCCTTCTAGTTGGCTTGCCGTGTCGTAAGTCCAGAAGAAATATTTGAATATTTCTCACTAATCCATTATTTAACAAAACCAACATTTGACTAATTGTATCTATTTGCTTCTTTTCAGAATAGGCAAAGACTTTAAAGAGGACCTAGAGTTCCTGCTGGAAGGTGTGTCTGAGTTTGACACTCAAGGTGGGGCTATAGCATCAGAGGTGATGGTGCATGGACCATTAGCATTTCCCATTGCGGTCACTCCAAATGGAAAAGCATTCATTGCTGGTGCCTATTATGGACAAGGGCGAGTAATTCTGGTATCCCATGAAGGCTACATGGGCCGGGACTCTCTGTCCTCTTTCATGATCAATGCTATTAAGTGGCTTGATGAGGGTCGCAAGGGTGTTATTGGGATTGTACCCAACCTCACTGCAGCCCATTCAGTACTGAGCAAATCTGGTTTAGACTGTCAGTTGACCGGTTTCAGAGAAGATCTAAGTGTCTACGTCTGCACTTCCTACAGTGATGCCCAGTGTGCAGAGATCCAGGAATTTGTTGCAGAAGGAGGAGGTCTTCTGATTGGGGGTCATGCCTGGTACTGGGCTCAGACCCATTGGGGCTCTAATGTGATGACTGAATACCCCGGAAATCACATTCTTAACAAGATGGGATTGTGCCTCTTGGGAAACACCTTGGGTGGAGGGTTATATAAAGCTCCAGAAATAGAGCATAGTTGTAAACATGGGTATCACTTTCGAAGCATGCTGCAGAGATTTGCTCAACATGTAAGTCAAGGGCAAGAGCTGACTGATCGGGAACAGGGCTGTTTGAAGCAGCTGGGCACCGATTGTGCCAGTTACCTTCAAATGCGTTGTCATGACAGTGCTGCTTACACCTCAGTGGTAGCTCTTCTTGGTGACATAGTGAAGGAAGTAGGTGTTCCACAGGTATGTAGTAACTGTCCTGTTGAAAGTCCCAAAGACCACCTGATGCTCCACATTGGTACTGAGGTCTACAAAGTGGCGCCTGATCCCGACGCCCTTCTTCCATACATCATCAAGGACAGACCCAACTTGCCAACTTTGTCAAATGCAAGAGTTCGAATTACTGCCAACACTGGAGGTACTGACGTTTTTGCACCAAATGTGAGGGGGAAGTTTGCAATATATATGCACTCTAAATGTTTCAATTACTTGTTTCAGGTTGTGAAGAATGGATAAGCACGGGCTTATATCTTTCTCCTGGTATGAAAACATACATAGCAGTACCTCCAGAGATTGTTGGAAAAAATTGGCAGGTGACCTAAGAAGTTTGTCACTTGTCATGTTAGACACTGTCCTAATGCTCACATAACTTTGAAATTTATTTACATGTGGAGACACTTTATGCAGGTGCAGCTTGGTTGCCAGACAGACAACATTGGTGGATCAAACACCCTGAAGCGGGCACCTGTGGTCCATGCGCGATTCCCCTTGGATTCAGAAATGGTCCAGGTCTGGAATCTGTGGGGAGGGTTAATCTACTTAATAGCACCTTCCCAAAGCAAAGTGGATGGGGTGGAAGTTGTTGTGCAGACTGCAGTACAGGCTCCATACTTCAAGTCTGGTAAGAATTCCGAAATTTCAACAAGCATCACAGTAAGATTAACACATTTAAATATGTATTGTAAAACTCTTCAATTCTAAATTGCTTTGTTTCACAGGAGAGACAAGCGTAGCAGACTGGGTGGGCAGCATTCGTCAGGCACCTGCTCCCTGGGCGGAGCTTGAGTTTGAAAACCTCATCATGACGTTTGATTCAGCTTTCATAAGGAATCTGGACCGCCCTGATGAGGTGGCTAAACTTTGGGATACTATAATGAGAACTATAACTGAGTTGGCGGCAAGGCCACCCAAATTGCCCCGCAAGGAACGATTTGTTGCAGATGTTCAGATATCTTATGGTCAGTGGTACTATTGAATGATCACTCTGTATTGTTAATAATCATTACTACAGCAACTTGAATCATGGTATTTATTTTAATTACATTTCATACACTGTTGCTCCTCCCCCAAGGTTTCATGCATGCTGGATATCCCATAATGATGCACTCCGGCTCTGCTCCAGGACTAGTAAATGTTGGGGAAGCCTATAAATGTGGCCTCTGGGGAGCCATTCATGAGTTGGGCCATAACCAGCAGCGTGGAGTTTGGGAGTTCCCTCCGCACACCACTGAGTGCACCTGCAACCTGTGGTCATTGTATGTACATGAGGAAGTGTTCGGTGTGAAAAGCGCTAATGCTCATCCAGCCATCACTCCAGCAGACCGCCAGGCTCGTACCAAGATGTATTTTGATGGTGGTAAAGATTTAAACAGCTGGTGCATGTGGACGGCACTCGAGACTTACATGCAGGTGCGAATAGACTGCCAGTTTTTTAATAGTATTGTGGATTATAATTGTGTTTTATTTAAAGCAATACTGCATATTTGTACCTTTTCACTCATCTTCTTTCATCGCTCTGTCTAATTATATTTTTTAAGCTTCAAGAAAAATTCGGCTGGGATGCTTTCAAGAAAGTTTTTACTCTCTACCATGATATGACTGGTGTGCCAAATGACAATGCAGGGAAGATGAATCTTTATGCCCAGACCTTCTCCAAGGTGGTCAACCTGGATTTATCCCCATTCTTCAAAGCATGGGGTTGGCCCATCCAACCCAACACAGAACAGAATCTCTCCCATCTTCCTGCATGGAGTGACCATCCTGTTAGCCAGTATGCATAAAAACACATCAAATAGCTTTTAAAATATATGCATATCTGAAGTGCCATGGACATTTTAGTATTTACATTTTACTTTTCGTTTAATATGTGGAAGAGCAATTGACATATCTCTGTGATGCACTTGTATCATTATGATTTAAAGCATGTGTTAGCCAAAGGTGGATTTATATTAAGTGGACTAAGGGTAAATATATACCAGAATATATGCTCAAAACATGAAATCAAACTAATATTATACTGCAGTTACTTAAATGATTGCCAATTCAACTACTGTATATTACTTGGTGTTTTGGTGTATTTTGAATCTCTTTCTTATTTAAGTAAATAAATGATATAAATAATTGTAAAAGTCTCTGAATGGTGTGTAATGTTGATGGGATTTAAAAACACAGGCATGCTATTGTAATGGTTAACAGATTTTTTTCATTTATTTGAAGCTGTTAGTCTAAGGCAGCTTTGCATTGGCCCCTAAAGAGCTCATTCACAGGTGCATCAGAGAACTGCTGTAGGAAGTCGACCATCTCATCTAGGCTTCGTTCCACAACAACATTCAGCTCTGTGTTGAGGGCAGTCGCAGCTCCGCTAAGGATGGGCCGGCCATTTTGATCAATGCAGCAGAAAGCATCCCATAAGTACTCTGGGATGTTCACCCTTTTCACACTGTTTTTGATGATCCAGTTGTTAGAAGAGGGGATGGCACCAACTAGCACATAGGCCTGATGGCAGTTTGCATTAAACAAGCTGGTCAGTTTAGACTCATGTTTATTCCAAGCATTCTGGTTCAGCGTTGGGTTTTGAGGAACCACGTTGGTCAAGGTAAAGGTGGCATTACGACTTGGAACTAACACAAAAGGGATGTGACAAACGAGAGAAAAGAAAGAAAACATTAGAAACTAATTTTAAGATATTGTGCCAATATAAATGATTGCGAGTCAGAATTAATAATTTGTTACAATGTTCTTATTGTGTAAAAACATGCTTTTTACAATGTATTTATACTTGATTGTATACCTGCATGTAATTACATCTGTAATTAATACTTGACCATCCCTTACACCGTATCCCACCTCAAGAGCACCGGAATGTTCTCCAATACAGTAAGTACATTGTATTTGTATTTTGATGTAAGAACATAATAGTTCAGACCACTTAAAATAAAGTGGGACCATGTTAACTATACCTGTTCTTGTTGTATACCAATGCAACTATTGATTTAACACAACAGATTACAGACATTATGTAGTAATGTTAACAGATCTATCTGAAATAATTTGAAGTCTAATTGACCATTTTGCACAGTTACTGTGAATTTTGATTAGTTAGTTTGGACACTTCAGGTGAACTGTCATGCCATTTAATACTCACTGTGTTTAAATTGTGCCTTGTTCAAAATCAATGTCAGTCTACACTGCCTGATTGATACCAAGGTCACAAAGTGGACAACAAACATTCCATTTCACACAGTAATATGGATGCTTGGTTTATTTAACTGCCTATATTCTGATTATTCTTATTAAGTACTGTATTACACTATCAATGCTGTTAAAAAAAATTCATGAAATTGAAACTGAAGTCACACCTCAAAGATCAATCCTTCATTAGTTTTACCTGCATGATGTCCGTTGGGGTTTAGATGGCCACGATCAAATCCTGAGTTTGTGTAGTCTTCATTCAGAGCCTGTTTCTCTCCCAGATGGATGTCTGGGTTCTGCTGAGACAGCTTATACCCGTCTTCCATTTCACTGGACCATGTGGGATTCACCAGCTAGCAAAATAAAACTGCTTAATCGAGATCGAGTCAGAATTACAATAATATATATGTCTAAAACTTATTAATTAGTAATTATTACTTTAACAAATTACTATCCCACATGAAAACACACTATAGTAATTTATAGTAAATACTATACTGTTTTGGATCCATATTATAGTATAGTATATTATACTGTATATGTTATAATGTTTATAACACATTGTTAATGAATGCTAAAGCATACTGTAGTATTAAACCTTGTGAACTGATCAACTGGATTGAATACTGAAGTATACATTAGTATTTACTACAGTTAACTTGTCTATTTTAGTATATACCCTATAGTTTAGTGTTAACTAATGTTTAGGTCCCACTTTATATTAAGTGGTCTTAACTAATATGTACTTACACTGAAATTAATAATTTGTTCTTATTGTGTAAAAACATGCTTTTTACAATGTATTTATACTTGATTGTATACCTGCATGTAATTACATCTGTAATTAATATTTGAGCATCCCTTACACCGTATCCCACCTCAAGAGCACCGGAATGTTCTCCAATACAGTAAGTACATTGTATTTGTATTTTGATGTAAGAACATAATAGTTCAGACCACTTAAAATAAAGTGGGACAATGTTAACTATACCTGTTCTTTTTGTATACCAATGCAACTATTGATTTAACACAACAGATTAATGCAAGTACTTTACTACATTATGGTTCAAAAACACTATACATTACTATAAAAAACTATAGTTTTTTATGCTTCTTTTGATATATTTCTCCTGGTAATACACTTCACTAAATTGTACAGCTGTTTGATTGTTTGTTAATCCAAATATCTAATGAATCAGTAATTTGCTCACAATTTCTCTGCAGAAATTGTTTCTACAAAATGATTTGAACAATGTATTGAATAATTTGATGAGTAAAACAGAACTTGAACAATAAAATAGCCTCATGTGGCCAACTGAAACATACTGTAGGTAGGCAAATATAATAAACTTTAGTAAACTATACCAAGAGAAACCAAATGGAATTGTTCCTTGTTTGTTAGCAAATAACACACAATTTGATAATAAAATTGTATTAGTAACTGTTAAAATAAACCAATGAAGTCTCATTTTAAATTGTTAGATTGTTAAACAGTTCACCTGTGGTTCCACAAACCAGCGTTTCTCTCTTCCTCCACCACTGCTTGGCTCAAAGATATATGCAGAATAGACAGCAATGCGGTGGTAAGTGTCGTACAGTGTTGCGAAGTGATACATGTTTAGGAAGCGTTGACAAATCCGGACCACATTTGGCTGGGAAGCTCCCAAATCTGGAACTTTCTCCTTGTAGAAGAACTTGAGGCAATCAGGTGAATCCCAGAAATGATCCAGCACATGTCCATTAGCTGGACTCAGCAACATCCCAATGAAGACGCCAAAAATAAAAGAAACCTCCATAGCAGAGTAACTACTGAGTATAACTAAGCTCTCCTCTATCACTGCTCTCACTCCCTATCACTGTTAACACTAGAGATAAGTAAGATTACATGACAAATTTAGCAACATTTGGGGGTTGATATGTTGGAGATGATAACATAAATTACGCTGCACAATAATTTGTATGCCACCAAAATATTTAATTTAATTAATTACATATTCATGCAGTCATTAATAAAAATGCAACATTTTTAATTAAAATTATTATTTGAGCACATGTTATGTGTGTCAGTGTGTTTGTATCCCATGACTGGAAAGTAGTGACCCCGTGTGAACAGCACTGGTGTTTGTTCTTGATAAAATCCTAGTATTAACAGAGAAAAAATGGCTCTTGTAAAGTTTGTGCTTGTTGTTATCATTCTTTAATGTACGTCAAAGGTAAATCAAGGACAGCTGACTTATTTTTAACACTGATATGTTTAACTTTTAACTAAAAATATCAAAAGATAAGGTAGCCTTAGCAAATCTGGCATACAGTACTTTCTCTTAGAAGCTTAAGCACAGGAATAAGCCCTTAAGATGTGCTAGTAACAATCACAGTGCTAGAAATTCAATTCAATTCAATTCATCTTTATTTGTATAGCGCTTATACAATGTAGATTGTGTCAAAGCAGCTTCACATGGAAGGTTATAGTGAATTGAAACAAAGTCAGTTCAGTTTTCAGAGATTAAGTTCAGTTCAGTTTAGCTCAGTTCAGTGTGGGTTAATAATCACTACTGAGAGTCCAAACACTGAAGAGCAAATCTATCGATGCGCAGCTCTACAGATCCCGAACCATGCAAGCCAGTGGCGACAGCGGCGAGGAAAAAACTTCACCAATTGGCGAAAGCGAAGATTTAAAAAAAACCTCGAGAGAAACCTGGCTCAGTTGGGCATGACCATTTCCCCTATGGCCAAACGTCTTGTGCAGAGCTGCAGTCTAGGCGCAGGAAGCTGGACCTCAGCGAAGACTCGTCTGTCCTTGGAGCATCACAGGAGTCAGTCTCATGTTCTCACTCCACGATGACCACCACAGCAGCTGCTCAGGATACGGCCTGGTCCAGAAAACCTTGGGATCATCTCGTCGCTGGTCTTGGATCGCGTCAGTGGCACTGCATAGTCTGAGGGCCTCGAGATGAGTACCCCCAGGTGGAAATACAGAATAAGGAGAATAATTAGCATAGCTGCTGTTCATAGTGTATATAAACGAGAACCAAAATCATGTGTGGGGCACATCATGCGTCATACCGCTATGTACTGCACTGAGTGTATGCTTTGCTAAAAAGATAGGTCTTTAATCTAGTTTTGAAGAGCGAGAATGTGTCTGAGCCTCGGACATTATCAGGAAGGCTATTCCAGAGTTTAGGGGCCATAAATGAGAAGACTCGACCTCCTTTACTCGACAAGCATTTGTCATGTTTTTTTCTTTCATAGCTAACACATAGTGTTTTGCATAAAAATAAATGTTTACTGTGTCCGTATAACTACTCTAGCCTATATACCCTGCTGAAAAATCCAGCTTAAACCAGCCTAAGCTGGTTGGCTGGTTTTAGCTGGTTGACCATCCTGGTTTTAGAGGGGTTTTGGCCAGTATCAGGCTGGTTTCCAGCCATTTCCAGCCTGGTCTCAGCTGGTCAGGCTGGGAGTTGACCAGCTAAAACCAGCTTGACCAGCCAAAACCAGCTATGTCCAGCTTAAACCACGCTGGTCAAGCTGGAAACCAGCCAACACTGATATGTTTAAACCAGCCAGGAAATGGCCAAAACCATTTGATAAAGATATCAAATATACACAAGTTAATTTAGTATTATAGCAAACATGGTTGTACAATACGGCTCAATCTCAATTCAATTTTATACCACTACCCCTATGCCTAAGCCTTCCCCTTGCCCCTTGAAACAAAGTGTGAAGGAGTATGGATGAAAATATCTCGCTAGGAAATGGAGCACCAATACTACACATGCACACATGCATGCACACATCATCATACAGTATGTTGTCATTCGCTGTAGTCATTATAGAAGTCGCAAGCATGTTTAACATTAATCACTCATAAATTTGTATTAGGAACCTCAGGGTTTTCTCAGGTGTCATGGTGTTTACACAGTGCTCATATTCATAGATGTACAGTAACCACAAGAAACAACATTAATGTTATACCAGACAATTTGATAGTATTCGATTTATACCAGAATTTTTACCTATTTCACAAAATTATATTCCAAAAGTGCTTCCTATAGAAGGCATGCAAGTAGCCTCAATGGAATTCAAACATACCACATCAACCATTTGTCATTATCACATGAACAACTTGAGTCATTTAAGTCAAAGTTCCTTTCAGAAAAGTCTGTTCACTCTGCAGCCATTTTTGCAGCATCTCCAGGGAGTTCATCCAAGACCAAAGTCCTATCTTAAAGAGCCCCTATTATGGATTAAAAAAAGGTCATATTTTGGTTTTGGGGGTCTTCAACAACAGTCTGATATGCATGCAAGGTCAATTGCTAGGTCATTGTCTTATAATATGCGTTTATGTTTACCTAATTATCTCAACGACTCCCATATGATTTGTTCAGTGACTCATTTATTCCCAAACCCCTCCTTAGCGTGATGCTAATCTGCGATGATTGGTCTGATGACCCAGTCTGTTGTAATTGGTCGACTTCATTCAGTGCGAGACAGAGAGAAACTCCCACAACGGCTTATCAATAATTTTGAAGTAGTCAAGAGTGCAGAGAGTATGCGTGAGACCAATGCAGGAGTGCATTAAAGCAATGCAGTTAAACACCACCATATTGCTCTATTCTTAACCATAAGTAAAAACTGACACATTCAGTATTAATCCACACAGTGGCAAAAACTGAACCATTTTGAAACTTGACCACTGACCGATGAATTGATGAGATTGCTGAAGCACTCCTCAGAAAAATGACGGGAACACAGCCCAAGGCTGGGGCTATAATGCGGAGGTATTTTTGCAAAAATAAACTTCAACCACTGACTCTTCACAGCCTCATCTTTGGGTAGGGAAAGTAACACTAATTTTCTCTCACACTTCAGAGCACAACGTCTTTGCAACACAATTCAACTGGAATCTACTACAGTGTTTGTCTTCCTCTTTTTCTTTCTACAGTGTTTGTGGACGGGGCCAAGGTTTCAATTTTGCTGGGTCTGCACGTGCAACAAATAGGCACGGCTTGAGTTCAATATTGACGTCACGCCAACATGGCTAAAGATTCGTTACAGCTGCGATTCATTCGAACCACTGTGAGTTGACTCTTTTATAGATGAATCAATAGTTTTAAACACGGTGCATTTTTAGATTTAAGCCTTAGCTGGATATTTCACTTTACTGTTACACACCTGCATGGAAGGTCATTTTAAAAAAAACATAATAGGGGCTCTTTAATGGATAGAGTAATCCTGAAATCTCAAAAACTGCTTGCTGAACTTACAAATTTCATTTACAAATTTCAAATCAGCAACAAATTTTAAAGTGATCTGTCCTATTACTCCAATCTCCGGTGCCTAGACTGCAGCTCTGCACAAGAAGTTTGGCCATAGGAGAAATGTTCGTGCCCAACTGAGCCTGGTTTCTCTCGAGGTGTTTTAATCCTTCGCTTTCGCCAATTAGTGAAGTTTTTCCACGCCACTTTCGCCACTGGCTTGAATGGTTTGGGACTTGTGGAGCTGCGCATCGATGCATTTGCTCTTCAGTGTTTGAACTCTCAGCAGTGAATATGAAACCGCACTGAACTGAACTAAACTGAACTTATAATAAAGATTAATTGAATTGGATACTGTTGTTGCTTAAGCTCTAATTACATTTAAAACATTGTTTTCAGTTTGCTCCAGCTATTGCGCATACACAAAGATTGGCATGACATCAATCTGCTTTGCAGCTGTTTCAGTGGTAACCAGAGGATGAGGTTAAACATGGAAAAACAGAGACAGAACCCATAACAAAAGAATGAAGGATGAACATGGAAGGACATGATATTTAGTGTGATGTCATGTTACCGGGCAAAATCAACACAGGCATACCGTAAAAAAATGGTATGGCTGTAAAGAACGGAAGGTTTCCATTGCTGTGACAGCCATACTGAGCGTTGCACTTTGCCCCATTCATAGTAAAGTGAGCGAACTGTCTTTGTATATCTGTAATCTTTAGTTGCATCACATTTACTCACTCACTTTTTCACTCTTTCGGTTGCCACAGTAGAATGAACCCCCTCTCTGGCACATGGATGGTGGATGCCCTTCCTGACACAACCCAGCCCTGAGAGTGCCCTTACTCATGAACCCACAGTGCTGGGATACAGTGACAGCTTGTGTACCTTTATTTCTGAGAGTGTACTAGTAACATGGCACGGTTTAAACCAATGTTGTTTTCACCAATAAATTAGCTGACCAGCTAACTGAGCTTTTTAAAATTAGGTTTTAAAAAGGTAAGTGAAGGAACATCCCACAAAGCAAAAATTATCTGGCCCAGCTCTGGCCCACACAATCAGCTTTTGGTTGGCCCACATGCCACAATAAATAACAGTACATGTCTGGATCAAGTCTGGCTTCCAGACAATGGCAAAACATGGACCATATCTGGACCAAGTCTTGGCCAAGTTAATAACCAATAACTGGGCCTGAATTTTACCAGATATACCCCATGTTTGGTCATTGTCTGGAAGCCAGACTTGGTGTGTCACGACTGCAGAAATGAATAAACCCATGAAAAATTATGCTTTAGGTGCATTAATAATGGTAATAGTTAGTATAATTTGTAAAAAAAATATTTGGTTAATATATAGATTTAATTAAAATAAAATTATAAAATCTTGATTGTTTCCTAAATTAAACCGGCATTACCTGGATTATGAAGGCATTCGAAAATACAAACAGGAAGATGGAAATGACTTCGTGTATTAAACAAATTGTTTACTCAAAAATATTTTTAATGTATTTTAAATGTGGCTTAGGAAACTTTCGTGGCCCACATGTCAATTTTTCACATCTGGGCCAAATACTAAATTCATGCCTGCCACCTTAAAGACGGTACCACCTCTGCCAAACCCAACCTATGTTTAGCCCACATGCTGTATGCCAGTGGCGAATGAATGCCTGCTGTGCCAGCTTAAAGCCAAATCTGGGCCAAAATTCTTTGCTACCTGGGATGCTATTAGGGTCTGTATTTTTGACTTCAGCAATAATTTATTCTGTAATAAAGTATTTATTTTTCATGAATCCGACATCCAGCTGCGCAAGTAAACTGTATCTATCT
Source organism: Danio kyathit (assembly GCA_903798195.1). Taxonomy (NCBI): domain Eukaryota; kingdom Metazoa; phylum Chordata; class Actinopteri; order Cypriniformes; family Danionidae; genus Danio; species Danio kyathit. Next base: position 18,264,322 of record LR812533.1, on the reverse strand, counting down.
GTGACCTGTTCGTTAAGGGAACTCATCTTTCAATTGGACTATTGTAACGTTAAATAGAGAAAGTATATTAGAAGGAATTTTCAGTATATTCTTTACTTAAACCTTATCGGTAGCCAATATTAGATTTTTAAATGAACTTCTTTTCTTTTTCACAAGAGAGGCTGGAAACACTTACTATTAGCCTATATTATTATTATGCAAATGAACAAATTCAAAGTTCTGAGGAAAGTTCAATGTGTCGGGCAGTTTATTTGCCTAATAAATAGGCTACAGTTTTTAATTTTAAAACAAGTTTTACTAACTAAAATATTTGTGTTTTTTTTATGACAGACAGATGGTCTAAACTTTGTACCGTAGTAGGCCTTATCTACACGAGCATTTTCCCCAATATTTTATATATCTTTTTTCAAAATTGTAAATTTAAAACCCTAATCTCATAACATTATTAATAAAACTGTAATATAAAGCTTAGATTTTAAAAACATATTTGTAAATAAATACTTTAGTAGTGAAAATAGTATGGTAAACCGTTAAAATAATACGCATAAAAAGCATGCACATTATACCAGCCAGCAAACTAATCCAGCAAATATTTGTGCATAAGATGTCACTAAAATACAATATTTAAACCTCATTATAGTTATGGTATTACGTAAACTACAGAAATACAACGGGTGACGCCCAATGATGTAGGAACCAAACAATGGATGCCCCTGTTCACCACCGGAAATATTTACGTGTCGCGCCAGAGAAGCGTGTAAAACGAATGAATCACAAGAAGTTCTTGTAAAGCTTTAAACAGTGCGTAAGTAATTTTTTAATCTTATTTTATGCATTTAGCCACATTGCCATATTGTCTCGACTGAAATTTAAGTTTGAGGAAATTTGCTGGCATACGCAGGCTGTGCAGGTTGTATTAAAGATAAACTAGTTGACCATATACAGTAAACCCTTGTTAATCAAAGTCCGACCAGTTTTATGATATGAACACAAGACGCATCAAAAGACGTATTGTAACGAAGAGACGTAATGTTATAGTTATGTGGTTAAACTGTTGTAATTCACGTATTCGTTTCATAGAAATGTTACGTTAAAGAAGATTATTCACTTGTTTATTCTGATTTTATCAATCTGAACAGTACTACATTTCCTGGAGTGCAGCTGTCTTGTCAGTGAATAAAGATGCAGTGCGCACTAGTAAGTGTGAATGGAGCTCGGCTGGATCTGGCTGATGGTCGAGCTCTTATGTTTGGTCGAGGTCCTGAATCCAGAGTTTCAGACAAGAAGTGTTCAAGGCATCAGGGTGGGTTTTTTTGGATCACATCACACCCATCTTAGTTATTTGAAGGCTTTACGTGTCATTATTCTGTCTTTTCATAATGGAAGTGCATCTTTGTTTCACAGTCAAGCTTGTGGCCGATTATGCCAAACAAGAAGTTCTGGTTACACAGGTAAATTAGTCAGCTCGACATTGTTAAATCATCATTCGTATTATATTATAGTTTATTTTTATATTTTATTGATCAACAACTGCTTATTATCATGGTATAATAAAAATGTGGATAATATGCTACCATGTTATTACCATCTTATTGCTACATTTACGTTTGATATAAGATGGAGATATTCTTTGATATTTCATATCTACATTTATATGTAATATGAGAATTGTAAAGAATGGATTAAACTTTATATGGCAAGTTTGACTTAAAACAGTCCAAATTTATGAAACTTATTGATTTATTCCTAACAAATGGAAAAATTTATTGTGATTAATCGCATCCAAAATCCAAAAGTTTTTGACATAATTTAAGTGTGTGTACTGTGTAAATTCATTTTGTATATACAGTTGAAGTCAGAATTAATAGCCCCCCTGAATTATTTGCTCCCGTTTATTTTTTTTCCCCAATTTCTGTTTAACAGAGAGAAGATTTCTTCAGCACATTTCTAATCATAATAGTTTTAATAACTCATTTCTAATTATTTTATCTTTGCCATGATAATTATTTTATCTTTGCCATGATGACAGTAAATAATATTTGACTAGATATTTTTCAAGACACTTCTTTACAGCTTAAAGTGACATTTAAAGGCTTAACTAGGTTAATTAGGTTAACAAGCAGGTAATTAGGCAAGTTATTGTATAACGATGGTTTGTTCTGTAGACTATCGAAAAAAAATTTGCTTAAAGGGGCTAATAATTTTGTCCTTAAAATGTTTTTTAAAGCCGAAATAAAACAAATAAGACTTTCTCCTGAAGAAAAAATATTATCAGACATACTGTGAAAATTTCTTTGCTCTGTTAAACATAATTTGGAAATATTTAAAAAAGAAAAAAAAATCAAAGGGGGGCTAATAATTCTGACTTCAACTATATAAATACTCACATGTATGCAAATATCTGAGAAAATGTTTATTTTACATTTACATATAAAAATATGTGAATATGATACAAATAATATATACATTTAAATATTAATGTAACAATTTAGTTTTGTATAGTTATGTTTCTATGTATGTGTATGTGTGTGTGTGTTACCTATACATAATACATAATATATATATATATATATATATATATATATATATATATATATATATATATATATATATATATATATATATATATATATATATATATGTATATATATAAATAAAACACACACATATTATGTCAAAAGAAACTATTATTTTCAATGCAATTAATCAAGATTGATCTTGCCCAGCACTAAAAAAGAATATAAAAGTATATGAAAAGAAATATATTATTCTGAATTAGTTTTCAAAGTAAATAAGTGAAATTTTAACCAGTGAAGGCATGCGTATCCATTTTTATCTCCATATATTTGTGTGTGCATGCATTTAAAAAGAATCTTCAAAATCAAAATGGACCTAAATGTGTAATGAGGATAAAGTGCATTCTAAAATATTAACAGTAGGAAAGGACAATATACAGTAGGAAAGGACAATATACAATGCAATACTTACTCCATTCGCATTGGTACACAGCACCTTATAACCTGTATATTTACAACAAATCTGTACATACAATTTAACATCCAAATCTTTTTGACTAACTGCATCTCTGTTTAATGTTTATCCCCTTTTTTCTTTTCTCATATTTAATTTTATGTTGTCACTTTATGTACACTGGAAGCTTCTGTTGCCAAAACAAATTCCTTGTGTTTGTGAAGCACACTTGGCAATAAAACTGATTCTGATTCTGAAAGCATGCATAAGTAAATAATACTGTTTCCACAGCTTGGCCCCAACCCTTCTTCACTGGATGGTGAATCTTTGGGTCGTGGTGAGTCTAGATGTCTGATGTCTGGCCAAACACTGTACCTGGTTAATCAATCCCACCCATTCACTGTGGAATTTGCTGGAAATTCGTCTGGGATGTCTTCCTCTTCTCAGAAGAAAGAGAGGACATCTAATGAAAGCAGACAAAGACAGAAAAGCTGCAAAGAAAGCTCAAGCGGCCCCAAAAGAAACATCCATGATTACTTTTCTAAATCCCCTAAAAAGGTATTAAATGTATAGTAAATATTTCAGTTGATAAATTTCTTAGACTTCCATTCCAAAAAATAAATAAATACATTTTTAAATTAATACTTTTGTTATGCAAGGGGGCATTAAAATGACAGTAATTACATTTAGTAAGTATTATAGTACAGCACAACTGTTTTCAACTTTGGTAATAATAATGTTCTGAAATGGCCTATAAATGTAAAATATATAATATATATTTAAGTCAAATACATTATTTAATTTTGCTTATTATTTTCCACTTTTCTGTATATATCTGTAATCTATGAAGCTGTATGTAAACATTATTATTAATGATAATGATAATATGTGCAGAAAGAGATTATTTGATGAAAACCATATACATTTTAATATAAATTTTAATAACTGAATATTTATTAATATAAAGTTGAAGTGTCAGAATAAATAAAAATGAAATATAAAAAATGGCAAAAGCACATAACAGAATTACTAAAATTATAATGAAAATGGAAAATATAAAACTAAAAACGAACACAATACATAAATAAAGTAATGTTTTTTAGGCAACAAAGCGACCTCACAGCCCGGAGGATGATGTCCCTAAGCCTAAACGAGGACGTGAAGATGAGGATGATGAAGACGAATACACCTCAGCTGAGGAAAAGCTTCAGCAGTTACAGACGTTCGCCCAGAGAGAGAGCGACGATGACCTGAAGTCTCCATTAGTCAAAAACAGCACTCTATCCTCCACCTGTTCTCAGAGTCACTGGCAGCAGATCGGCAGTCTGATGCTGTTCACTGCAGCCGGAGTCACCGCCAGCTCCAAAGTAAACCACACACTGTCACACAGCAACTGCACACTGTCAGTGTTTCATCAGCAAAATCAATGTATGCTTTATGTCTAAATTCAGATCGCAGGGTTTGACATTGACGGCTGCATTATCACAACCAAGTCTGGCAAAGTGTTTCCCACAGGTCCAGACGACTGGAGGTGAGTCTAGTTGAAGAACTTACTTTCAGATTCTGGATTGCACTTCTGGTTTGGGGAACTTCCACTCAAAAGAACTGAAATCAAGCATTTTAAAAAATAAGTCTGTGCTACAAATAATCCATACACATACATTAGTGGAAACTCATGAGATGTTAGTTTAGCTTTGTTTTTTTTTGTTTTCATAAAACATTATGTAAATAATGTTATCCTCAGTATTTTAATGAATACGTGAAACAAAAGTTGCTTGCAGAATTTTATTTCAGTATGATAACACATGTCCAACTAGAACAGAATATTGAATAGGGTGCAGGGTTTTCATTTTTATTTATTATTCCCTCTCATCTTTCACTGGAGGGGCGTGACTAAGATATATTTCGCCTAAGCCATCAAGTCATCAGGACTGCCGTTTGATTTTCCAACTTGCATAGATTAATCTTCAGTGTGCGATAACAAAAAAACAAAAACATTGTATTGTTATTATATTTAATATTAACATAACATTAGTACCACACGCATATCTGTGGCCAAAACACTTTTGAGATTATTCTCTATTTTAATATTCCATACATTATGATAATATTACTGACATATTGAATATTATTGTATTCACTACAATAATTAGAATACTGTCACATGTCAGTAATATTGCTGCAGAGTTCTTTTCTTTTTTCTTTTTTAGATGTTTCGTGATTGTTAATAGTGTGCTGAAAGTTTGTTAATTCTAATAAGCATTATTTTAATATTCAATAATGAATATAATGGCAACTCATTGTACAAAGTTTTTAAACACTTCGCTGATTGTTTATAGCTTAAAAAAAGTAGCTCTCATAATTCACACAAAGCATCATAGGCAGAGCAAGACAGAATCGGGTTGTAACGGGGAGTCTGAGACAATGATAGAATCCATATGCAGAAGTTTATTAAGGGGATTAGGCAGAGACATCAACTTGTAAACGGGCGAATAGTCAGCAACAGGAAAGCAGTCCAATCCAAACGACAAACACAGGGGCAAATCCAGAGAACGTAGTGATAATGCAGGCAGGAGTTTAGTACAACAACAATCAGTCCAAATCAGATCAAAAGGGCAAAGACAGAGAACATACGTGATCAAGGCAGACAGGATCATACACAGGATAGCAGTCATAGAGTCACTTGGAACAAATGCTTGGTAAGGCAGGTAAACTGGCAATACTTCGCAAGGAAGCATGGCATGAGCTCTCACTGAAATACAGCACAAACAGGAAGTAACCACAGAGGGAGCGGAGATGAGTCAGTAGTAGGGCGAGGGCTCCCTCTGCTTGTGTGGCGTTACACTGGTGAAGTCATGCAAGTCTCTCATATAATACATCTACTAAAATTCAGAAAGTATTACTTTATAAAATGTATTGTTAATAAAACATAAACATTGGCATATTGTTCAATAATATTGCAGAAATTAATATAAAAGCTGAATAAGTATATATTAATGCACACTTACAAAAGTAAATGAATAGACTCAAATATGGGCTAAAAAATGTGCACATTTCTGTGCACACAGATTCTGTATGGGCCAAATAAAGGGGCACAGGAAAAAAAGTGGATACTCTGCATCTGTTTGTCTTCTCTCATGTGGTGTTTTTCCTTTTGTTTAGGATTCTCTACCCAGAGATTCAGCCTAAGCTGGCCAGTCTGTTGAAGAAAGGATATAAGGTGCTGTCACTTCATTTTATGTACATCAGTCAATTTGTAGTAATGTCTGGCAGCTGAAGATATTGTGTCAGTGTAAAGCAAACATTTTCAGTGCATTTGTCTCCTTTAGGTGGTGTTTTTCACCAATCAGATGGGTATTTCTCGAGGCAAACTCAGACCGGAGGTCTTCAAATCTAAAGCTGAGGACATTCTTCAGACACTGCAGCTGCCCATTCAGGTTAATGATGCATTCATTTTTCATTCAGTATCATTGCAAATATCAAGTAACTTTCTGAAGTCACTCTTGCATTTATTTAATCAAAAATAAATATTGTATAGATATATTAAAAAACAATTTAATCTTTATTTTTATATTGTTTGAATATATCTTAAAAGGTCATTTATTCTGAGAATGTAAAGCTGAATTTTCAGCATTATTACTCTAGTCTTCAGTGTCATGCGATCCTTCAGAAATCAATTTAATATGATTTGCTACTTAATAAATTTATTATTAATTATCATCAATATTGAAAGCAGTTTTGTAAAAACTCTGATAAGTTTTTGAGGATGCTTTTGATAAATATGAAACATTACACTAGTTTGAAATAAAAATATTCTTTGATGTTATAAATATCCTTACTGTCACATTTGACACTGTGACACATTTCATAAAACTAAAATCAAGTTGTATCTGATAATGTGAAAAAACGGTTTGCCGTTACCATGGCATTATTTAATTGACCCTATTTTATTAACTAAAAATGTCTTTTTATTTAGTATTTTAATAAATAAAAAGGTTTATACACAGTACTACTATGTAAAACATGGTATTATGCAAAAGATTCACTCCCGTAAGTGTTGGACATGGGTGGGAGGAGAGCTAATATTTTACAGTAGATTATTACACATTTATTTTACAATAATAAAATCCATACATATCTGAAAATGAAACCTGCAACATTTGTGATTTTGTCTAAATGTTTACCTTTTTTAAAAAAAAATCTCTTTAAGGTCAAAGCAGACTAGATTGTAGCTTGACAATTAATATATCATTGTTGAAAAAATCTATTATTTTTTTGATTCAAAAACATTGACTGGTGGTGTAAGAAAATTAATTGTGGATATAAATTTATATATTTACAAATGGAAGTACATTGTCTTTTCCAGGTGTTTGTTTCTACAGCCCCTGGAATTTACAGAAAACCTGTCATTGGGATGTGGGAACATCTGTGTGAGAAGGTGAATCCCTAATATTTAAAGTTTTCTATTAGAGGGACTGCATTACTGACATGTTCCTCTGTATAAGCAGCAAGCCGCATCATGTTTTGTTAAGTGTACATTTACTGGTTTGGTGTTTTGCAGGCGAATGGTGGAGTGACGGTAGACGTGTCGGAGAGCTTGTATGTAGGAGGTGAGCTCAGTTCAATCTTTTTAAGTGTTATTGGCGCTTTGTCTGTCATATGATTATCTGTGATGATATTGTTTTTTTGTTTTTTTTTTTACAATGTATAAACTGACTAAATACACTGTATTAATTGTTTGATTAAGTTTATTAGAATGCTGTTGGAATTACTCTGTAATTCAAGTTATGAAAGCAAAAAATATATATTTTTGCTTATTTCTTATAACAATATTATCTGATATTGCAAGAAGATAAAAAATTGTCATTTATTCTTTCTTTCTTTCTTTCTTTCTTTCTTTCTTTCTTTCTTTCTTTCTTTCTTTCTTTCTCACTCCTGTACAGATGCAGCAGGACGTCCTGCTAACTGGGCCCCAGGGAAAAAGAAGAAAGACTTCTCCTGCAGTGACAGACTGGTAATGATATTAACTTATTGAGTTTCTTTCAATAAGAGATGCTGTACTGTATATTCTTTTTTATTTACAGCATATAATTATTGTGTGTTAAATCTTTACTACTTTTTGTCCAGGAGGGGGCATTGTAGCGTTGTTCTTGCTCCATTTTAGTATAATAAAAGGGTAAGCTTTGCAGAATTTGAAATCCTGTTGATTTTTTTGTTCTTTTTGCCCTCAGTTTGCCCTCAATATTGGTCTTCAGTTTCACACCCCAGAGGAATACTTCTTGGGTTGGAAGCCTGCTTCATTCAGCTTCCCAGAATTTGACCCTGTAAATAATTGTTTTTCCTCCAATATTTTTATTTTACATTTTTATATATTTTTATTACACTTCTTTTAATACTTCTATTCATAAAATATGGAAAAATATATCTATCACAGTTTCCACAAAAATATCCAGCAGTACAGTTGTTTTGAGCATTAATAATCAGAAGCATTTCTCAAGCACCAAATCAGCATATTAAACTAATTTCTGAAACATGACACTGTAGACTGATGATGTGGAAAATTCTGAATTTTTTTGTTGTTTGACATCATAAGAATAAGTTATTTTTCAAAACGTTAAAATATTTTAAATAGTAGTGTATATATATATATATATATATATATATATATATTTTTTTTTTTTTTTTACAATACTAATTTTTGAGTAGAGATGCCTTTGAGTAGCACGAAAATCATACCAGCTGTAATCTTTTTAACAGCATTGAATCAAGCAACAGTAACGATATTCTGTCTTTCTATCTTATTGTCCAGAGGAAATTAGACTCTAAAGCATGTCTTTATGATCCACCTGATGCCTCACTCACCTCTACCAAGCAGGAAATCATTGTTGCTGTGGGATTTCCTGGAGGTGAGAGCTTTTCCCCCCAATTTTTTCACTACATTTACCAGGAATTTTGTATAATTTAAACTGTTGTTTTAAATTCCAGCGGGCAAGTCAACGTTCTTCCAGACCCACATCATTCCAAAGGGTTATGCGTATGTGAACAGGGTGAGTAGTGATAATAAGCAACAGAGAACCAAAGGCCCTGTTTACACCTGCTAATATGTGATGCACAGCTGAAGTCAGAATTATTAGTCCCCCTTTATATTTTATCCCCTATTCTGTTTACTGGAACACATTTCTAAACATAATATTTTTAATAACTAATTTCTTATAACTAATTTTATTTTTATCTTTGCTATGATGACGGTACATATTAGATATTTTTCAACTACTCCTATTCAACTTAAAGTGCAATTTAAAGGCTTAACTAGGTTAATTAGACAAGTTAGGGTACTTAGGCAAATCCTTGTACAACGATGGTTTGTTCTTTAGACAATTGAAAACAAAAGTGTTTAAGGGGGCTAATAATATTGACCTTAAAATAGTTTTAACAAAAATTAAAAACTACTTTTATTCTAGCCGAAATAAAACAAATAAGACTTTCTTTGAGAAAAAATATTATAGGAAACACTGTGAAAAATTCCTTGCTCTTTTAAACATAATTTGGGAAATATTTAAAAAGGAAAACATAAATTCACAGGAGGGCTAATCATTTTGACTTCAACTGTAATATGTGGTTTCGTCATTCTGATCACAATTTGATAACACTAAATACAGTGGCAAACCGGGGCTAACACACTCTGAGCTTGTCTGCTTATGATCACTTCCTGAGTGCTTTCAAAGAGTAAAATTTAATGTAGTAGAAGCATTTTAACACCCACTACTTTCACGTATTTGTTAAGGGATGTTTTGTTGAAAAGTGTAGAAAACAAAGGGTGTAATATTTCATGCCAAAACACATGGATAATGACTGAACTCTTAGTTGTAGATTAATATTTAGGAGCACTGGCACCTGTGCTATTAAGTTCTACAGGTTGTGACATTAACACCTGATTTGGTAGCGCTACTCATGTAATATTAATAATGTTATAATAACTAATATAATAAAACATTATAGTAAGTACAGTTGTTTGAGTTGAGAGTAGCAGTAGTGTGAGCTGTGGATCCACATCACCTTTTGATCATCATCATGCACTACTATAACAAAGTTTGTAAAAAGCACATTAACTTTATAACAGAACTTAAACAACTTCATACACATGCAAATTAACATATTCATTGCTAAATTAAGTATATTTTATGTACAAAGCAGTTATTTAAGAGTAGTCTGTGTTTTTTTTAGAATGAACATTTATATATCTTATTACTCAAGCATATAGTAATAGTTACACTTGATGTTAAAGGGGTGGTCCACAGTGCATTTTTAAAGCTTGGTTGTGTTTATAAGATGCAATGTGAGAGGCTTCACTTGTAGAAAATCACATTATTTTTTCATATATCTTACTTTGATTATATACAGATACTCTGCTAACATGAAAACGAATTTCCTAGATGCTCTGAAAGGCCTGCCCTCAAGAGGCTCTGATTGGTCAGCTAGCATAATGTGCTGTGATTTGCGGATTGGCTCCACGTCACGCTCCTACAAGCGTGTGCTTTTGCTGTGTTGGGTGGTTGGGCGGTTGAACACGATTGTGCGGGTCTAAAATGACATAGGCAGTTATTGAAAATTTGGGCGGTTTTAAAACAGCACACACCTGCCCCAGCCACAACCCACCCCATCTTTTTTTTTTCCGCGACTGTGCTTGTAGATCGATTTTAACAAATAAAAATACTTACAGGTTGTGGCTCACAGTTCACAGCTTCATCGGTTGGAGGAGCTTTTAGCCGAATCCAGCACTGAACTGGGAGAGATTCTGGAAGCTCTCCTTTGTCAAATGCTTGCTATATCTTTTTTTATAATTCTTTGAAGCATAAATCAAATTAAACTGTAAGCACTTCTCTCTTTGTGTCGTGTCCTTTGGAAGCCCAAAAACAGAAACAGAAAAAGCTCTGTGGAAATAGCAGCGTTTGGACGCCATTTTAGCTTTTCTGCTATAACATAACAGAGCCTTTGGCCATGCCCCTTCGCTGCGCAGGGTGTGTGCGTGAGGTGAATGCATGTAACCGAAAGCACTTGTGATCTCACTAGCCCAGATGTATTTTTTTGTAGTCCCCAAATTCGTTCGCTGTAGGCTTTGCTAAGCTAATTCTGAAAAAGCCAATGTTTTTTTCAATTCAATTCAATTAATCTTTATTTGTATAGCGCTTATACAATGTAGATTGTGTCAAAGCAGCTTCACATAGAAGAATATAGTGAATTGAAACAGCGTCAGTTCAGTTTTCAGAGATTAAGTTCACTACTGAGAGTCCAAACACTGAAGAGCAATTCCATCGATGCGCAGCTCTACAGATCCGACCATGCAAGCCAGTGGCGACAGCGGCAAGGAAAAAACTTCACCAATTGGCGAAAATGAAGATTGAAAAAAACCTCGAGAGGTCTCCCTTTGCATTGAACTTTGAGCGTATTACATTCAGAGATGTTGTTTATGTTCACACAGCTACATTACACATCAACTAAAGTTTAAAATATGATATCGTAGTGGACCACCCCTTTAATAATGCTTTATTAACCCAACTTCATGCAGTTTTGTGCTCTTAATCCATAGTGAGGACTATTTATGCTTTATAAATCCCTTATGGGCTTTCCATATGTCCTGATTATTGCTATTACTATCTTGACTCAAGCTTTCTTTTATTGCATTATAAGTAGTCTAACCTTTTCTATTTTATTATGTAACATGCTATTTTATGTCTTTTTAATTTCTTTTCTACTGTTTTATGTTTTGTCAAGCTGCTCGTATGAGTTCCTGTAAAGCACTTTGGACAACACCAGTTGTTTTTTAATGTGCTGTATGAATAAAAAGTTGTATTATATCATTTAAAATACCCATAAGGTGAATGAATTGGGTCAATTTCATTACAAAAACACAAGCTAGGCCCATTTCACTGTAAATATAAAACAATCATGTTCCTTTACAAAATTCAGAGGAAAGGATTTGGCTTCAGTTGCAGAAGGCATGGATGACATTAGCGTTGAAGTTCTCGGGAAATATACTGACACTGTGCCAGACAGATGTGCTGCTGTAAATGCTTCAAAAGGTTGATATAAAAACAGTATGATTCACTTGAAATGGTAATGAGTCTCATGCCAATATACAGTTGAGACTGGGCCAAACAAACAAGAAGCAGACCTCCAAAACCAAGATTAAATGCATCGAAATATTCATGATAACCAACCAGACCTTACAAGAAGATGCAACCATTTACCAGAGGTGATTTTTATATTAGATTAGATTAGACTTTATCATCTTTACACATATACACGTACAAGGCAATGAAATGCAGTTTAGGTCAAACTAGGAATGCAATAGCAGCAAGTGTAGGATATAGGTAAAAGCTAAATTGTGCAATTATACAAAACTATGGGTAATATTTACAGATGGATCTACTATGAACATAATATACATGTCGTATTAACTACAATCAGATATTTAGAAATAGATAAATAAGGGACTAAGCCGAAGGAAAATGAATGAATGAACATATAGGTTGCTTGCTATTAATTATCAGGCATATTCAAAAAAAACATTAACATAATATACAGGTTGTTATTTGCTATAAACAGGAATTTGGTGTGAATTGCGCAATAATGTTTGATTGTTGTGTAAAAATCAACAAATGAGAATTCTTCAGTTATCCACCAATTTGCCACAGTGTAAAATTATCACAAAACTATTATGAAAGTGTATTGATGATATCTCATTTAAACTGCAGGACACAATGGGCTCGTGGCAGCACTGTGTGTCAGCTTGTGAATGTGCGCTTAAGGAAGGTCGAAGCGTAGCGGTGGACAACACTAACCCGGATCTTGAGTCAAGAAAAAGGTGCCAGCCACTATATCCAGAGCAGATGCTTTTTTTTTGTTTGTTTTTTTTTTTTTTAATTCTGGCCCTTTTTAATTTCATTGGCCCTAAACTGTGGAACTCTTTACCCTCTGATATTCACAATGCAGAATCCCTGAGTATTCTTAAATCATCACTTTATACTTACTTTTTTAGGGTAGCGTTTATTATAATCTATTATTAATTATTATTATTATTATTTTTATTTTGTGTTTTTAATTATTTTTTATTATTGCACTTTTTTTTTTTTGCATTCATCCTTGTACAGCGGGGAAAATAAGTATTGAACACATCATCTTTTTTTCCCGGGAATAATATTTCCCAGATGTTGACATGGAATTTAACCAGATTTTGGTAAAAACCCAAACATAAAAATAAAACAAAACAAAAAAATCTAAAATGTAGTTGTGTGTAATAACAATGATATCACACAAGGAAAAAGTACTGAACTACTGAAACATATTTAATACTTTATATAAAAGGCTTTTTTGGTGATGGCAGCTTAAAAAAACGCTTCTCATATGGAGAATGAAATCACATTCATTGCTCAGGTGTGAGTTTTTCACAGACTTCAACGGAGTGTAAATATCTTCATGGTTCTGTGGGTCTCCTCTATCAAATCTGATCTTTATTTTGTATTTTCTAGTAGAGTCAAGTCAGGTGATTGGCTGGGCCATTCTACAGCTTGATTTTCTTTCTCTGAAACTATTTAAGAGTTTTCTTGGCTGTGTTTTGGGTCATTGTCTTGCTGAAATGTCCACCCTGGTTTCATCTTCATCATCCTGGTAATGTAGATGTTGGACTGAAGCGGCTAATACTCATTTACATTGTAGGGATTATTTACAGTTTTAACCCAAAGAATGACCAGTCTGCCAGATGAAGAAGCCAGATTCAAAGATTCAAATAAATAAAGAAAGTTTACTGAAGATAAGTCTGCAGTTTCATCAGCAGAAGCCAGCTTCAACACTCGCAATGAGTTCCTAGGCCGCTCTGCTTACAATCACAAAACAATAACAATTATACTCACATAACGTAATTAACTTCGTCATACATATAGGTGTTCTAACCTGATTGATTAAAACACAGATAGACTAGGACAATTTCCAGTGGGTGCGTTAGTACAATTCTGAAAAATATCTTATGCATACACTGCAAAAAAATGTTTTTCTTACTTAGATTTTTTGTGTTGTTTCTAGTCCAAATATCTAAAAATTCTTAAATCAAGAAAAATTTTCTAGACCAGCAAAATATATTGTCTTGTTTTATGCAATAATATGCCAAAATTAAGTGAGTTTTTCCTTAAAACAAGCAAAATAATCTGCCAAAGGGGTAAGCAAAATAATCTTATGTCAAAAGGAAAAACAAGATTATTTTGCTTACCCCATTGGCAGATTATTTGCTTGTTGTAAGGAAAAACTCACTTAATATTGGCATATTATTTCTGAAAACAAGACAATATGTTTTGCTTGCTTAGAAAATGCTTCTCGATTTAAGAATTTGTAGATATTTGGACTAGAAACAAGACAAAAAATTTAAGTAAGAAAAGCATTTTTTGTAGTGTATAAAGGTCAGACATCCACTAGACTGTTTAGAGCTGACTCCAGACCTGTGAAACGGATCCACAATCAAATAGAACACACACACTTGAAGTACAATCTGTTTCTTACCCAAGGCTGAGGTTACTTTCAGCCGTTTTTATCAAGTTATTAATCTATATTCAGGTAGTTATATCCTTACTACACAAAGTCTATCTTGAATAAAAAGTAGAATTACTTTAAAAGAATAAACCGTATGTTGTGAACTGATCCTCTGTAGAATTAACACACGTCCATCTTTATGTGAAGACTATACTTTTATTATCAGCACTTGTTAACTGGAACATGCTATATCATACAACCTCATGGTGCGTTCCTCATGCATAACTAATGAGGAGTGCGTTCTTAAAGGAGCCAACACATTAAAGTGCAACACTTTATAAACACATAAATCACTTTGTATTTATAACAGATCATGTATCACAATGATCTACATCCCCTTTCTTTAGATGAAACATCTTATGAAATAAAGAAAACTTATATAACAATAAACAAATTTGCTGTATGACTTTAACTCAGTCATGAATGAAAATAGAATTAATTATAGTCATAATAACAACCAGGTGACTAATGCATAAAAAACTCTATATAATATCAGGGCTTTCTTTTTTTTCAAGTGTTAATAAAACAAAATCAACAAAATGTAATATTGTCAGCATAACAACAACTATAGTTATCACATTCGGGATATATTCAAAACAACAACCTAAGTGCCGCAGAGTCTACTATTAGTAGAACTCACTGGTTAAATCTAGGGTTTGGCTTACAAATACGACCTGAACGTGTTCTATAAGGTGTACTACCAACTTTGGTAGGGGATTGTACTGTGTGCTTTGGCAAGTCAGCACCTGTGGATTTTGTTTGTGGAAAGTGTGTTTGTGGTTCAGGGGGAACACTGTCCTGTGTGTGTGCAATTGTTTTGTCAATGTTACTGTCATCAGGGTCAAACCTTGAAGGAGCAGGCACGCGACTGGAAGAATGTGGCGTCGGTTCCTTCTATATGTTCTTCCACTGTATTGAATGGTGTAGGAGCGTGGCTCCTTGTTGACTTCCTTCACTGTGCCCAGGCGGTCATAACCCTTTGGGGTTTGCATTCTGACGACTTGTCCCTCTGCAAGTGGTTGCAGTGGTGAACCTGAGATGTCGTAGTATCGCTTTTGGGCCATCCTCTTTTGAAAGAGTTGTGACGCGATTTGCTCGGCATGTTTGGGAGCTGGGTCTAAAAGCTTAGAGTTAATGGGGATGGCTGACCGTGTCTGTCGTGACAGTAGGCATTGCGCAGATGAGCCTAATGTCTGGTCACGGGGAGTGTTTCTCAGATTTAGGAGGTTGAGGAATACGTCCGTCCCATCCCTGTGGGATTTCTCCATCAACTGTTTGGCACTGCGTACTGCTCTTTTTGCCAAGCCATTTGACTGCGGGTATTCTGGACTGCTGGTGACGTGTATAAAGTCCCACTGTTTAGCAAAGTCTCTGAATTGTTGACTTGTGTACTGTCTGGCATTGTCAGAAATGAGTGTGTGCGGTGTGCCATGCACAGAGAAATGTCGCTTTAGTTTCCTGATCACAGCTGAGGATGTTGTATCACGGAGCAGGTCAATCTCATACCAACCTGAGTAAGAGTCCACAAGCACCATGTAGTTCTGACTACGCCACTCGAACATGTCTGTTGCCACAGTAGACCAGGGCAAGTCTGGAACTGGGTATGGTTTAAGTGGTTCTTTCTGTTGATGTGGCTTTGTACTATTGCAAACTGAGCATGCAAGAAGTTCTGCCGTGATATCAGCTGTCATTGTTGGCCAGAAAATGATACTTCTTGCTCTGTGCTTGGTGGCATCCAATCCAGGATGTCCTCTGTGGACTATTTTGATGTATTCCTTCTGTAATGAGCGAGGAATGACTGTTTTGTGACCTTTCATCACAATTCCATTTTCCACGACTAGTTCATCCCTGTAGGGAAAGTATGGATGCAAATCGGGAGACAAGGTATGTTTTTTATTTTGCCAACCTTGTTGGATCATCATGCTGAGAGTCTGTAACACCTTATCCTCTGCCGTTTCCTTTTTCAGCTCCTCCAGTCGTGCAGTGGAGATGTAGCTGACAGACATGACCTCAAATGTGTCACTTTCAGCATCTGAAAGGGTTTTTGTGTTTGGAGCTCGGGATAGTGTGTCCGCAAGATACATGTGTTTGCCCTTCTTGTACACCAGAGTGATGTCGAAGCACTGTAACCTGAGCATCATTCTCTGTAGTCTTGCAGGGGCAGTGTGAATGGGTTTCTTTAGAATGGTCACCAGGGGCTGGTGGTCCGTTTCAACAATCACAGATTTTCCATACACATAATCCCTGAATTTGATGCAGGCGAATACAACAGCTAGCAGCTCCTTTTCGATCTGCATACGCGACTGGTCTGCCATCCTGCAAACATGCAGCACCAAGTCCAAAACATGAGGCATCACAGGTTAATGTGACTGGTTTCTTCACATCATAGTATGACAAGACAGGTGGGGTTGTCAAACATGATTTGAGGGTATCAAATGCTTCTTGGTGTTGATGATACCAGCACCATGCAGTGTCTTTGTGCGTCAACTTCCTTAAAGGTGCAGCAACATCACTTAAATTCGGAATGAATTTTTCTAGGTAATTTGCCATGCCAAGGAAGCGCTGCAACGCTGGAACATTTTTTGGAGCCGGCATCTCAAAAATTGCTTTTGTTTTCGAGGGATCAGCCTTTAAGACTTCACTAGTAAAGATGTGGCCTACATAACTGACTCGGTCCAGACGGAACTTACATTTTGCAGGGTTCAGTTTGAGTTTGACATCACGTGCTCGATTCAATACTCTTTTCAGATTAGCATCGTGTTCAGCAGCATCACGGCCTCCGATGATGATGTCATCGACGATGATAGAACAGGGGTAGCCAGAGAACAGCTGCTCCATTGAGCGCTGGAACACTTCGCTTGCAGAGTTTATGCCAAAAGGCATTCGAAGAAACCTGTAGCGCCCAAATGGCGTGCTGAATGTAGTCATCATAGAAGACCTGCGGTCTAGATGTATCTGCCAAAAAGAGTT
Source organism: Danio kyathit (assembly GCA_903798195.1). Taxonomy (NCBI): domain Eukaryota; kingdom Metazoa; phylum Chordata; class Actinopteri; order Cypriniformes; family Danionidae; genus Danio; species Danio kyathit. The sequence continues at coordinate 18,246,802 of LR812533.1, read as the reverse complement.
CTTTGCATCCAGCACCGAAAACACGGTTGTTCCCGACATCTGGGATGCTACTTCCTCTACACTGCGCATCGGGTGATGAGGTCTTTTTATGGCAGTATTGAGATCTTTAGGATTTATACACAGTCTGATTTCTTGTTTGTCTTTTTTTGTGTCACGACCATGGATGAAACCCAGTCTGTCGGCTCAGAGACAGGTGTTATGACACCCAAACTTTGCATGTGGTCTAGCTCTGCTTTAACACGGTCCTGCATTGCCAGCGGAATTCGATGTGCAGGGCGAACTACTGGGTGCACGCTTGGGTCAATTGTCATGGAGTATGTGATTGGGAGTTCTCCAAGTTCGTCAGTAAACAAGTCTTTGTATTCTTTGAGGATTTGTTCCGTGGACTTTTCTATACTGACCAGATGAACATGTGGGCTCATCGTGACAATCCCTAATTCCAGGCATGCACGAAATCCTAACAGTGGTTGTACATCTTGACCTACCAAGAAAAACGGAAGTGAGTGACTTTGTTCTTTTAAATTACACGGCAGTGTAACTAAGCCTTTTGTTTCAATTTTACTCCCACCATAAGCCACAAGGTTAGGTGTGTTTTCTTGCTCGACTGGTTGCATATTAGTAGCAATTCGCTTGAATGTTGTTTGTGACATGACGTTGCATTTTGCCCCAGTGTCGACTTTCACCTCTATTGGAGTTTTGTTAATGTGCAAGGTTACAAATCCTTCTTCCTGCTCGGCCATGAAAGAGTTAACAGTGTCAACACACTTATCTAACTCAATGCCATCAACATAAAAAGTGTCATCAAATGCAGGGGGCTTCTCTATTTCAAGCTCATGCACTGCCTTTTTGTAGTTTGCTTTCTTTGGTACATACTGGCAACGTTGTCTGCAACATTTTTTGAAATGATTCATTTTCTTGCAGTTGTGGCATAACTGTCCAAAAGCCGGACATTTTTCTTTCTTTGCCAAATGGCTGTTTCCACAGTTTTTACAGTTGTTTATAATCAGTGAATCATTCTGTTCTGTTTGAGGCTTTCGTCCTGTGTATTGGCGCCTCCTGGTGGAAACTGGACGTATTGCATCCACGCTAGTGGGCGTCTGTGGCATCGCCAATGTTTTGTTACTTTCTTCAGTCATTTCGTATATGCGACATATGGAGATGGCTTTGATCAATGTTAGATCACTGTCTCTTAACAGTGCTTTCCACAAACTATCCTGTCACAGATTAGCTCGTCTGTCAAATCACCAAATTGGCCTGCTTTTGCTTTGATCCTCAGATCGCTAATAAATGACTCAATAGTCTCACCTCGTTTCTGGTTTCTAGAGTGAAACTTGTGTCTCTCCAAAGTTTTGTTTTGCTGTGGGTTGCAAATTTCACGAAACTTCCTTTTCAGGCATTCGGGATCCTTCTTTTGATTCAGCGGGAGTTAAAACAGCGCCATTATCACCCGGAGCACGCACCTGCGCTGCGTATATGAATGAACGCTCTCTTTCTATGGCCTCCGGTCCTGCGAGATTGAGGAGGATATAGGCTCTTGTCTTGGCAGGCTTATCGTGGTGTGCTGCCGCGATGAAAATGTCATACTCCTGCTCGAAGATTCGCCAGTTGTCAGCAACATTTCCTTCGAAAGAGAGTGGATCGGGTCTCCGAAAGCAATCCGCCATAATCACAGTATGCGGCTTTGATAAAGGGGGAAAAAAAAAAACTTTTAGCAGTTGCTGCTTTCCATCAAAATAGTTTAAACTCGGGCAAGAAATCCGTGCCGCTTTCTGACACCATGTTGTGAACTGATCCTCTGTAGAATTAACACACGTCCATCTTTATGTGAAGACTATACTTTTATTATCAGCACTTGTTAACCGGAACATGCTATATCATACAACCTCGTGGTGCGTTCCTCATGCATAACTAATGAGGAGTGCGTTCTTAAAGGAGCCAACACATTAAAGTGCAACACTTTATAAACACATAAATCACTTTGTATTTATAACAGATCATGTATCACAATGATCTACACCAAATGATCTACAAATAGCAAAATCACTTTAGACATTTTAGATAGTATTAACTCATAGAAATAACAGTTGGTTCCAGTCCTCAGCCCTTCAGTTCCACTCGAGGTCTCCGTGACCTCTGACCTAGTTTGGTTACAAAGAGACAGGCAAATGCACTGAACATTCTTATATTAAGCAATGTGTTTACTTTATTTATTATTCAAATAATCATATTAATAAAAGAATGAGAAAAAAGATAAATGTTGATCCATGCTGGGACGGTTTGGAAGGCAGAAATCTGAATCCATCAACAATGACGAATGGAAGAGGGTTGCTGAAGAACTACTGAGAGATTTCAGCTGCTGTCTGGGCGTTTAAACTGCCTTTCTGCACCTCCCTTTCTTCATGTGTTCAATACTTTTCCCATGCATTGTTGTATTTTATTATGCATATCTTCATTTGTAAACTAATTAGATTTGTTATCTTTGCTAATATGGATTTCTTTGGTTGTTACCAGAATCTGGGGAAAATTTCAAGTCAACAGCACCTTTAGAAATATGTTTTCTGAGAAAATTGGTGACGTGTTCAATACTTGTTTTCCCCGCTGTATGTATATTTTACTGCTGCAAAGTGCCTTGAGATGTTACATTTAAAGGTGCTATATAAAAATAAAGTTTATTGTTATTATTATTGGGCGACGCGGTGGCGCAGTAGGTAGTGCTGTTGCCTCACAGCAAGAAGGTCGCTGGTTCGAGCCTCGGCTGGGTCAGTTGGCATTTCTGTGTGGAGTTTGCATGTTCTCCCCGTGTTCGCATGGGTTTCCTCCGGGTGCTCAGGTTTCCCCCACAAGTCTAAAGACATGCGGTACAGGTGAATTGGGTAAGCTAAAAAATTGTCCGTTGTGTATGAGTGTGAATAAGTGTAAATGAGTGTTTCCCTGTGATGGGTTGCAGCTGGAAGGGCATCCGCTGCGTAAAAACATGTGCTGGATAAGTTGGCGCTGTGGCGACCCCAGTTTTATAAAGGGGCTACGCCGAAAAGAAAATGAATGAATGATTTATTATTATTATTGTTATTATTCTAAAATGCTATCATCAATGTTTTTTCATCAGGTATATAGATGTGGCTAAAAGTGCTGGAGTTTCCTGCAGATGCTTCAACTTCACAGCCAGTTTGGATCAAGCAAAGCATAACAACAGGGTATCCGTCTTAACTGCAGTACATTAAATATAAAACTCTACTTGAGCAAAATGATAATATGATAAAATGTTAAGCAGCAGTCACTTAAAAAAAATAAAGACAGAAATGCACAGTCACTCACTGATTGTCACACTCTCTTATCTGTCTTTTTTTCCTGTCTTCAGTTTCGTGAGATGGTTCCTTCTGCAACCAAGCATGTTCATGTCAATGACATGGTGATTCACAGCTACAAGTGAGTAAAAGAGCAGCAAGATGAGGTTATTGCAATCAAGATGATTATTTTAGTTAACTGAAACCATGTTGTTACCTAAAATTCAGTAAGTAAATGAACTTAAACTGAAATAAAATATATTAAAAACTTATTTCATTGCTATTTGACCAGGAAGTATTTGTCATTTTCAGTTAGTTAAATCTAAATTAAATCAATAAAAACTGTCCAATTAAAAACTCTTAATAAAAATGTTGGCCATATATATAATAATATGGCCATACACCCAAAGCGCTTCACAATCATGAGGGGAGTCTCTCCACACCACCACCAGTGTGTAGCATCCACTTGGATGATGTGACGGCAGCCACAGGACAACGGCGCCAGTGCGCTCACCACACACCAGCTATTGGTGGAGTGGAGAGACAGTGATAGAGCCAATTCAGTGGATGGGGATGATTAGAAGGCCATGATGGGAAAGTGCCGATTGAGGGACTTTGGCCAGGACACCGGGGTTACACCCCTACTCTTTATGAGAAGTGCCATGGGATTTTAAATGACCACAGAGAGTCAGGACCTCGGTTTAACGTCTCATCCGAAAGATGGCGCCCACTGACAGTGTAGTGTCCCCTTCACTTTTTACTGGGGCATTAGGACTCACGAAAACCACAGGTTGAGCGCCCCCTGCTGGCCTCTCTAACACCACTTCCAACAGCAACCTAGTTTTCTCATGTGGTCTCCCATCCAGGTACTAACCAGGCTCAGTCCTGCTTAGCTTCAGTGTGTAACCGGTCTTGGGCTGCAGAGTGATATGGCTGTATGGCTGTTCTCTTTTAACTGACTAAAACTATAGGCATAAAACTAAATTCCTTGAAATTCATTATATTCTTTGAAATTAAATAATTGAAAATTGATTAAAAATCTTAAACATACAGCGGAAAATAAGTATTGAATTTGCTGTGTTTTTTTCCTGGGAATAATATTTCTAAAAGAGCCGTTGACATGGAATTGAACCAGATTTTGTTAAAAACTTAAACAATACAAACATAAAAATAAAACAAAACAAAAAAAATTTTTGATAGAGTTTGAGAGTTTCCTTGGCTGTGTTTTGGATCATTGTCTTGCTAAAATGTCCACCCTGGTTTCATCTTTATAATCCTGCTAATGTAGATATTGGACTGAAGCAGCTAATATTCATTTACAATGACGAAGGGCAGAGTGTTGCTGAAGAACTACTGAGAGATTTCAGCTGCTGTCTGGGCTTTTACTGCCTTTCTGCACCTCCCTTTCTTCATGTGTTCAGTACTTTTTCCATGCGTCATTTTATTACACAAAACTTCATTTGTAAACTATTTAGATTTGTTTTCTTTGGACATATGGATTTCTTTGGCTGGCAACATCTGGTGAAAATTTCAAGTCAACGACACCTTTAGAAATAAGTTTTCTGAGAAACATGGTGAGGTGTTCAGTACTTATTTCCCCCATTGCGTGTTATATTCCAGTTAACTGCTAAGGGAATGGCTTATTTTCATTTACCTTAACTTAAAAAAAGACATGTTTATAAAAATGACTTTGGTTAACTAAATGTAGAACTATAAAACAAAAACAATTTTTTTTAAAACTTGACATACATGTATGAATAAAACTTTTTTGTTCTCCTCAGGAAAAAGTTTGTGGCGCCCAGCTTGTCTGAGGGCTTTTCTGAAGTCCTGCAGATCCATTTTGTGCCCAGTTTCAGTGACAAAAGTTCAGAGTTCCTGTTCAGGCAGTTCTCTGAGGGCTGAAGAGTGACATTTGAGCGAAGAATTAAGAAAACAAATGGTTGAACAAATCGACTCGACTAATAAAGAAAGAAAATTCTAGAACCTCATTTAAAATCAGAACATTAGTGTCAGTACAAGACTAAATATTATGTTTTACTGTGTTCTCCAGCTGATTAAACTTGTCTTTAATGCTAGTTTTTAAATGTGGTGTTTGGGAAATGCATTCATGGCTGCTAAACTGACCGGCTGTAAAGACAATAGAAGTAAAACTGTCTTTTATATATTATTTTTTAAACTGGGTGAACAATTGCTTGTTTCTGATTGTTATTCAGAATAAATACAGTTAATATGCTTCAATACTGAAGACGTTTTTGTGTTTGCTTGTCTACAAACCATTTTTTTTACTGTGAGATCTCAGAAATCAGAGAAAGCTCATCTTCTAAATGTTGTGTTTGTGTGCAATAGTTTTTACCACAAACAGTGACTCTAGAACTGACTGGGAGTGTGCCAGTTGATGATTCCTTATCAGTTTAAACTTCTCACATTGTTTCTTAAACATAATTGAGTAATTATGGCTCAACACATGAGTTTGCATCAGTCTGAATGTGGCGTAATACTGCAGTTCATTAACACACACAACCATCTCCATTGTAAGAAAAAAGATCATTAAATAAACAAAAGATTAAATACAAAACCACCACAGAGTGGATGAACGCACTGTATTAGTACATATTTGGCAAGGTTTCTGCATTTCATTTTTGTGTTTTGGGACATCTGCATTTAAATTCACATAACTTTTATGATATTCATTCATTTATTCATTTTCTGCTGCTTTTCCGCGGCTGGGTCGCAGGGGTAGCAGTCTTAGGAGAGAATCCCAGACTTCCCTCTCCCCAGACACTTCCTCCAGCTCCTCCGGGGGGACCACAAGGCGTTCCCAGGCCAGCCAAGAGACATAGTCCCTCCAGCGTGTCCTGGGTCTTCCCCGAGGCCTCCTCCCGGTGGGACATGCCTGGAACACCTCCCTAGGTAGGCGTCCAGGAGGCATCTGAAACAGATGCCCGAGCCACCTCAGCTGACTCCTCTCGATGTGGAGGAGCAGCGGCTCTACTCCGAGCTCCTCCCGAGTGTCAGAGCTCCTCACCCTATCCATAAGAGTCTGCCCTGCCACCCTTCGAAGGAAACTCATTTCGGCTGCTTGTATACGAGATCTTGTCCTTTCGGTCATGACTCAAAGATCATGACCATAGGTGAGAGTATGAACGTAGATTGACCGGTAAATCGAAAGCTTTGCCTTTCGGCTCAGCTCCTTCTTTACCACAATGGACTGGTACATTGACCGCATTACTGCAGCCACTGCACCAATCCGCCTGTCAATCTCACGTTCCATCCTTCCCTCACTCGTGAACAAAACCCAGAGATACTTAAACTCCTCCACCTGGGGTAAGAACCTTCCTCCAACCTGGAGATGGCAAACCACCTTTTTCCGGTGGAGCACCATGGCCTTGGACTTGGAGGTGCTGATTCTCATTCCAGCCACGTCACACTCGGCAGCAAACCATCCCAGTGCATGCTGAAGGTCCATGCTCGATGAAGCCAACAGAACAACATCGTCTGCGAATAACAGAGATGAAATCCTGTGGTCCCCGAACCGGACCCCCTCCAGCCCAAGGCTGCGCCTTGAAATTCCGTCCATAAAAATTATAAACAGAATTGGTGACAAGGGGCAGCCCTGCCGGAGCCAACATGTACTGGAAACAAGTCTGACTTATTGCCGGCAATGCGAACCAGACTCTTACTCTGTTCATAGAGGGACGAGACGGCCCTTAACAGAGCGCCTCCGACCCCATACTCCCCGAGCACCCTCCACAGACTTTTATGATATTCCAATTTTAATATGGAGTTGACCACTTTTTTGCATCAATAACAGATTTCCACTAAGTTTAGAAGTGTGTTTACAGGAATTTTTGACCGTTCTCTAGAAGTGCATTTTTGAGGTCAGGCAATGATGTTAGATGAAAAGTCCTGGCAACATTTGTGCCAAAGATGTTTTATGGGGTTAACCCCTTGCACCTGTATTACCCTCAGTGGTTCTGTGTATTATCTTCTCTTTGGTCCTTGGAGTTTTCCGTTATTATGCTTATGTTACCCTGTTGTTTGGCTGTATTTTGCCAAGTGGATTTTATAAAAGGAATTTTCTTAAGAATTCCTCCTGCGTTCCCCTGGCTCCCTATCTTCCCTCCAGCAACACAAGTATGACACATTGAAAGAAAATGTCTATAAATTGAATGGAAAGCCATTCTGAGCAATAAGATATGTAATAAGAAATGCTCTTAATCATTAACATATTACAAAGCACAGCTGGTGAACTTTTATATCATTCTTGATACACACTGTTAACCCTTACCGTAGATTATGCTGTAAATAACTGTAAAATAGCCAGTGTTTTGCTGTAATAAAAGGAAACAGTATTTTACTGTAAAATGAGCAGGATTTGTATGAAATTGTGTCGTGCAAAGAATAAATTACAGTAATTTACTTTATGTACCATTACAGGTACTAACTGTGATAATAAATGGTAAATTACTGTTAAACCCTTTCTGCCCCATCTACTCTGATGCTTTATGTTACTATTTATAGAAAATATATATATATAGTGTGTTTACTGTTCAGTTTTGGTATGTGAATGGTCAACATTGAGGGGAGATTGAGACACTGCATTGATAATAAGCTGGATTTCACAGCAGCCATCTCTGTGTTTTCTTTGGTTTCTGTTATGATTTTAACATTGCGTATCAGAAGTCAACCAATGCCATAGAGCTTATTAAGAGGTAAGTATAAGATATGGACGAGACGCATTTAAATGCAAAATTATTCACCCTCCTTTGAAATTTATTTATTTTTTGGTCCCACTTTATATTGTGTCGCTTATACCTGTGAACTTACATGGTAATTAGATGTGTAAGTAGTATGTAACTACAGTGTATGTACACACTGGTACAGAGTATTTACTTGTGTATACTGGTGTAACTACACTCATGTAACAACCCACTGAATAGTATGTGAAAGTACAAATGTGTAACAGGACATTGGTAACAACACTAGGAAAGTACACATCTGTAACAAGAATTATGTAAGTGCATTGTGTAACAACAATATGTACTTGCAGATGTTTTCCCACGTCCACACCTGTTTGCAGATCATGTACTTGTGAACACTGTATGGCTGCATTAGAAGGTTTCACCTTGTGATACAAGTGTACTTGCATGGTAAATCCACAGGATCCACTCAATATAAAGTGTAAAACGGTCACAAATTACTGTTCATACATTCATTCATTTTCGTTTCGGCTTAGATGGGTTGCAGCTGGAAGGGCATTCACTGTGTAAAACATATGCTGGATAAGTTGGCGGTTCATTTCGCTGTGGCGACCCCAGATTAATAAAGGGACTAGGCCGAAACAAAAATGAATTTTATTTTAAACTTTATATTGTGGACTGTTCCTGTGGAGTTACCATGTAAGTACACTGTTATCACAAGGTGAAAACTTCTAATGCAGCATTAGTTCTGCCATACAGTGTTCACAAGTACATGATCTGCAAACAGGTGTGGAAGTGGGAAAACATCTGCAAGTACATATTGTTGTTACACAATGCACTTACATAATTCTTGTTACAGATGTGTACTTTCCTAGTGTTGTAACCAATGTGCTGTTACACATTTGTACTTACACATACTATTCAGTGGGTTGTTACATGAGTGTAGTTACACCAGTAATACAAAAGTAAATACTATGTAAACGTGTGTACATACACTGTAGTTACATACTACTTACACATCTAATTACCATGTAAGTTCACAGGTATAAGCGACACTTAATATAAAGTGGGACCTTTTTTTTTTCAGATATAGCCCAAGTGATGTTTAACAGAGCAAAGAAATTGTCACAATAATTCTTATAACTTTGTTTACTTTTCCTATAATTAATCTAATTTGCCTAGTTTAACATAGTTAAGCATTTAAATTGCACTTAGGGCTGAATACTAGTATCTTGCTAAATAACTAGTAAAAATGTGTTATTTAAAAAATATCTTAAACAGCACTTACATACATTTTTGCAGAGACTCAGTGAATTTGACTGAAAAACTTCAAATGAAGTAAATAAAAGTGGCATCAAAAGTATAGTATAAAGGCTTTCCTAAATAAATGCATAAATCAGGTTAATTGTTTTATCTTTTATTATTACTACAGGTTTGGAATGACACAAGGATCAGATTATTTTTTTTTTTTTTTGCTTTGGATGAAGTTTGTATATTTTTATTGTTTTTATTCGACGATATGTGCATGATTGTGATAAATGTAAGCAGTTGCTTTGAAAATATGCTATGTACCGGGGTGTCAAATTCCTGGAGGGGCGCAGCCCAGCAGGGTTTAGTTCCAGCCCTGCTTCAACACACTTACCTTTAGATTTAGTTTGATCAGGTGTGTTTAATTAGGGTTAAAGCTTAACTGCACTGTTACCTTGTAGATGATGCAGTAAATAACTGTAAAATAGCCAGTGTTTTGCTTTAATGAAAGCAAGCAGTATTTTACTGTAAAATGAGTAGGGTTTGTATGAAATTGTGTAGTGCCAAGAATAAATTACAGTAATTCACTTTATGTACTCATTACAGGTAGTAACTGTGACAATAAATGGTAAATTACTGTTCAAACATTACTATCCCATCTACTCTGATGCTTTATTTTGCTATTTATAGAGCAGTGCATTTATCTTAAGACAGAAAACAATGATTTAGGCATTATCAAACACTTCCACAGGCTGTTTGTCTTATTCTAAACACAAAGTTATTAGAAAACGTTTTCAGAAAACGCTGGCCCTTTAAGGGAGCCAGGTGTTTGATTTGTTTACTTCTGAGTGTGTTCCATTCTCTGTCTATAAAGTCAGATGTAGAGTCTTAAATATTCTACAATGAGTGAGTGTTCAAATGTTTTTGAGGGTTTTTAAAAATAAATCTGTGCTTAAGTTATATTGTTGTTATCTTGAACTGTGTACTTGAAAGCTACATTGTTAGCTAGTTAGCCTCTCCTCATATAACGTCCTACATTACTTTTATTTAAGTATTATTATTAACTGGATATTGCATATTGCCATAATGTACAGATGCTAACAGTGTAATGTGTTTTTCTGGCCACCAAGCAGTTTTTATACCCATAAAAACCATTACTTTTTTTTCATCACCTCAGTTAGGTAACATGTGCACAAAAATCATCACAGGGAATCACAAAAAATATGATACACATAGACATCCACACGCAAACCTCCACTGTCAGGTCCCAGGTTTGTTGCTAAGTATTTTTCAGAGCTGTGATTCCACATATGAATTTATATTTGGGACAATAGAAAAGTTTGTTGTGTTGATATTTTTTAGGTAAATAATAATTATAATATTAAAAGATTGGATCCTTTGGATTCTCTGTGTTGCCGACTTGTTTTTTATAAATATTTAAAACCTTTTTATTGAGAATTGACGTATGGTATGTGCCTGGGTTTGACAAACATGTTTCTAACCATTTCTAGAGTATGTGTGTGTTTAATGAAAACTTTAATGAAACTTTAATACAAATTATTATTTTGGGTTTTTTGCTGTTCAGTTTTTGTATGCACAGTCAGCATTGAGGTGAGAGTGACACATGCAGCATTTTCTGTCTTTGTGTGTTTTTAATAACTTTATTTACTTTTCCTAATTAACCAAGTTAAGCCTTTAAATTGCATAGTAAGCTGAATATTAGAATCTTGCTAAATAACTAAGAATATGTTTTAAATAAATCTCCCCCTTAAACAGGACTTACATACATTTTTGCAGAGGCTCAATGAAGTTGACAGAAAAACTTCAAATGAAGTAAGTAAAAGTTATATTTATAGTTATTAAAGGCTTTCTTAAATAAATGCATAAATTATTTGTTTTGTTTTTTATTATTCCTACAGGTTTGGAGCAACATGAGGATCAGTGCTGAACATTTTTTTTTTTTTTTTATTTAGATGGAGCTTGTTAATTAATTCATTAATTTAGTTTTTTATTGGATATGTGATTGTGATAAATGTTGGCAGTTGCTTTAAAAGTATGCTATATACCATGGGGGTTAAACTTAGTACGTGAAGGGCTGCAGCCCAGCAGAGTTTAGTTCCCACCCTGCTTCAACATTACCTGTAGATTTCTAACCAGCCTCAATTAGTTTGATCAGGTGTGTTTAATTAGAGTTACAGCTTAAAGCTGTGGTCACACTGCACTATTCTCCCCATAGATTTCCATTTATACACATGCGAATGCTGCAGACGTTGGAAAGTTCAACCTGACCTGCGAAATCACATCATGTGATTGCGTGAGACCAATCGAAGATCAAAACATGACCTCTCTGGACAAAAATTTAAAATATGGACCAATCGTTCGCTTTATTAATCTCAAATTATCCTGTTTAATCCCACTCCTTTTCGCAGCACCGTATGAATTTCGCATGTAAGATGATATGTAAATGTTTGACACCTGTGCTAAATACACTTCAGCTGTTGTCTATTAATTTAACCTTTTTGTTTCATTGTAAATAGAAAATGTATTGATGATATATGATGCTTTAATTTTGTTAGACATTTTCTGTTGTATATTTGTTTGCTGCCAAAACAATAAAATACATTTGTCTGAAGAATTTATATGCTTTCTATTTTTAATAAGTTAAGAATACTGATACATTTTAGGAACACTACAATAACTATATATGACATACTATTTATGTGTATGCAGTATAATGCTGTAAGTTGTTACACTACAGTACAGTAATTAACTGCTGAGCAGTTTCCAGTTAGTTACCGCTACTGCTCTATTACAGTAATTAACTGCTAAGCAGTTTCCAGTTAGTTACCGCTACTGCTCTATTACAGTAATTAACTGGCAACACTGTTGCCAGTTATTTACTGTAATGGTTCAGTTACAGTAATTTACTGGCAACACTGTTGCCAGTTACTCACTGTAAAATATCTCTTACAGTGACTAACTGGCAACAGTGTTGCCAGTATTCTACTGTAAAAAAACCTGGTAAGGGTTAACAGTGCAGGATGGTAATCTGCCTCTTTTCTATATCCCACACCAAAGATGTTACATGTAAGGACATGTTAATTACAGTTTTTTTCAGTGGCTTTGGTGCATTTCACACAACACTATTTACATTTGCACAACAGTTCTCAAAACAATTAGTACAAACTGCAAAACCTAGTTGATAACCTGCAAAAGCGCGTCACTTGCTCAAAATGGAGAGCTCATTCCTCAAAAGCAAGTATTGATGTCAATGAAAGTGTCAGTGTCATCAAGATGAAAAGTCCTGACACCATTGTTTATGAACAAGATAGTCAAATGGCTTTGTCATGTTTTCATTATGACACTTTACTCTATAAGTTTTTTCCAATGAAAAAAGTCAGATTTTGGTGACACTTCCTGAAAATGCTCAAGACAGCACTATATACTATTTGCACAGCCATTTGAAAACTACAGTAAAGTTAGACATCACTGCATTTGGTGAGGGATCTGAGTACAACACACTGAATATGTATGTTTCACATTTTCTGCATTTGCTCTTTGCAATTCTAATTTATTCACAGCATTGTGCAAAAGAATAAATACACCCTTATTTACAACAAACATAAACTTCCTTTGGGTAGAGCTGTGCACAACTGTAAACAATATCGCAGTACATATTGGAACTGAACCTACAACATACACAGGTCTGTAAATCATTCATCAAATTGTTCAATTTAGAAGACATTTTTAGGAAAATAAAGATTTAAAATTATTTATAAAATTAGCTTGACAGATTTTGACAACTAGTTCAACATTTTTGTATGTAATGACTCAAGTAATAAAATGAGGACTATTCGTTTTATATGGAATGACTATTCAGCAGACACAAGTTTAGTTAATTTTGACTGACATTAGCAAAGGATAATGTTATAAACAGCAGAGAGTTGTATGAAAGCAATTGATGCATGTCCAAAAGCATTTGCAATTTGTTGGAAGGAATGAGAAACTGCTACTATGATGTGCACAAATGACTAATTGTTTTGAGAAATGCATTAACTGTTGTGCAAATGTAAATAGTGTTGTGAGAAATGCACCAAAGCCACTGAGAAAAACTGTAATAACAGAATTTAATTATTAGGGTGAATCCTTTAATATACATAACTAATGTTTTTTTTTCCCAAATTAACTCTTCAATGCACAATAAATCACATGATAATAGGTATATACATGACAGTATGAAAATGAGTCATTTGATTTTACACTTGGTGATAAAACATTTCCAACTGCTGTTGGCAGGATTAACATTGTTGGACTGATTCATGCTCATGCGCAAGACTTTTCCATATTATTGCAGACTTGCTGGGTGTGAACATTCATTTTTCAGGCATTACGTGTTAAGATAACACAGAATTCACATCTGGCCAAATAATAACAATATCCCTGCTGGAGGAAACTGATAAAGATACTGCGATTTCAGGAGAATTTCAAAGGAAATCCTTTTTTTTTAGATGCAGAGAAAAATAATGAAGAAAAATACTTAAAGGAACATTAATTCTTTCAGGATGGTAATCCGCCTCTGTTCTAACGTTTGCATTGACTTGTATGCAATTTTCTTGCAAAAATACTTCATTCCCCATTTGATGTGAACCCAGCATAAAATCATCACCTCCGCCTGTTGGTTCGGTGTGCCCTTAACATGCATCACAGTGCGTTTTTATGTTTTCGAAAGCAGGGAAAACTCCATTTATAAAAATTGCCCATGTACATGTGAACATAGCCTTAGATTTACTTTCACCAGTCATTAAGGATCACTCAATAGTGTTTGTAGAGATACTGACAGAGAGTTAAAGCCAATAAAAACATGTAATTACAGATATTAACATAACTTGTGTTGCCTTACAGTGCCATACTTAAGAATCATTGCTTCACGGACATATCCCTGTAGGGCAATGTCTCTACAGATGGCTGACTGTGATATTTGTTAATCATTAGTTTAATTTGGGTTCAGTCATAGAGCTGTATATGAAGACTTTATGGTGTTATTAGATTTAATTATGATCATTCACTGTTATTGTATCTCTGCCAGTGATGATCATTAAATTATACAGCCACTATTCAGTCATGTCTAGCAGGCACTGAAGTTTTGCAATTTTTATCTATAAAATAACATGAGGACAATCTGCACGATTTGCAGAAATGACTATAAGCAATAAAACTGCAGCTTCCAAATGCTATGAATACATTCAATTTATTATATTGGTTTGAGAAAGAGCCTCCATGCAGATCTGTTAGTCAAGCTTCTTTTTATTCTGGACCAAATTTCTAAACACATCTCGTCTTATAGCTTTTAATTAACAAGCTCAAAAATTAAAGGTGGCTTCTGGACTCATGAATATTTATGCTATATACACTCACCGGCCACTTTTTAGGTACACCTAACTAGTACCGGGTTGGGCCCTCTTTTGCAGCATAGATTCAACAAGGTACAGGAAATATTCCTCAGAGATTTTGCTCCATATTGACTTGATAGCATCACGCAGTTGCTGCAGATTTGTCAGCTGCACATCCATAATGTGAATCTCCCGCTCCACCACATCCCAAAGGTGCTCTATTGGATTGAGCTCTGGTGACTGTGGAGACCATTTGAATACAGTGAACTCATTGTCATGTTCAAGAAACCAGTCTGAGATGATTCACGTTTTATGACATGACACGTTATCCTGCTGGAAATAGCCATCAGAAGTTGAGTACACTGTGGTCATAAAGGGGTGGACATGGTCAGAAACAATACTCAGGTAGACTGTGGTGTTGACACGATGCTCAATTGGTACTAATGGGCCCAAAGTGTGCCAAGAAAACCGATGATACAAGGCAGGATGGATCCATGATTTCATGTTGTTGACGCCAAATTCTGACCCTACCATCCGAATGTCATAGCAGAAATCGAGACTCATCAGACCAGGCAACGTTTTTCCAATCTTCTATTGTCCAATTTTGGTGAGCCTGTGCGAATTGTAACCTCAGTTTCCTGTTTTTAGCTGACAGGAGTGGCACCTGGTGTGGTCTTCTGCTGTAGCCCATCCACCTCAAGATCCCACGTGTTGTTCGTTTAGAGATGCTCTTCTGCTTTCCTCGGTTGTAACGAGTGGTTATTTGAGTTACTGTTGCCTTTCTATCAACTGGAACCAGCCTGGCCATTGATTCGCCCACAGAATTGCCGCTCACTGGATATTTTCTTTTTCAAACCATTCACTATAAACCCTAAAGATGGTTGTGTGTGAAAATTCCAGTAGATCAGCAGTTTCTGAAATACTCAGACCAGCCCGTCTGGCACCAACAACCATGCCACGTTCAAAGTCACTTAAATCACCTTTCTTCCCCATTCTGATGCTCAGTTTGAACTGCAGCAGATCGTCTTGACCATGCCTAAATGCATTGAGTTGCTGCCATGAGATTGGCGATTAGAAATTTGCGAGAAGTTTTACAGACAGGTGTACCTAATAAAGTGGCCGGTGAGTTTATGTCATTTATTCATTCATTCATTTTCTTTTTGGCTTAGTCCCTTTATTGATCTGGGGTCGCCACAGTGGAATGAACCGCCAACTTATCCAGCATATGTTTTACGCAGCGGATGCCTTTCCAGCTGCATCCCATCACTGGGAAACACCCATACACACTCATTCACACCAATGATTCACACGCATACACTACGGACAGTTTAGCCTACCCAATTCACCTATACCACGTTTTTGGACTTGTGGGGGAAACCGGAGCACCCGGAGGAAACCCATGTGAACCCATGGAGAACATGCAAACTCCACTCAGAAACGTCAACTGACCCAGCCGAGGCTCAAACCAGCAACCTTCTTGCTGTGAGGCAACCTTCTTGCTACCCACTGAGGCACTGTGCAGCAGTGCATGTCATAATAATATAAAATGTAAGTAAAATATAATAATATAATGTACTGTTCTAGAATACAGGGAGAGTTCACCCAAACATGAACATTTTGTCATCATTTAGCTGCCCTTCACTTGTTTCAACCCATTTCATAGGCTAAATAAATGATGACAGAATTTTAATTTTTCGGTTGAGCTAAGTCTACATGTACAGTAGTATAGTCACTGAGAACATCCAGATTTACCTCAGCTGTTCTAATGCGAGAAATGATCTATCCTACTGTACAGATTAGGGAGCATGTGACCGGAAGCAAGTTTAAAGTGAGAAAAGAATCTTCAGCACTTTAAAAAAAGAAGAAATTGCCGGGAGAATGTGGGGTGGAGAATGACATTCTTCTTTTTGTATTTATCTCTGCATATCCCACACACTATACTCTTACAGTGCTCTTTCACAAAAACATTTAAAGATTTAATTTGCAAAAACAGATAACAGCATTCATTAAAGTGTTCTGAAAAAAAACTATTCTGTTATTAATTACGCACCGTCGTGTTGTTCCAAAAGCCGTTCTTCTTCCTTTAGAACACAAATGAAGGTATCTTAGATGAAATCTGATAGTTCTCATCCTTTATCAGACATGAGTGCAAATAATTAATACAGGGTTTCTGCAGGTTTCTTTAAGTCAAATTTAAGACATTTTAAGACCCTTTTAAGACCATTATGAATGAAATTTTAGACTTATACAGGGTTACACACTAAGGATTTTTTCTAATGGCCCTGATACTTCAGTAAATAGTTTTTGTATTAATGGAAGATCATATAAAGGAATGTGTTGCTTTAGTTTTCTTTCCCTGCTTAGGGAATTTAATTAGGAGAATTTGCTGTAAACATGCCTAACAGCTTAAAGGGGCTAATAATTTTAACCTTAATATATATATATATATATATATATATATATATATATATATATATATATATATATATATATATATATATATAAATAAGGTTAAAATTAATATATAACTGTATGTGTGTGTGTGTGTGTGTATATATATATATATATATATATACAGTTGAAGTCAGAATTATTAGCTTTAATTTTTTTTCTTTTTTTAAATATTTCCCAAATTATGTTTAACAGAGCAAGGAAATTTTCACAGTATGTCTGATAATAATTTTTTTGTTCTGGAGAAAGTCTTATTTGTTTTATTTCGGCTAGAAAAAAAGCAGTTTTTAATTTTTTAAGGTCAAAATTATTAGCCCCTTTAAGCTATATTTGTTTTCGATAGTCTCCAGAACAAACCATCGTTATACAATAACGATGCCTAATTACCCTAACCTGCCTAGTGAACCTAATTAACCTAGTTAAGCCTTTAAATGTCACTGCAAGCTGTATAGAAGTGTCTTGAAAAATATCTAGTAAAATATTATTTATTGTCATCATGACAAAGATAAAATAAATCAGGTATTAGAAATGAGTTATTAAAACTATTATGTTTAGAAATGTGTTGAAAAAATCTTCTCTCCGTTAAACAGAAACTGGGGAAAAAATAAACAGGGGGCCTAATAATTCTGACTTCAACTGTATATATATATATATATAAAATGTATATATATAAAATGTTTTGAGATGGATTATTGGTGATTGGGTAGCTTTATTTGGACATAGCAATTGGACCAACGACAATATCTGGACCTACAACAAAATATTTAAGTGAACTTCAGACTTTAAGACCTAAAATTTTGTTTTTGGAGACATTTTGAGACTTTTTAAGATCTCACAGACACCCTGTAATAACAGAATTGTATTTTTGGGGTGAACTATACATAACTCATGTTAAAAATGAGTCATTTGATTTTGCACCTGGTGATTTCCAACTGCTGTTGTCAGGATTATTAATGTAGAATTGATTCATGCTCATGAACAAGACTTTGTTGCGAACTTGATGGGTGTGGACATTCATTTTTCAGATTACGGATCGTGTTAAAACAAAAGAATTTACATCTGGCCAAATAATAACAATATCACTGCTGGAGGAAAGGAAACTGACACTGATACTGCGATTTCAGGAGAATTTCAAGGGAAATCTACTTTCCTTTTTTTCTTGAGATGCAGAGGGGGGAAAATGATGGAATATACCTCAAGGAACTTTAATTCTTTGCCAAACATCCACGTTCATTGTGTCTGGACTTCTATAAAGATGTATTGATGAGCTTAATATCTTGCTTCAAAAACAAACACAAACTCTAGTGCTATCTATAGTGTAGATCTAAAATACAATATATTGGCAACCATTTAAATGATTGAATTCAGGTGTTCTGAACACTTCTATAGTAAAATCAAACACCTAGGGATGCTGAATACTAGTACAAACATTTGCTAACAAATCAAATGTGGTCGCTGTGCATTTGTAAAATTTGCTCACTCTTACATGTTACATGGTTGACTAGAAGTGGTGTTAAAGCAATTGGGACCAACAGTAATTTAGCCATGAAGGGATCGGTAAAATAACAAAGCGGGGTCTGTGCAGGCCGAGGCACACAGTGAGCAGAAGTCTCCAACTTTCTGCAGAGTCAAAACTTGCACACCTCCAAACTTCATGTTGTCTACAGATTAGCTGGAGAACAGCGCATAGAGAGCTTCATGGAATAGGTTTCCATGGCCAAGCAGTTTCATCCAAGCCTTATATAACCATGTGCGTATAACAAGAGTGTGGGATGCAGTGGTGTAAAGGACACTGACGCTGACTCTAGAGCAGTAGACTAGAGTCTGACAATCACATGGAGAAGTCTGGGTTTCAGGGATGCCAGGTGAACAATACTTGCCTGACTTCATTGTGCTAAGTGCAAATAGTGCTCTTACTTCCAGTGAAAGTAACTCTTAATGCTCAGCATATCAAAATATTGCAGATAATTTCAATTTAACAGTCTTGGGATGGCCCCTTCCTGCTTTTTGACTGCATACCAGTGCACAAGGTCGATAAAAACATTAATGAGCAAGTTTGGTGTGGAGGAACTTGACTGGCCTGCACAGAGTCCTGAACTTAACTAATAACGACTTGACAAGATAACAAATAAAACACAAAGGCAAACATTTTAGGCCCTGTCCACACAAACACAGGTATTTTCAAAACTGTACATTTTTCGATGCGGTTAAAACAGAGTATTGGGTGACGGAAACCAAAACTCCAGCCAGAGTGAAGATTTTGATGCAAATTCCACACGTTTGCGGCAATTGCATTGTGTATTCTGCATTGTTTGCACCACACACTGTTAGACCTTACCAGGCTTTTTTACAGTAGAATACTGGCAACACTGTTGCCAGTTAGTCACTGTAATAGTTTGGCAGTGTTGGGGAGAATACTTTGTAAATGTATTTAGTTACAGAATACAGAATACCTGCTTTAAAATGTATTTTGTAACGTATTCCGTTACTTTGCTTAATCCTGGTACTGTATTCTAAATACTTGGAATACTTCCCCTTGAAAACAGCCTTCAAGTCTATTAAATGCCACACTATGCGTTGGTAGCAATTTCTGCAGGAAAACAGAGGGCCTATAATGCTAAACTATTGACTGACAGGGAAAAATAAATAAAACAATATAATTATGTTTATTAAATAATGTTTATTTATCAAAGTGTCAACAAATTCAATTTCTGTTTCTGTAATAAACATAAAAAGAGCTTGAACATAGACAGCATTACTGTCTGTAATATACAGTATATGTATTTAATATGCATTTTGCTTACCCTTTGTATTTTACAGTCTGCACAGAAAAATATCAGGTATACAAGAAAAGAAAAACTGTAAAACCAAGGTAATGCAGGGGTTTTCAAACTTTTAGGACACACGCCCCCTTAAGACTGTCCATTTTCACTTCCCCCCCCTCCCCTCCATTCCCCATGTGCAAACATCATTCACATATTACTGGCTGCGTTTAAATTGTGTAGCATTAATTACGTTAAAACATAAATATACAGCTTACCTGATTCAGTGTGAAGGCTGAGCCTTTTTCTGTGGTTGGATTACTGACTCGACTATTTTTAACTGTAAATCATCTTCCACTGTCAATAAGTGTGAGCCATAGTCTACTTGCTTTTGATGAACGTACAAAAAATGCTGCTTCGCAAATCCAAGTTCACAGAGCCCTGACAGTGTGATTGAGTCGAACATTGAGTATGTTTACACGGGCAACAATACTTTAATATGATTTTAATACAATTAAGACAATACTCTGATTGAGTCACCATGTAAAAAGCGATTTTTGATGACCTTAATCCGACTACAGTCATAACTGAACTAGAAATGGAGTTAAGACTTGTGGAGTATGCATATATTAGTGGCATTATTGAAGTAAACACCGCAATCAAGATATTACTGTCATGTAGGACTTTTCTCTGCATTTTGCGACAAGATCCACACACAAGGCTGTCAGTAAAGGACCGCACACACACACACCCATCACGAACAACCGTGTTGCCAGATTGGGCGGTTTTGAATTTGCATTTCGGCGGGTTTTGGATAGCTTTTGGGCTGGAATCAGTCAGCTACATCTGGCAACGCTGATCACGAAATGCGGAAGTTTTTTTCTTTCTATTTCACGTGCGCTATCAAATCCCATTAAAACATCTTCCACCATTCCTTACTAAATATTCGCGTCTAATAACCCAGTTTGTCATGGGGAAATGTTCATGAGTGAAAGTGCCGAACTGCAGTTAAAGTCGAAAAATTAAAGATGAAACACCCGAAATGTCATGAGACTCTGCAGGAAACGTGAATAGACGTTCAAAAAGCACTTTACGTAACACCGTAATTATATTATTGTCCTATTCAGATTAAGGCAAATAACTACTGATGTCAATGTAAAGGTAGTCTGTCTTCATGTCGTATGTCTTCAAAGTAAGTGAAAGATCCAGAAGGGCATCCTGCTGATTTGATTCAGAAGGGCACTATTTTGGCTCACCGGTTTGACTTTCATTTAGCGTCATTCATGTTAAAAAGCAGCCGCTCCATTTTATTTGTATATGTTTTACTGGAACGCATTAACTCTACAGGTGCCTGACAGATGTGGAACTAACATTAATCCGATTCACTCTAGTGAACGCATAAAAATCATCATCATTTTACTCGCGTGCATGCCTCAAATAAAACCCCTGATCAGAGGTAATGTAACAGGTTCTATTCAACATTTTAATTTCTATTATGAAAACTTCTCACCTAAGAACAATATTGCAAATATTAGAAGAATGCAAAATGAGTTTGCTTTACAAAAATATAAACATCAAAATGAACAAGTTTTGTTTTAAGTCAAACATATTAGCCAGTATAGCCACGAGTACCTAACTACCTATGCTTTTTTTCCTAATCAACAGACAAGTAAAGGTGGTTGTAGCGGAGCAATAGAGACATTTAGAAGTGCTTATCTGTCATTCTGTTGCGATGAGGAGTAAAAATGAGTCCTCCCTGGCTAAAGAGTCGCTCTACAGGAGCACTTGATGGCAATTTGCTTTATGAACAGTGCAAACGAAACATCAAGCAGCAAATTTACGAACAATGACGGCAAAAAAAGCAGTTTATCTGAAAATCTTGGTTGTTGTCCGGTTGTTTGGTGTTTGCGATCGTCCTTTTTTCTGCGTGAGAAAATGGAGGTGTGGCGTGAGAGCGTGAGAACAGGGTCATTTGCGTGAGTCTCACTGAGTTAATGCTGGTGATTGCAGTCGGGAGTGTAGCTTCTGTTTCTATGGTTTCGGCGGCAATTTAGTAATATTATTATGGGCCAGACACGCATCGCCCGAAGTATTCCAAGTATTTCCTTATGGTATTAGGAAAGTAACTGTATTCTAAATACCCTGTTTAAAAATAGTAACTGTAACGGAATACAGTTACTCAAGAATAGTATTCTAAATACGTACCGCCGGTACATGTATTCCGTTACTCCCCAACACTGTAGTTTGGTTAATAGTAAGTAAAGTTACAGTAAGTAACTGGCAACAGTGTTTATCAGCTGGGTTATCACGTGTCTTGTTACCACTCATCTCATTCAGCTGTTTTCATTCTACCACTGTTGCACATTACCGCGCGCCTTTATATGTTCAGTGTTTGTCGATAGCGTTTGTCAGTCCGTTGTTTGTTCACCTCTGTGTCTGCTTCCTGTTAGGCACTCTCGCTAAATCCGCTGGTGGTGAATCGTCATAAGTCTGTTATATTTGGACCTTATGCATGTCACCATTCCTTGATGTTGTTGCAACCGCCTGCACTGATGACAACCATATCAGTGAGAAACTTCACTCCGGATCTGCTGCTCTGATGAACTATTACCGCTGGTAAGCGTGTTGATTTCCTTGAGAGTTGCTCCATAGCACTAACCTCGTCCTTCCCTCGATATCTGGTAAGATATCAGTGAGAGAGTTCACTTCGGATCTGATTCTCGGATGAACTATTACTGCTGTTTAGCGTGTTGGATTCCTTGTGAGGAGCACCCTTGCTCTACACAATTCCTCTATATCTGGTGAGATCACAGTTGTGACTCTTGTTATCTCTATTAATAAATCATCTTGCATTCACTTGCATTTGGGTCTCTTTTTCTAATAACTTTGTGTTTAGAATAAGACAAATAGCCTGTGGAAGTGTTTGGTAATGCCTAAATCATTGTTTTCTGTCTTAAGATAAATGCACTGCTCTATAAATAGCAAAATAAAGCATCAGAGTAGATGGGATAGTAATGTTTGAACAGTAATTTACCATTTATTGTCACAGTTACTACCTGTAATGAGTACATAAAGTGAATTACTGTAATTTATTCTTGGCACTACACAATTTCATACAAACCCTACTCATTTTACAGTAAAATACTGCTTGCTTTCATTAAAGCAAAACACTGGCTATTTTACAGTTATTTACTGCATCATCTACAAGGTAACAGTGCAGTTAAGCTTTAACCCTAATTAAACACACCTGATCAAACTAAATCTAAAGGTAAGTGTGTTGAAGCAGGGCTGGAACTAAACCCTGCTGGGCTGCGCCCCTCCAGGAATTTGACACCCCGGTACATAGCATATTTTCAAAGCAACTGCTTACATTTATCACAATCATGCACATATCGTCGAATAAAAACAATAAAAATATACAAACTTCATCCAAAGCAAAAAAATAATATGATCCTCGTGTCGTTCCAAACCTGTAGTAATAATAAAAAAACAAAACAAATAATCTAATTTATGCATTTATTTAGGAAAGCTTTTATACTATACTGTTAATGCCACTTTTACTTACTTCATTTGAAGTTTTCCAGTCAAATTCATTGAGTCTCTGTAAAAATGTATGTAAGTGCTGTTTAAGATATTTTTTAAATAACACATTTTTCCTAGTTATTTAGCAAGATACTAGTATTCAGCTTAAAGAGCAATTTAAAGCCTTAACTATGTTAAACTAGGCAAATTAGATTAATTATAGGAAAAGTAAACAAAGTTATAAGAATTGTTGTGACAATTTCTTTGCTCTGTTAAACATCACTTGGGCTATATTTGAAAAGAAATATTAATTTTAAAGGAGGGTGAATAATTTTGCCTTTAAATGCGTCTCGTCCATATCTTATACTTACCTCTTATTAAGCTCTGTGGCATTGGTTGATTCCTGATACTCAATGTTAAAAACATAAAAGGAACCAAAGAAAAACAGAGATGGCTGCAGTGAAATCCAGCTTATCATCAATGCAGGGACTCAATCTCCTCTCAATGCTGACCAATCACATACCAAAACTGAATAATAAACACAGTATATATATATATATATATATATATATATATATATATATATATATATATATATATATATATATATATATTAGGGGTGTAACGGTTCACAAAAATCATGGTTCGGTTCGATACGACACAGAGGTGTCACGGTTCGGTATGTTTTCGATACAGCAAAAAAAAAAGAAAAAGAAAAAAGCCAGAGGATTTCTCTGATTGAAATCTTTTTATTGTATGAAAACTAACATCATAAAAGCATGATCTCTCTTCTTTTTTTTAACTTTGAACTAGGGATGTCAGTTTCTACAAAATCCCGTGATCAATGATCATTTAAATTAACAATCAATTAATCTATTAATCGCTCATTCTTATAAACGATCCGTTTAAGTCTAGGCTACCAGCCTGTGTTGAGGCTACTGAAGAATGAGCCGAATATGCAATGCATAATGATTCTTGCTTAATCGTCACAACGAAAAAATCCCAAACTAGGCTACAGGCTGAGTAGCCACGTCAGAGGTGAAAGCGGCACATGCTTCTGTTACAGCTTCCGTGAAGAACGAAAGTGAAAGCAACTAAACACTGTTATGCCATAAAATTATTTTATTTTTAACAATCAATTAAATTACACAGCGGTTTTATATCAAAAGTTGATAATAATATAAAATATACTACATTTTGATGGTAAAATAATGATTTAAACGACGACTGTTATTTCTTTCAGCATTCAAACATTAAATAACTAATGCATCCAGTGAAACAATGAAACAACACATAGCAGGATTTAAAGCATATAAAGGACTATTATATTTAGCAAAATGCTGCTCTTTTTATCTTTGTATTTTTTTATCATTTTATTTTTGTTATTTTTAATATTTCTTTGTCCTCATAATTAAAGCTATTGACAAATTCCATGCTTGACATTTTAGAAAATATTTTGCGCAGCTACCCAGTATAAAGATCACCGAGAACAAAAAACAAACACAAAAACATGTTACATGGCCCCATAAATGTCCAACTTATATTTAACTGAATCGTATAAATTATGAAAATTGCTCATTTTATTTTTATAAAACATTTGTTATTTTTTGAGTAAAAACAATATCGACATTTAAGAATAATTTTATTAATTCACTCATTCCTTTGACTTGTTTATTGGCGCATATATAGGCTATAATTTAAATCAAACAACAGTAAATTGGACCTCTACAATGCCTCTAAGCTTTCAAACAAAAGTCAAAAAAATTAAAGAAAGATTGGACTTTATCCGGTGACGGCCGACACTGAGCTCAGTAAAATGTTTTTTGATAAGTTATTAATAATCTGTTCAATAATTCGTTAAGGCCAAAATACATGGTAATTTAATATAGGCTATTTAAAAAAAATATAGCCTATATAATAATTATAGGCCTAACATATTTTTAAATTAAATAAAATAGGCTATTTTCTGAAAAACGCGCCTGTTTGTGTTTATCATTCCATCGAATTAATTTGATCGCAACACCTGTTATTCCAGAACAGAACATTTGAGCTGGTTTCAGTTCTTTTCATTTTCTTTTTTCTGTAGTTTCATTTTTACAAATAATTTTATTTAATTTGTTTGTTAATTAAATTTTGTTATTTAGCCTATTTTTTATGCAACAAAGTTGCAAATTAATTTGCTATAAGATGTGGCTGTGTATGGTATAGTGCCAGCGCGCGTGAACTGCTGCTGAGAGAGAGAGAGAGCGCAATGGAAATAATTAAATTTTCGCATGCTGATTTATGTGAAATTGCGAATACATGACTATAATCGCTTTGCAATTTTAAAAATTATTGTATTTTTTCCTTTAGGAGGGAAACTCTATTTCAATTCATGCTAAAGACACGTGGTGCTGAAGTCCGAAAATGCCGGTCATGTTGATGTGAACAGCTGAAGCTGTCAAATTATTTTTTGTTTATTTATTATTAATGATGATGATTAAAAATAATAATGCTATTTATTTTATTCAATAATGTAATTAAAACATGTAATATATATATAATATATATATATACATTAATGCGAAACAAGCTAAATATCATCTTGAAGTCGTCATAGGTCTCAGCTCTCTGCAATATCTTTGCGTATATCCTCCTCAATAAACGATATCCTCCATTAAATCAAGTAATTTGACCACAATGTTGCAGGACAGGCTTAACAAAATTCGCAGCACTGAACATGTTCCCAGACTGAAAGTGATTGATGATGAGAAAACTCAGAAACCTGTGAGAACGGAGATGTTCACCGCATATAGCCGTGACGAGCGATTTTTTAAATGAAAGCATATTTGTGCCAGTCTGTCAAGATTGCTTAAAACACCTTAATATTTTAGAGTAAATAGTTAAAGTTTGCATCACCAATAATTGATCTTACCCACGCGTGACCCACTTATACTTAAATATCATGCAACCTATTTTTTGATTACCTGACTCGCGGATTAACGGCAGCACATGTGGATATAACCGAGATCTGCTTGATTTGACTGTCACCTGCCATTTCAGTGGATCTGAAAGCAGGAATTATTATCTGACTGAAATGGGCTTATGAAGGAATAATCAAACGAGGCTCTATTACATTTAACATTTTCTTAAAACCCGAAATTTCCACTACCGATTAAGGTGGTCTCATATCCACACAGCTATAAATGTACCGATCGCCTCAGTGATGTTTTGCCCTGTTCGAATCTGTAGAAATTGCCTGTCTGTCTTTCTAGTTTTTGTCTAATTCCAGTTAGTAATTCCGTGATGTCAGTGTAAATTAGTTAACATGTTCAAATATTACCGCTAAAATAGCTGATTGTCATAGCAGATGTCTGTTTTTTTTTTTATCCACTCTCTTGCCATCACCCTCTTAACTTACAGGGAAACCAAAGTGCTCCCAAACGCCAGACCCGCTGTTGGTTATAGGAGGATTAGGCTACATTAATATTACTAGCCATTTTGCTAGCTATAGTGCAGTCAGTCCGCGGCGCGTTTCCACCCTTTCGCTTTCGTCCGCAACAAACCCTGCATCATCTCAGCGCCCCTCTGTCTTCGCTTTCGTCCGCGACAAACCCCGCATCATCTCAACACCCAGCTCCGCTGGCTTTTTCGGATTGAAAGCGGCATAACTTTCGGTTTGAGCGCCAGTTGAGCTTGAGTGCAGTGTGTGCCTGACTGGAGTAGTGTTTGGAGGTGGGCGGGGAAGGCAGATGTTGCCTGTCGCGTCATGGGATGCCTTGTTGAGCATTGTTGCACTGAAAACATTATATTCTGTACACTTATTCTCTTTTATCTTTTTAGATATTTGTCTGAATCGTTCGGTTCGTATGCGTACCGAACCGAAAGCCTCGTACCGAACGGTTCGATAAGAATACACGTATTGTTACACCCTTAATATATATATATATATATATATATATATATATATATATATATATATATATATATATATATATATATCCTGTGTATGTGTGTGTTAATGCCTAAATCATTGTTTTCTGCCTTAATATAAATGCATTTTTCTATATATAGCAACATAAAACATCAGAGTAGATAGGGCAGTAATGGTTTAACAGTAATTTACCATTTATTATCAGAGTTACTACCTGTAATGGCTACATGAAGTAAATTACTGTCATTTATTCTTTGCACTACACAATCTCATACAAATCCTACTCATTTTACAGTAAAATACTGTTTCCTTTTATTACAGCAAAACACTGGCTTTTTTACAGTTATTTACTGCATAATCTACAGTAAGGGTTAACAGTGTGGATCCCCGTATTATAAAGAATGTTGATATTGAAAGTCAGTTTCTGACTATACTGTATTATTGTTAACAATAATGCAGATTCACTGAAACATATTTTATTATTTTATTTGTAAGCATTTTGTAAAATTATATTATAAAGAAGCATTAGTTACTATGGGTGCAAAAGATATATTTTGTCCCTACCAGGGATAAATGACTCAACAGATGTAATAATATAAAGAGGGGGGATATTTGCTTATTTATTTGTTTATTCAAAGTATCAAAAATATATAAAGCATGTACTATATATATTGGCATTATTAGAATAAAACTATACTGAAAAAAAATGCAAAAAATAATAATAACAGAATAAAATTTGTCTGATTTTACATTTAAAATCCAAACAGACAAAATACGAATGAAAACTGTTTAATTAAAAACAACAATAGTTACTGCGTGATGATAAAGTACATCGTTTCCAGAGCACATAATAATCTCAAGAAATATATACACAGTAATCATCATCTCAATGAAAATTACATTTTATTCTCTTACAACACATTTCCAAATATACCCAATTTCAATGTGTTCACCAAACATGACTTTTATTGAAAGCAGGTGTACAATGAAGTTTTAAGATATGAACTTTTTCTTTGGATTACATTTTAATGTTGGGTTTTCTCTAGGAATCAGAAAGCTTCTTTCGTCTCAAAGCCCATGTTGTTATTCCAAAAATACCAATAACCACCACAGACGCCAGGCAAACAGAAATAGCAATAAAAATCAACTTCAAGTCTAGATCTCCTGTGTTTGGATTAGGGATGATCTTTGAACCTGAAGCCGTGTTAGACATTTCAGATTTCAGTTTTTCTTTGTCCTCAGACTGAATTGCAAAAAAGAGTGTGGTGCCATTTTGGATTGGAAAACTGAGATTGAATAAATGCTGTTCGACTGATCCAAACACCTGTGGTGAGATGACAGATGTGTTGACCACCTGAGCATTGCTAAAGTTGAAGAGAAGGTCTTTCAGTTCAAAACTCCACCTGATGTCATAGGATTTTGCTTAAAATGAAAAGAAACACCTTGTAAGGTCAATGAAAGACAATTTTTTTTGTGATCTTGCTTTGAAATCGCTTGTATTTTGCATGCTTTTACCTGACCCTTCATCAAGGTCTTCACCAGGAGCCGTCCAGCTGAGAAGCACAGCGTCCTCCTGGATCTCAGCACTCAGATCTGTGATTTTGCATGGAGGGAATTTTGGTGGCGTTGAGCTTGTTAGAGTCACCTCAAAACTCTCACCGGTGGCTGTTCTGGTGAAGCTTCCAACCTCCAGTATTTCCTCAGAAACTGAAGGCTTTGGTGGGTTCAGCTGCACTACACCTGAAATTAGAGGAACCACTTGTATTATTCTAAGGGATTGAGGTTGAGGGAATGTTTGTTTGTTTTTGGAATCTTAGGGTTTACCGTCCACTACATATCCGGGTACGTATGGTGCACCACCTCTTTTTTGAAGAGTAAATCTGGCTTGTCCATCGTTATTTTTAACCCTTACTTTCAAGCTGCTTCTTCCTTTTTTCATCCGTGTGAAATATCTAGAATAGACTCCATCATCTTTGAAAGTATCAGCTCCTATTAAATAAAAAAGTTCTATTATTTAAGGACTTTGAAACAGGTACAGTATAGAGTTCAAGAGTTGAACTCTATACTCTCCATAGAGTTGGGGTTGATTGAGGGGGTCTAATGAGCCATACAGTGTACCCTTCACACGTAAGTTTTAAATACCTCTGCTGACCCTTAAGCTGATCACACCGGTGTGATTGTATGCATGAGAGGGTTAAATTGAAAACTTTTTTCAAATACAAATATTTTAAGAAGGGAGACTGCTCCTATGAGAACCATACAGGAGGCTTTATTCAATTTGCAAATGTAATCACCTTCCCGTAACACTCTGTGTAATTTGTATCAAGCCAACCTCATGGTCGCGTGTGAGCTTGTCCATTCGGCTCCTCAAGAGAGTTATGCCGTATATGTGGAGAGTTATAAGTACCCTCTGGGACACTCTGTAACCCCACTTGTCAACAAAATTTGATCTCCTTGTTAGTAAGCTCCATATACTTTCATTCAAAGACCTTCAAAATTTACTTTGATTTGGATTTCACACTACTACCAATGAGAAAAGAGCTGCTGCTTGACTATAAAATTTTGGATTGTTTTAATAAGGAGGATTTCTGGCTTCTCCTGTTCTTGCTGCTTCTGCTTAGCTCCTCATCTCCTGAGTCTCTACTGGTCTCATCAAGCTCTATTTTCCTGAGTCTCTTCTGGTCCTGTTTCGTATCTCGTCTCCTAAGTAACTTCTGGTCCTGTTTCGCTTCTCGTCTCCTGAGACTCTTCTGGTCCTGTTTAACTCTTCATCTCCTGAGTCTCTTCTGGTCCTGCTTAGATCCTCATCTCCTGAGTCTCTGCTGGTCCTGTTCAGATCCTCATCTCCTGATTCTCTGCTGGTCTCGTCGAGCCCCTTCTCTCCTGAAGGTGATGATGCACAAAGCAACCTTCTTTCAGATTGACACTAAAATTGTTGTCTGGATCCAGTTGCCATAATTAGTTGCCCAATATTGCCCAATGAAATTGGTCTAAAAGCTGCCCTGTGTATCATCATCTTAAGTATTTTCTGCTCTCATCTGGCTCTTTGTCTTCACTGGTCCCTTACAACTACTCATATCTTTTATTCCCAGAGTCTCCCCTGGTCCCATCCAGTTGTTTGTCCCCTTATCTCTTTCGTCCCCTGAGCCATCCTTTACCTGAATCGTCCCTTAGTTATCACCACCATGGTTCATTCTTTCATTCCCTACCCCAAAGCCCTCTAATTCCCCCAACCCCCGACCCAACCATGACGGTATGTGATTGTAATTATTATTCTCACTAAATCATTACCATTAAGAAAACTTATTTTTTTTGTGTGATATTGCAATATCTTTCTGTTTCAAATCAAAGTTCGTAATCTTGCAGTTCATCTCATATTTAGCCAAGGAAAAATGAATGAAAATAAATTTCCAAAACCATCATTGTGTTATTTACCTGCTCCATTGTCAAGGAGTTGTAATTCATGTACAGTCCCCGATTCAGATTCCAGCGTAGCCCACACTTCTGCTTTTATGAGAGGCTTGTAATTTTGAACTACTTCAGCAAACACTATCATAGGTTTACTGCCATCGCTGAACTGTTGGTTCATTTGGGCTT
Organism: Danio kyathit; assembly: GCA_903798195.1. Lineage (NCBI taxonomy): Eukaryota > Metazoa > Chordata > Actinopteri > Cypriniformes > Danionidae > Danio > Danio kyathit. The sequence goes on along the minus strand of LR812533.1, from coordinate 18,215,935 downwards.
TGACAGTGATGGGAGGAACATTAGCACGTGCTGCTTGACTTGTTGCTGTTACAGTAAGAGACTGAAGTGTTGGGCTTAAGATACTGTACTTCCAGTCTCCAGTCTACCAAACACACAGCAGTAGTATTAGATAGTGTACATGTAAATGTTTTAGGAAACCTTACTTATTAAATGTTCTTAGAATATTCTGTGCCTGTTTCCTACCTGTGCAGTTCCTGGAACTTTTAGAGTGACAGTTTTTGCTGGTTCATCATGACGCATCTGCGTTTGACTGTAGATTAAACCACTTGGGGACTGTATGGAAATGCGAGGTAAACTAGTTTCATAGGTTATTGTAAAGCTGGTTTTGGTACCAATAGTCTGATCCACTGATATTGTCCCATTGAACCAGTCAGATGTTTTTATTCCCACACTGTCTATCTAAAGGGTGAAGGAGAAAAAAAATAGAATATTCATAAAAAGCTAGTCCAGAGGTCTTTAACTCTGTTCCTGGGGACCCACCATCCAAGTTTATTTCCAACATGGTTCAACACAACTGCATGCATATTTTTTAAATGATCCTGATCCTGTCTGATTAGCTGCATCAGATGGGTTGAATTAATAGTGGGTCCCCAGGAGCAGTCTGAAGGTAATTTGCCATTTAATGAGCAATCAGTTCTCAAACCTGAACTGGATCTTTTGTTTGGTTTCCTGTTGGGATTATTAGTGAAGAAAATCCATTCAGTAACTGATTAGAGAGAACGTCATCACTGGCTGTGATAAACTTCCCCCCTAATGTCAACACAAAACATATAAGAAATTTACACCGGATAAAAAAACAGACATTGATGGCATGTATTGTTATATTGCTTAAAAGATTCATAGGCCTACATTTGCGGAAAAAGTGTATGGACATTGTAGCCAAACAAAAATGGATGAACATCTTTGCATTTTACACCAAAATGTTAATAATTTTGGATCAGTACGTTCAAATTTATTATGACAAGTTTGTTCTCTGATCTATTATGATTTGTACTGAGATTTGTGTGTCTATCTCTTGTGTAGCTTATGCACATCATTTGTGTAACACTCTATATTATATAATGCATAAATAATACTTTCAGAATTTGATAAAAAATGTTGCTGCTAAGAGGACCAACCTAAAATTTGCACAATTTGTCACATACAAGCTGCATAATTTCCCCCCACTTTTCCACTTTTATAATGGGCTTCTTACATTTATAATTGTTTTAAGCATGCAAAGTCCACAATACTTTTCCATGACGCTCATAATGTGTGTATGTTATACCCACCAGTTTTGTCGGCCATTTCTCTGAGTGCTTTATCTGCTTTATCACCCAAAGCTATTGTGTGTATTATGGCTCCACTGTTTATCGCAGCTGGAACACAATTACTAAGGGTATCCGATGCTTCACCATCTGTTAGAAAAATTATTTCATCTCCCAATACATCTTGATTGTCCATTTTTAGTATCTTGAAGTTTTAAAGACAAAGAACACTGGCATTTAATAAACATTCAGACATTATAAACATGCACAATTAGGCTTGATTTTGTAACTAATATAGTACCTGTAAGCCTCGATTAAGTCCTTTACACATATTTGTCGATCCTTCTGCTACTTTAGGCAACAATTTGACAAGATTTTCTCGTGTGGACTCTTTGTCAATAGTAGTCAAGGCACTGAGAGTAGAAGCATCAGTACTAAAGGTAACAAGTGCCACGCTGGACTGATCCTCAATGATGTTCTGCAGGAAATGAGTTGAAGCCTGCTGCAGTCGAAGAATACGTGAACCCTAGAAAATGGATGCAACTTTAAAAATCTTGGCATGTAATAGGCATGCCATGTAACATCAATTTTATGCATCATAGTATTTAAAAATTATTAATTGGAGCACTAAAGTTTATATAAAGGATGCCTAGGGTTTTCAAACTACAAGGAGTTTAGATGATCAAGGGTTAACTTTTTTCAGGTGTGAAAAGCATGTCAGTTTTTAGGTTAAGTGAATGCTTTTCCATACTTGCATGCTTCCAGAGACATCAAGAACCAGACAAACAGTTCTTTGCATCCGCTGCACAACTTTAAAAACTGGCGCTGGTGGAGTCGACGCCAGTGGATTCAGAGAACGAAGTGCGTCTTTATCCACAGAATCCTCAAATATTACGGTCCAAGTCGCTTTGTTGCTGCATTTTGCATTTTGCAAGTTTGGGGCTTCATAATTGTGCTCACTTTCACGACAAAATGTGATCACCTGAAACCAAAACATTTTTGATTGAACACTTCTATGTTTATGTTGCATACAAACCACTGCAGATGTGGAAATCTGTCCTTACAGAATCCAGGCTTGGAAAAGACATCATGGAGCTGTCTGTGCTTTGATATTTGTTGGGAATAAACCTGCACCCATCAGTCGGTAGTGAAGTTTGTGGATCATTTTGGCACGGTTGAAGAGGATCAGCAGTAACATCATAAAGCTGACCTTCAATGTGTTTGCTACACCTGAAGAAAAGTAAGAAAACAATAGTTGAGATCATTTTCAAAGATATTTTTAAAAAATATTTAATTTTTGTTAACATTCCTGACCGTGTGGCTTCAATCTTGCCATTGGTAGAGCGGTAGAATGGAGTTTTTTCATTATATTCATCATATACGCCCCATCTCAAATGAGCCCATTCATGCACCAAGACCTTTCCTGCAAAAAATTACCCATCCTCACTAATAATACAAGCATATTACAATTGAAACTGTTGAAGGATAAAGATTAATGTTTACCTCTTGACCCATAAAGCTTGATGAGTTTGTCGTCTCGGAGGAAGTTTGGTGTGAAATGAATGTACTGACCCTCGGCTCCACATTCACCATACTGGTTAGTGTATGGTTCATCACCATATGCTGGATGAGCATTATCGACTCTTATCATGCCCTGCATTTCATACAGAAATATATTTTGTAAGTGAAATTAATTCAGATTTAACAAATAAGATAGTGGCGTAATTTGTCGTACCGTTTCGAATAACTCTGTTCTTGCTTTGGTAAAGCCCTTACTATTCCAGTTGAGTGGCACTAGTATTGTAGCTTCTTTGAAGTAGACCTTTTTATCCAATGCTTTATACAGATGAACTGACCCTTCAGTGACCATTTCCTGTCAGAATTAGGATATTATAATATGAGCATAGTACAAAGTACATGTGTGTATACACAGTAAAAACTAATTGATTGTAAATTTCATACACAATTACAAATGGCATTTAACATATTAAGTTTGAATGGGGTATTATAGTTAACTAAAAAAAAAAAAAAAAAAAGATTTTCTAATAAATCCAAGGCAATCATTACTAATTAAAATAAGTTAAACATTAACAAACACACACACATGCTTACCATTTGAGTAAAAACTTCCAAATTTCAAATAAAAATGTTGTAATTTAGGACATTTCTTTTTCTCCAAAAAATGTCAATTTATTAATTTTTTTAATGTAAAAAATGTTTTTGAAAATCATGGTTGTATTGATTTCTTAAGTCGCCTGAAGTTAAAAATAAAAATAAATATGGCGCTTGTTACTTTATGAAAAAAACTAAACAAAAAAGCTGTAAATTACAACATTTGTATTTTACATTTGGAAAAATTGTCATCTGTGTTTTCAATAAATAAATAAATAAATAAACTTTACTCCAGAGAAACTTAAAATTTTCTAGTAGTTTTCTTATTTTTCCAATTTTATTTTAAGATAGTTGCTAAGGACATTTTTTTCATTTTTCAACAATCAGTATTTTAGGTTTGAAATTTGAAGCATCATTTGTTTACAGTTACAAAATATAATTATTTTTTCATTTAATCGTTCGGAAAAACTTGTCACTGCAATTTGATAGTATATTTATTTCCATAATTAAAAAAAGTTTAGGTTTTCAAAATAGCTATTAAAATTAAGCCAATAAAAACTATACTAAACATTTTCATAATGCAATTCAGCACAAAATTTGAAATACTCGTAAAACACTGCAAAACAATTTTTCAACAAAAATGTAACTTTTGTTTATTCTACCTCATTATGTACTATTTTAAACATTTAAATAGAGTGCATATTCACCTTGATTTTATCGATGAGTTTGTCATCCTCTGGAACTTTTGAACTGATTGCAATTGTAATGTCAACATATCCATTTCCATCTAGCTTGATTCCAGTAGACGCGGACGACAGCAGCATCCATAATAAGACAAACACAGTTCTTAAGTGCATGACGGCAGAGTCTACATAAACTGGAACCTTGTTTTAGACACTATCAGAAATGATCTTGAGGTATTTGAGTGTGTGTTTTAATGTCATGCAGGGGTGTGACTATATGCCTCCAGCATTAGGGGTTGAGCCCATGTTCCATCTCATAAGCTCATAAGGGTAACACAATCGCCTCACAGCAAGAAGGTTCTGGTTTGAGCCCCAGCTGGGTCAGTTGGCATTTCTGTGTGGAGTTTGCATGTTCTCCCCGGGTTTGTGTGGGTTTCCTCTGGGTGCTCCGGTTTGGCCCACAAGTCCAAAAACATGGTAAAGGTGAATTGGGTAAACTAAATTTGCTGTAGTGTATGTGTGTGAATGAGTGTGTATTGGTGTTTCCCAGTGATGGGTTGCAACTGGAAGGGCATTCGCTGTGTAAAACATAGGCTGGATAAGTTGGTGGTTCATTCCACTGTGGCGACCCCAGATTAATAAATGGACTAAGCCAAAAACAAAATGAATGTATGAATGACTGAAGCAACCCTCATCAGTTGCTGCCTTGTGGCTGATGAATATGTATAAATTGTGACAATAACTCCCCCTTATGTTCACGTATAGTAACTGCAAAAACCAACTCCAATACAAACAGTTGGATATATCAGTTTTATTTATTTGATATGCAGTTGTAATTAATGCCTTCTGTGGTACAGGTATGTTTTATTCAATTGTATTTATAAAAGGTTCACAAAGGAAAAACATTGACTGAGAAGATGTCAGAATTGAGAATTCTATTAGAGACAGCAGCATTAGTCACAAACTTGATGGAAAATATTGTTTTACAAAATATTCTGAAGCATTATGGTCAAAATAACATAAAGCATGCAGACTGCTTTGATATAGATTGCATCAGATTAATACAGATCTTCTTCGTCTCATTGCCCGTGTGGTTACACCAGCAATAAAGCATATGACCATAGTTACCACAAACAAAGAAGTGACAAAAACATTCCAATTCACTCCTGGGTTTGATATTTCCTGGAGTTTTGGACTAGGGAGGATCTTTGATGCTGAAGCAATGTTGGAGGTTTCAGAGTTTGCATTTAGTTCATCCTGAGACTGAACTGCAAAAAAGAGTGTGGTTCCATTTTGTATTTGTAAACTGAGATTGAATGCGTGCTGTTCAACTGATCCAAACACCTGTGGTGAGACGGCAGATGTGTTCACTGCATGAGCATCGCTGAAGTTTTGTTGAAGCATTTTCAAGTCAAAGCTCCACCTGATCTCATAGGATTCAGCTTAAGGAAAAAAAAGTGGAAATGCAAGACGATGAAAAACATTTTTCATGATCAAACTTGTGAATGACAATGAAGATGTAAAAAGAAATTAAAAACCTTGTTTTTTTTTAAAGAACAGTTATGGTAATTGTATGCTTTACCTTTCCCTTGGTCGAGTTCTTCACCAGGAGCCGTCCAGCTGAGAAGCACAGCATCCTCTTGGATCTTAGCACTCAGGTCTGTGATTTTGTTAGGAGGGAAATTTGGTGTAATTGAGCCCATTACCTCAAAACTCTCACCGGTGGCTGTTCTGGTGAAGCTTCCAACCTCCAGTAGTTCCTCAGAAAGTGAAGGCTTTGGTGGGTTCAGCTCCACTACACCTGAAAATAAAGGAACCACTTGAATTATTCTGCAAGATTGAGGTTGAAGAAATGTTTGTTTTATTGGAGTCTCAGTGTTTACCTTCCACCACATATCCGGGTACATATGGTGCACCACCTCTTTTTTGAAGAGTAAATCTGGCTTGTCCATCTTGACTTTTAACCCTTACTTTCAAGCTGCTTCTTCCTTCTTTCATCTGTGTGAAATATCTAGAATAGACTCCGTCATCTTTAAAAGCATCAGCACCTGTAAAAAAATAGAAAGTAAAAAGACAGTAAAAAGTTACTATCTTGCTCCCCACCACCCCCACCCCTTTCTGTGAGCTGCGGTGCACCTTACAATCACTCCATATGTCTAGAGAAAAAAACACTGTGCATTTCTGAAGTGTGCTTCACACAGGTGAGTGGGCTTGACACATCACCTGTAGAAACACTCTTCTCTCCATATGGACCAGATGCTTTTCTTAAACTCCATCTTAAAACAACTAATGCAGACAAAACCCAATTGTGTTGTGGCCTCACTTACATGCCTCACATCTGATTCCATCTGGACCAAAAAGCTGCCCATGAATACACCAAATACACAAAAGCCAACTAAAATGAGGGTGCGCGTTCTGTGCCTGCATGTAAGGATGTTTGTTTCCACACTTGTGAAATATATATCTACTCCTTTAGATAGTGTGGTAAAAAAAAATCTGAAAAACATCCAGAGTAACCAGAAGACCTAGAAGGAACCAAATAGAGGGAACGGGAATGGTACTGGGAATGGGAAAGTACAATAAAGTGCAGTTAAATCCAGGGTAAACCAAGGAGGTACTGGCTTGAGAAAATAGGCATCAAGTAGGACAGAGGGCTAAATCAATTGATTGGGATTGGGTTAAAGGATTGTGGATGTTGGGACAGAACAAAAAGGGATCTGTATGAAACCACAAGCTTAAAAACCAAAAGAATGTTGCACTGGTACTCAACAAAGACCTTCGGCAAGACATACACTATCTGATTTTCATCTGATTTAGAGATTCATTTTGACTTCTGTGACTCTTATATTGTCAGGCCAAATTTTAGCTTAGTCATGCATCATTTGTCTTGCTGTGTTTGTGTAGTCTACAGGGAATCATGAGGTGTGGTGGTCCTTTGCTTGGACCTTTCCATAAAATTATTGCATGTTTGTGCATTATTACAGTTTTGGATTGTATATACAGTACGGGTGTCAAAATTAATTGTTTCTTTGGTGCACCGCGATGCAGATGGGGACAGTTCGATATTGGTTCAGTAATAGATCATAACCGGTTATTACGCACTGGCGTCATTTTTCCCATATGCGCAATGTCGCGGTAGAATACTATGGCAAAGGAGGCGAGGGTGAGTAAATAAAACGCTCCTACTACTTAAAAAGCAGATAATTGTGCACATGTGTGAGTGTGCTGGACAGTCTTTCACTGACACTGAGGAATGGTAAAGCATGATCCGCTATTTCACTACTAGGGAGAAATGCTGTGAAACTCCATCTCTGCCTCTCTCTCCCACACACACACACTTTGAGCATTTGACCCGTTGGCATGTTCGTGAGGTAAATTTTCCTCTCCTCTCGGCTGTTAATGTAATACTTGTGGATCCAGACACAAGCATGCCTGCGATGCAAGTTTTCTTTGCCGCGTCTATTACGGATTACTTGTGATAACCGCGTATTATGCGCGTATAGACTGTACCGGGGCTGTTTTTCCCACATTGGTGTACAGCGCTTTCATTTCTAAAGCCAATCGCAGCCCTTTCTGTTGAGCGGGTGAAGACAGTGACCAATCATATGAGTGTAAGAACTTGCCAGCGCTCAAAAAGCAAGCGGGATAATATTTACATTAGTTTATTTGTTATAAATGCTCATGCTGTCTTCTGCGCATGTATTGGAGTTTTCTCTAAAACATTCACAAAGAGTGTTTTTTTTAAAGGTACAGTTCATATATCTGACTGCTTGTATTAAAGAACAAAATTGTATTACAAATTATATATAAATATAAACATATTTATAGATATTAATAAAAAAATGTTCTTGTTGTGAAGAAAAAAAATCTAATTGTGTATGGAAAGCATCGTCAATGCACCGCGATGCACCGAGATATCGAATTGAACCGAATTGATGGCATATTAATCGTAACCGAACCGAACCGTGAGACCAGTGTAGGTTCACACCCCTAATATACAGTGGTGGACTATCACTTTGGGACTTTTACGACACACTTTGTTTTTTTGTTGTTGATTTTTAACTGTTTTTAGAGTATGACACATTGAACTGTATGCTTATAGAAATAGATTAAAAAACACTGATGCATTTGTTTAGTTTATCAGATATTTAAGTGATTAACTGAGTGTTATTGATGATAACTCATGATGAACACTTGCTGTTAACAAGCAGAATCACTTTGTGGGCCTAGTGAGGGCTTCCTAGGGCCAAGGTGAGGGCTGCCCATGTGGGGCCAGCACTAATGGGCCAATGTTTTGCCCGTGAACAAACTCTTAATAGCTTTGCACTGGCATCCCACTAGGGTCCCTTTTGCTAGATCTAAGTAGGCCCATTAAGTATGTTTGCAGGGGTGAAACAATTAAAAGTGCATGATATTCTGTTCAAACATTTGTGAAATATAGATCTTGAAGAGTTCACACTTAGTTGATGATTGATTATAAAGCGTGTTTAGCGAGAGAGAGAGAGAGCCCTGAGTTCATAAAATCCTCAAGCCCAGGGCTCCCTCCCATTGCAGGGCGAGAGGGGAGTTTGAGCTCAGGTAGCTCTCAAAACTCCCCTGCTGTAGTAGCTAATGAACAGATTGGGATTGCTCCTAAGATATATCTACTTAAGCCTAGTTCACACTACATGACTTAAACATTGGCAGATCACTGTGCCGTTCACACTACATGACTTGATTTTGTGTCTTTAAACCGTTGTGGTGTTCACACTACATGACACTACGTAAATGATCCACAAGAGGGGGTCACACACTACATGATCTGACAAAAACTTGTTCCCCAACAGTTCAGTCAAGCTACCAAACCACAGTCAATGAAATTTTGAGGGAGGAGCTGGCAGAAAAAGCTGAACACTATTGGCTGCTTGTGTGCTGATGACATAACTGACAGCGTTTCAAGTTTTCAAGGAAGTTTAAAAATATTGTCTGTCAGCTGATGCATCAGCGGATTAATCGCTCATCTGCAAGGTTCAAGATGTGGCTATAACACTAGAACTACCGAGGCAGTCAGAGAGTTTTTAATTTTTGTAATTTAATAACTCTTGTAACTCTAATAATTAATACCCTGATATTTCCTAAATATCTGTGCATTTCTTTCTAACATTGTCATTTTTTTTCATTACAAAACAGAAAAGAACTGAGCATTTCTACCTTTAATGACCATATAGGTCAAAATGACTGCATGCCTTGTCTGTTTCTTTTCGCCGTGACTAAATATGTGTGCCTTTTTTGCCTAGCAACTTCCTGCTAACATAAACATAACTTTCTGATAGCAAAAACATAAATTTACTTCAGCTATATCTTTCAAAACAGCATATTCTGTGCCGCGAAATAGCTCCTGTTTGAAAGTGAAAATGAAAGCGAGGCCCTTACCTTTGCGTGTTCTAGTATTTTAAATACATATTTTTTAGGCTGTATTACCAAATAGATAATATTTTTAGGGTAATGGTTTTATAAAATATGATGACAGACATTCAAAGCTTAATTTTAATATCTCAATAGAAGCTTTGAATGTAAATATGATGTGACAATATGACATCATATTTGAGAACGGTCAGAATGAATGCTATGATAATAGCCTACTAATAGTTATAGAATTCTTGTTCCACTGTTAATATAGCCTACTCTCGTGCAAGCACTTGTGGAAGCACTCAACTCTAGAAAGAAGTAAAAAAAGGGTCATGTAAATGCCAGAAGGGAGACAGAGGAAGGGCGGAGGATCTCAATGCCAGAAGGAAGAAAAAGAGAAGGTGTATCTATTTATCTAATATATATATATATATATGTATGTATATATTTCTTTTTTTTTTTCTCCTAATGGCCAGGGTGGGCGGTGATGACTCCTGTGGGAGTCAAAGCTCCTGTGGTGGTCTGAGCAATGGGGGGGAGTAAAAGTGGGGAAGAAGGTGGGGGGCAGTGAGGACTTTTACTGGAAGCAAGCGTGACTGTGAAGGGGTAGCTGGGGATGGTCTTGGGATGACTCCTGCGGGAGTCAGAGCTCAGGGTAGACTCCTGCTGAAGTCAGAGCTGTCGACAGGTGAGTGGTGGGAAAGTGGAGCATAACAGTGCTTGGGGGAACAGAAAAGTAGGGAAAAAAGGAGTGCAAAAGGAAGCAAAAGGGCACCAATGCGAGATAGAGGTTTAGTAAAGGAACAGAAGCAGGGCTTAGCTCGAGCCCTTAACTCTGGTGTATGGAATTAGCTGGTTAGGACCAGCTGGGGTACTTTGAGGTGGTATTCGTTGAGGCGGATGTAGGCTTTGAAGGCATCAGAGGACCAGCGACCGAGGGTCTGCATTTGATGTGAGGAGAGACCTTTGTGGGCTGCTGTGGTGGCTGTACCAATTCTAAATGAATGGCTAGAGAATGGTTCAGGGGGAAGCCTGAAAGATGGAGGACTTCTTTTAAATGTTTTTGGAACCAAAAACGAGTTACTGGACGATTTTTTTGGATACCTTTAATGAGAAGAGTGGTTTGGGAGTTAGAAATAGCTTCTGAGGGGGACCCGTGGCTCAATTTGTAAAAAAAATTGGATCCCGTTAAGGTAGCTTTTAATTGAGCACGCTAATTGAGCACGCTTTTAATTGAGCAATATTTTTGGCAGCATGAAGGTGTGAAATAAGTGGAGTTTATTTATAAACTAATTTCAAGAGGATCACATGCTTATGATTGCTTGCAGCTGCCCCGTATTATCCAATTGATTATTCACCAATCAGACGAGTCCTAGGCCACTATAAGAACCCTAGGTTTCATACCACAGACATCTTCGTTTGGAAGACAGTTCTGCTCCGCATCAGCTGCTACTGCTGCTGCTGCTACTGCTGCTGCTGCTGCTGCTACTACTGCTACTGCTACTACTGCTGCTGCTGCTGCTACAACAACTACTATTACTTCAAAACAACAACAAAATCTCCAACTATAACTCCAACAACAATTTCAACAACAACTTCAGCAACAACATCAAAACCTTCCACTTCAAAGTGCCTCACACAACGCATCCGCTGTCTTCAACTCAATTCTCCAGCAAGATCACAGTCAAAACTCGATCACCGTCACACGAACTCCGTCTAAACTCTCAAGATGCCGGCGGTCCAAGCCATTGCAATGAAGCTGAACTCTCACCGTTCTCCTATTGGTGCACACTTGGTAATGCACATAGTACGCTTCAAAGGGAAGCCTCGCAAAAATAACCACTCTCCAACAAAGACTAAACATTTTTCGTCTTTGAAAGACGAGACTAGCGTGAATAGAATGATTTTTAGCAAGGAACTAACCTCTCAAACCTCCCGCCTGTCCACAGATCCATATCATTCTAATAGCATGAAGTAATTCGTCTGCAAGGCCCAAGCAATCTAATCCGCAAAATATTTGTCCACAGCATATTCATATGTTGATAAACATTAATAGAATTAATTGTTATCATCCAAACTACTCGCTGGAGTGCGTTCAGTAGCGTCTCCAGTCAAAACACTAGTGATTCCGGTCAACAAAATGGCCGCCGGCCTTTGCACTTCTGATTGACACTCCTTTGAGCCAATAGCTAAAAAGAGAAGCGTCACCATCCAATGAGCTCTTAACTTGAGATGGTCCCGCCCTCTCTCCTGACAGGTTAAGAATGGACTCTGACTTTGTGAATAAACTGGGCCAGATATGCTTGTAATTTTAATCACATTAAGATTCTAAACGTGATGTTAATATTCATGGATTAAAGTAAAACCCATAACTAACATTCACACTGAGTGGTGACATAGTTTTTAAGTTCAGGATTTAATGTTGGCAGTTTATGTTTAAATAAATAAAATAATAATAAATAAATTATTATTTATTATTATTTATTTATAAATAAATAAATAAATTAAAATATTAATAAAAAAATAAAAACTCTGCCATATCTGATAGCCATTTAACTTCTGAAAAGATTATTACCCAGCTATTGAAAAACATTCAACACATCAAGCACAGAAGTCCAATCGTAATATGCCAGTGACTCATTTGTTCATACACAAGTGTCATTTGTGAGTTCATAATAGCAAGTCGGTTGGATGTGAAAACGGCAAAGAAACAAACTTCCCGCTTGACTGCTATGAATGGGAGGAGGACATTCCTGACGAATGGAGCAAAGTTTTATCCATCGACTCTGTTAGATACATTTGCATTTTAAACATTCAAACTCCTATCACTTCACCTACTCAGTCTTCAAGAGGCACTTCCAGGACCACTAGACAAGCCACGCCCCATATCTTCAGCTCTCCATCCATCTGCCCTCCTGCGGGGGGACGAATGCCCACCTCTACCATTTTTGCATTGCGTCTACAAAGCTATCGTACCATGCATTAACAAAAGGCGCTTCCATTCACAGTTGCCCATGCCCTCATTAAGACGCCTCGCATGGATATCAACTAAAACAATTCTTTTGTTTCTTGACAGCCGGTGCCAGAAGCTGACCCTCCTATTACACTCTACATACATTCTAAAAGCTACTGCAGAATCCGAAACTGTCGATCATCTTATAAAAAAAAAAAAGTTTGACAACCCCTTTATGATTGGACCGTTCTCTGCCCCACCCTTCAAGATGTCATGTATTAGTCCCATAAGCAGTGCAACTCGCAAATTCTTTGACAAAACGATTCTATCTAATAATGACAGATTAAGGAAGCCACAGTACAATGCATAAACAAAGGCATTCCTGCTCACCACCTTTAACGCTGCTTTTAGGACGCCTCATATTGACATCAGCCAAAAAACAATTTATTATGTCTGCTGAATATGTGCCATGTTGCAAATCAAATAGCTGACTTCTTGTTTTTCTTTCCAGAAATTCTAATCATTGGCTCCAGAAGCGGACCCCAACCCAATGCCAGTCCCTCCGTTTTCAGAAATGATACCTCCATCTTAACATCACCCTAAACTCAGGCTCTTGCAGGAGTCCACACAAGCTTTGGCTTCACCTATCACCTCACCTTTCTGTTGCCCCTGCAGCATGGAGTGCTTCCGCTGTTTCCTCCTGGCTCTTTACTCCTTGCCTTTGACTCATCTAAACTCTTTCATCCATCTTAGCATCACCCTAAGCTCAGACTACCGTAGGAGTCAACACGAGCTTCGGCTCTCACAAGAGCCTCACCTATCACCTCACCTTCTTTCACTTCTTTCCGGCGTCGAGATCCTCCGCCACTTCCTCTATCTCCCTACCGGCACTTATTTGCCCCTTCTTTACTTCCTTACAGCGTTGAGTGCTTCCGCTACCTTTTTACCCCCCCCCCCCCCTTCCATCTCTTCCCTTATCTCCTTATCCTTACGCTACAACACCACAATCCCCTCTCCCTCCAGCTTTAAATTCCTCCACTAATTTTCTCCTTCAGCATCGAGTTTTCTCTGCTAACTGTCTTTCAGCGTTGATTATTCCGCTGCTTTTCTTCCTTCTGCTTAGGCCCTCACTCCTCAAGCTCTAACTCCCGCAGGAGTTCCCAGAGCTTCAACTCCCCGCCGGCCACCTCATACCCTCTCACGCAGGAGTCTTCACCGCCCAAAAAACCTTTACTGACTCCCAGTCCAGTACCTCCTACCCACCCCAGCACTTACTCCCGCAGGAGTGTATCCAAGCCTCGACTCCCGCAGGAGTCAATCCAGCCCCCTCTACGTTCCTGCCTAGACTCCCGCAGGAGTCTATTTCTCTCTGCTCCCGCAGGAGCCTCTCTTTCATAATCTATCAATATTATATCCAGCAGCCGGATAAAGTATCGTTCCATCTGCCTTTTGGGGGGTTCTCTGATACGCAGCTGCTGTCCCGAGCTAACTAAAGGCATTTTTGGGAGTTCTCGAGTTCTACCTGAGCTCAAATTCCCCGTCCGCCTTGCAAGGGGAGGGAGCCCCGGGTTTGAGGATCTTTTGAGCTCAGGGCTTTCTCCCGGGACAGCATGCCAAACAAGCTTTATAATCAATCATCAGTTAAGTGTGAACTCTTGAAGTGGAGTTTATTTATAAACTAATTTCGAGAGGATCACGTGCTTATGATTGCTTGCCCCGCATTATCCAATTGATTATTCACCAATCAGACGAGTCCTAGGCCACTATAAGAGCCCTAGGTTTCATACCACAGACATCTTCGTTTGGAAGAATCCCCCCTTCCACCCTTACTCATCCTCCTTTTCTAAATGGGTGGCATGGTGGCCCAGTGGTTAGCACTGTTGCCTCCAACGCAAGAATGTCTTTGGTTCTGGCCATTAACAAAACCAGCAGACGTTTTTATGCATAGTTTGCACGTTCTCCCCGTGCTCGCGTGGGTTTCCCCCGGGTTCCTCCCACCATCCAAAAACAAGCAACTTAAGTTAATTGACTAATCCAAATTAGCACCATAGTCAGGCTCTTAGCGGGTAGTTATCTCTTAAGAGCAATATCTATATGTTTATTAGCTTCTACAGTAGGGGAGTTCTCGAGTTCTACCAGAGCTCAAACTCCCCTCTCGCCTTGCAACGGGAGGGAGCCCTGGGCTCGAGGATCTTTTGAGCTTAGGGCTCTCTCCCAGGACAGCATGCCAAACAGGCTTTATAATCAATAATCAGCTAAGTGTGAACTCTTGAAAAGAAGTAATGGAGAGCAAGGAAAAATGGAAATGTTTGAATGATTTCCATGGAGTGAAATATGACTGAAGTGTTCTGGGGGCGACTGCTTGTAAAATGAGAGATATGGAAGTTTCACGCAAGTGGTGTAATGGATGGTTCAAGGCAATATCATTTGTGAATAATGTGGGACAGGCGTTGGATGCAGGTCCACTTTTGGTGCCAAGAGCCAAAACTTCTGAAAAAGAAAGCGAGAGAGTCAGCAATTGGATTTTTGCAGCCTGGAACATGTTCGGCAGTCATAATGAATGGTTTTTCGGCTGACGTCCATACAAGGCGTCTTAATAAGGGCATGAGTGACTGTGAGTGCGATGGCCCTTTATTAATGCAATGAATGGTGGCTTCATTATCACAGTGTACGAGGATGCTGGAGGCGGACTATTCGCCTCCCCACAGAATAGCTGCGGCGACTATGGGGTAAAGTTCAAAAAAGGCGGACGAGTGTTGATTTTGGGGTAATGTGAGCATTTGTGGGGGCCTTGGTGAAGCAAACCAATGGCCCTGGTAATAACCGCTGAAACGGACGGAGGGGGTGACGTCAGTAAATAAATTGATGTCTACCAGAGATGAAATTAAGTCAGTGTAGAAAAAGGAACAGCCATTCCATTGCTTAAGGAAGGATATCCATAAGCTGTATTCATTGCGACTGGGTTTAGAGAGTAAATTTGTGTCTTCTAAACCGGGAACTGTGGAAGAGAGCTGAAGGAGGTGAGTAATAAAGGGGTAGCCTTGGGGTATGATGTGCATAGCAAAGTTTAAGTGTCAGAGAATAGATAGGAGTTCACGTTTAGTGCATGTCTGTTTTTTGAGATAAGGAAATTATGCGGGCGTTATTTTCTTTGGGAAGAGATGCTTGAAATTTATTAGAGTCTAGGTTGATGCCCAGAAATTTGATGGAAGTGCTGGGTCCAGACGTTTTTTTCCTTTATGAGGGGAATTCCCAGATCAGCGAAAACCTTTTGCGTGATTACTAGGTGTTTAGCCGGAGGCGACGACGGGGGAGAGATTAGAAAGAAATCGTCTAGGAGGTGGATAAGGTGGATAATGCTTTTGAAAGCATGTCGAAAATTTTGGGGCTACTTTTGCAGCCGAAAGTTAGTTGGACTGCAAAGTAGAATTGTGAGCACCAATGGATGCCAAAATGATGCTAGAAGTCATGATTTGGCATGAATTTGAATGTGGATGTAATGTTGACAAGTGTTGACAAGTGTTGCGACGGGCTATTTTAATGAGGGAAATAGCTTAATCTATATTATGGTAATTAAGTGAGTATTCATCTAATGGAATAGTGCTGTTAATGCTAGGAAAAATAGAATTGTGAGGAGAAGAGAGGTCAATTATCAAGCGTTTTTTACCAGAAAATTTTCTAGTTGCAATGCCTATTGGACTAATATGGGAAACACTAAACGGTGGGACAGGGAATGGTCCGATCATGAAATTATATGGGGAAAAAATGGAACAGATGATGTCGGTGTAACGTGCAAAAGCGATGAAGAATTCTGCAAGAGATAAGGTGTGTGATTGAGTGTTGGAGGATGGTTTGAGTGTGACGGTCAACTTACCGCAATCTAGCTGGTCTTCTGCTGAGGGAGATGTACAGAGATGACAAAAGTACACACATCCGTTACTTAAGTAGAAGTACAGATACTCATGTTTAAAATGACTCTGGCAAAAGTAGAAGTACTGACTACACTTTTGTACTTAAGTAAAAGTAAAGAAGTACCGCCTCAAAAATGCACAAAAGTAAAAAAGTAAAAAGTATCCGTTTCAACCTCAGTCCCAAAGACATGCGGTATAGGCAAATAATAATTCAACAAAATTTGCAGGAGTTTATAAGTGTGTGTGTGTGTGTGTATACTGGGATGCAACTGGAAGGGTATCTGTTGCGTAAAACACATGCAGGAATAATTGACGGTTCATTCTGCTGTGGGAACCCCTGATAAATCAGTGACGAAGCTGAAGGATAGCGAGTGAGATAGGTAGGTAACCATCCTGACGCAAACTCACAGCGTTCAGCATGTAGTTTTGCTGCTGTTAGATCAAAATCAAGAGCTGCTATTCATGTTGATACACTCTGTCTATCTTAAGTAATGACTTACATTTTACACTGAATTCTGTCCAAAATATATAGATTTTTTGTTTTGCTAAAATAAATACTTATTAGATATGACTGCAAAATATTTTTTTGCATTAGGCTAAAGCTGCTTATTCTCTTCAAAGAGTAGCTCACATATATAACCCGCTATTTCAGTGTTTTTTTTAGGTATTGTGGTTATTTTATTTAATGAATAAACATTAATTAAGTTACAGTTTTTCTCAGTCACTTTGGTCCATTTCTCAGATCAGAATTGAAATTTTCAAAACTCCCTGTTCAATCTTCAGATCATCATCATGTCACTTGTGCACATCAGAAAAGCTGTTTCTCTTTATGAACAAGTTGCAAATGCTTTTGTTCATCCATGCAAATGGTTATGTGCAATTCTCTGATGTTTCCTATATTATCAGTTGCTTATGTCATGTTGATCAAAATTATTTTTATCTCTGTTGAATAGACTCACCCCCACAACATTTAATCGTTCAAATGCCTGAACAAGTTGTCTTAATATTTAGTCATAATGCATTTTGGTCCCACTTTATATTGTGTAGCTTATACCTGTGAACTTACATGGTAATTAGATGTGTAAGTAGTATGTAACTACAGTGTATGTACACACGTTTACATAGTATTTACTTTTGTATTACTGGTGTAACTACACTCATGTAACAACCCACTGAATAGTATGTGTAAGTACAAATGTGTAACAGGACATTGGTTACAACACTAGGAAAGTACACATCTGTAACAAGAATTATGTAAGTGCATTGTGTAACAACAATATGTACTTGCAGATGTTACACAATATAAAGTGGGACCTGCATTTTTTACATTTCTTCCAGATGAATCTTGACTTTTTCTAATGAAGGTCTAAAAGAAGGTTGTCCTATGTTCACATTTTTACTTTTGTTTTTTTTTTTTGTGCTATGAGGTGCTCTCTTATCTTTTCTGTATCAGAATGACATGATTTGGCAACTAATTACAGTACAAATAGACAAAATTTTTTTGCCATAGTTTACAGCTGAACAGCCCTCCAGAGTACACAGCTATTGACAACATGACTACTAAGTAATTTGAGTCTTATTCATATACAATGACACAAGGACAAGTCATTCTGACGCCACTGACATGTTCATTGACATGGAAATTTCGTTTTGAGAGATGAACTAAGGATTTTGAGCGGGCTATTAGCTTTTGCAGGTAATCCATGGTGTTTTGCTATTTATACGTGTTGTTTTGAGAAATGCACTTTGGCCTACTGTTTTGCAAATTTCAGTTCTGATCTGAGAAATGTGCCAAAGTGACTGAAAAAACTGTAATACATTTATTCTATGCTAAAAGCAACATACACAGGTAAGACAGGTAACATACACATAAATTGCCCAGTATAATTACCTTTGTTGTTGTATTAAGAAATATGAACTCATCAGAAATAAAGGAAATAAACCGCAATGCATACATTTTTTATAAAGTATTGGATTGTTTTAGTACTAAATGTACTAATCTTTACAAAAAGCCCTATTTTTCGCTGTATTAGATTGAAAGACCAGAGAAAGCCAGTGCAGTATGATCGAAAGTGGACAAAAGGCTTAAGTATTTAAACAGCATGTTTTTGACTGGAATGTGTCTCGTTTTCCTGTGATCCGAACGAGCAAAAGGTGTCTTATTACCGTGTAAACAGGGCAGCATCAGTCATGTTAAATTCGCCAACTCACTCTGTCACATCTGCGTTGTAATCCTAGCCTTTCTCATAGTAACCTTCATGAACTAGCCCATGTACGGTGCACGATAGCCTTGAAAAAGCTGCGCGCTGCAGCATACAGGCGCGCAATGAGGAAAAATAGATTGATTGCATCAAAAATGCATTCATATTGCGCAATGACAAGAAATAATATACGTAGATCGCGCCACCAAACACATAAAAATAAAAGTAACGACCGTTGTTTAAAAAAATGTAAGAAGTAGAAAGTACAGATGTTTATGTAAAAATGTAAGAAGTAAAAGTAAAAAGTTGTCAAAAAAACAAGTAGTGGAGTAAAGTACTGATACTAGAAAAAACTGATACTTTCCATCTCTGGAGGTGTAATGGATGAAAGAAGTGAGATGAGATCCATGTCTGCACCTGAGAGCATTTGGTTGTTAGCTAAGTTGGAATCTGGAGGGGGTTCCATGGCCAGAACATTATGCGGCAGAGGGAGAGGCGTGGCATTGGACAGGGTGAATGTGGGGCATGCAGTGGAAACTGGTGTGGGGACAGTGGAATGTATGACAGATTCAGTGCTGGTGCATGCAAGGGGAAATGTAAAGGAAGGAAAAAAGGGGGGGTTGAGTTGAAAAAGAAGGCAGGTTCGAGGTCATAGGGCGAGAGGTGGAGGGTTGAGAGGAAAAAGAAAAAATTTGATTTTGAGGGAAGGCAAGAGGAACGGAAATGTTAGGATGGAATTGAGAGGCAGAGGTAGAAGGCATGTGTGGGCTGATCTGAGAGCTGGAGGGAGCTGGCAGCCTAAAGAAGGGGGTGGAGCTGGGTTGGGAGAGGAAATAGATAGCGGAGTTATGGTCCTGGTTAAAGTCTTGCTGATGAAAGGTAGGTGACGTAGTTTGGGGTTGCTGGGTTTCCTGGGGGTGTTGTCTTGATGGGGTGTGGCTTGAGACGTGTTTCTGTTTTGATTTTTTTTTCCAGGTTGTGAACGGAAAGGTTGTGGGTAAGGAATATGGTGAGAACTGGATTTCCGGGTGGCTGGTCTGGCGGACGGGCTGAGTGAAGGGTGAGAGTTGTTGTTGTTGAAGTAGTAATAGTAGAAGTAGTTAGGTAGCTGGCTGTAACAGAGTGGTCTTCAAAACGAAGTTGGCTGTGATATGGAACTTAGGGTATTTATAGTGACTTAGGAATCATCTGATTGGTGAATCATGAATTGGCTAATGCATGACCAGCTGTGTTCAATCATAAGCACGTGATCCTCTCGAAATTAGTTTATAAATGAACTTCATATCAGATCTAAAGAATGACAAGGACAAACCTGAAAGAGGAACCCGAACACTTTATTGATGCTTCTCTCTGACTGGTGGGGTTTGCTGTATATGATCATATGTAAAAAAAAAAAAAAGCCTTCACAAATTCTGGTATAAACCTAGAATTCTGGACCAATGTAACAACTGCCATGCACACAAACTCAGGCCTGTTCCTCTTTCGTCACCCCTCATTTAATCTGTTCAAAGTTCCTCTGTGGTACACAAGTTCTGGGTGTGGCACATGCTCATTAGCACCCATGCCACCAGCCTCAATCTGTTCCCATGTTTCTGAGGCCACACCCCCGCCCTTGTGACATACTGTACCCCAGGACACTCCATGACTGTGCTTAAACCCCAAAAATGAGGCAGAAAGACATAGAAAGACAGAGGAGAGAGAGAAAAAAGTAAGAGAAAAAAAATAGGTTGGGTTCTCCAAACACACTGCCACCTTGTCCTCAAGCATCTGAGAGATCTTTGTCAGTGGTGCTCATTTTTTTGGAGATGGAGGCCCAAGGATTATAGGGTCATGAAAACCCCTTCTCTCAGCAGGGTGTTTTCACACCTCTAGTTTGAAAAAAATCAGGAAAGTGGGTGAGTCCCACTTTCGTACATTTGCATAGTGGCAACACAAACACAGATGAAAGATGGGCAGTGATCTGAAGGCATCTGAATGTTGTAGTGATATTATTATAAACTTAGTAACTTTGTTCATTTTGACTAAGGTATGTCTTCAAAAATGAAAGAGTACTGTTGATGATACTAATTAACTTTCCCATATGAATAAGCATAAACAAAGAATAATAATCACACACTTACCAAATCTGTAGAGACATGACAATCAACACAAACTGGAACCTTTTTTTGAAAGGATGCATGTGGCAAATCCGGATTTCACCATTTCAAAGTTTAAAAAGCTCTTGGGTAAAAAATGTTCCTTATAAACAATTTTTTCTTGCATGTTAGCAGAGCAGTGTAAGGCCCAGTTTACACTAACACGTTTTAGTTTTAAAACGCATACATTTTGCTACGGCTATGCCTACTGTCCACACTACCCCAAAGTTTTTGACCCTGAAAACGGAGAGTTTTGAAAATGCTGAAGAGGCTGTTTTCATTTTAAAACACTGATGCTCTCTGTCTCTATGCATGAAGGAAAACAAAGATATCTGAAATTAAAGGCGTGGGTGAAAGTTAACAAGGCCAGACTTGAATCCTTCTCAAGTTTGATAAGAAGAACGAACTCCAGAGGACACGTCAGGTAAATCTTCCAATGTAACGGCAGTGTATTTTTATAACGTCATTCACATCACCCTGGCTATGTTTCACTATTTTAACAATAAAACGAAAACATGATTTTAAAATCTCTTTTAATTTTAATATTAACAACTTAAACCTAACAGATACCAAAATGTCAATGCATTGTGTACATTGTGATCAAGCCTAATAGTTAAAATAACTGCCTTCTTTCGTTTTCATTGAAAAATATGAAACATTCTTAAAACAAGGCTTAACTGTGTGGTTTTGGCAATATGTGCTTAATGTTAGGCTATATGCATACAATAAAGATTATCAGAGAAAATGCATTGTGAAATATGAAATAGCACTCTTGCTGAATATCAGTTTTAATAATCAGTAATGGCCATTTAAAAAGCATAAATGCAAGTTACCTGAAAAAAAAAAAGAAGTTACCTGAGAACAAGTAGTCTAATAGTTTCAAAAAACAGAGTCGTTAGATATACAAAAGATGGATTATTTTGCTTATTTAACAACTATAGAAAGATGAGGTCCAAAATGGACTGGTCGACTTTCGGTTGCTCTCAGCAAGTGCGAGCAAAGCTCTCACTAACTGCCTGGAGCTCAGATGTCTGAATACATTGAAGCAACTGTCAGCGCATGCCAGAGTGCGTGTATGAGACAAAGAGCTTTTCAGAAATGCTAGACGAAGTGAAGTTTTTTTATAAGCTAATTTAGAGAGGATCACGTGATTATGATTGAACACGGCTGGTCATGCATTAACCATGTATGACCAACCAATCAGACGATCCCTAACCCACTATAAAGAGCCAGGGTTTCTTAATACAGTCATCTTTGATTTGAAGAACACACTGCTAGGCACCAGCTACTGCTACAACAACAACAACAACAACAACAACAACAACAACAACAAAGCCTAAACTCTCAAGAAGCCGCTCTCCCAGCGTTACATCAGTGGTAACGTACACAGCATGCTCCAAAGGGAAGCCTCGCCAAGAAATAACCACTCTCCAACAAAGACTAAACATTTTATAAACCTTTGAAAGACGAGACTAGCGCAAATAGGATAAGTTATACAAAAGAACTCACCTCTAAAACATTCCGCCTGTCCACAGATCCATATCCTCCTAATAGCATGAAGTCATTCAATTGCAAAGTCATTTAATAGTCAAAATGGCCGCCGGCTTTTTGATTGACACTTCTTTGAGCCAATAGCTGAAAGTGAAGCATCACCATCCAATGAGCTCAAAAAACTCGAGATGGTCCCGCCCTCTCTCTTGAGAGATTAAGAATGGACTCCGAATTTGTGAATGAACTGGGCTAGATATGCTTGTGATTTTCAATCACATTAAGATTTCAAAGTTAAGCCGCAGTCACACTAGAGTTTGAGCTTGCGAAATTCTGTCGTACGGCGCTGCGAAAAGGGGCAGGATTAAACAAGATGATTAGACATTAAAAAAGCGATCGATCGATCGATCGCTCCATGTTTTAAATATCTGTCCAGATATTTCATGTTATTTCATGTTTTGATCCTGGATTGGTCTCACGCAGTCAAGTGATGCGATTTCGCAGGTCAGAGTTCACCAAGCTTGAACTTTGCACCGCAGCAACCTGCGAAACTCGACGCATGACCCTGCGTTTCCGGACTGACGCATTCGCGTGCGAATGAATGGAAGTTTATGGAGAGGAAAGTCCAGTGTGACCGCGGCTTTATTCATGGATTTAAGTAAAGCTCATAACTAACATTCCTTTCACACAGTTTCTACTAAGTGGTGATATCGCTTTTAAGTTCAGGTTTTGATGTTGGCAGTTGACATATTCATAAATAAATAAAATAAATAAATAAACAAACAAATAAATAAAAAATAAATATATTTTATAATAAATAAATACTCTGCCCCATCCGACAGCCATTTAACTTCTGAAAAGAGTATTACCCAGCTAGTGAAACATTGAACACATTAAGCATAGAAGTCCAATCGTAATACGTCACAGTAACTCATGTCCACACACAAGTGTCATATGTAAGTTTATATAGGCAAGTCAGTTAGATGTGAAAAACGGCAAAGTATCAAACTTCTCGCTTTGACGGATATGAATGGGAGGAAGACATTTCTTACATTTCTAATCGTTCATCCATTGACTAGGCGTTAGATACATTTACATAAATTTCTATATCAGTAAGGGGTTTAAACTCCATCCACTATCACTACACCTACTCAGTCTTCAAGAGGTATTTCCATGACCACCAGACAAGCCACGCCCCACATCTTCAGCTCTCCATCTATCTGCCATAACTTGGAGGGACGAATGCCACCCTCTACTATCCTTGCACATTGCATCAATGAAGCTCTCGTACTATGCATTAACAAAAGGCACTTCCATTCACAGTCGCCCATGCCCTTATTAAGACGCCTCGCATGGATATCAGCTAAAACTATTTATTATGTTCTGCCGTGTATGTACCATGTTGTAAAAAAAAAAAAAAAAAAAAAGTCATTTCTCATTCTCTCTTGTTTCTCTCATTCCAGACATCATGACAACCGACTCTAGAAGCTGACCCTCATCCAACCAATTACCTGAGCTAAATAATCACCCTGATGTAGCAAAATTTGCTCAGTTTATGAATATTAATGATCAATAATAACGAGTTATTATTAATTATTAATATTCTGCATTAACTTACAGTCAATTTGACTAAATAAATGTAACAATAACTTCGCCAGCTCGTCTGAGCAGACTCAGTAATTATTCACTTATTTAGAAAGGGAATTATAACTACTTCTTGTGAAGTAGATTAATCGTTTACCAAGTTTTGGTAAACTTAAATCAGCATGTAGCGAAATCTATCATTTAAGTGACTTTTTCTGTGAGGCAAAATAAAGACAATCCAGCGGGATTATAGCGTGATTTATTTACTAATCTAAACATATAACGAACAAACGTACACTGAATATACCTATATATATCACACAGAAACAGGAAAGCGAGGAAATATAGAACTTAGGTAAAGAATAACAAATTTCGCTCAGTTCAACCACACATATAGAGAATCACCAGTTGATCATAAAACACCTTAAAAGGGGCACAGCTTAAAACGCATATGGAGAAATATACTTGCATTCACTCTCTCTCGTGTCGTGCGAGTTTTTCTTGATGCGTGAGGATGTCAGAGATCCTGTAGGAGTCTTTGTGTCCTGCTCAACTTTGTGGTCTAAGTTGGAGGGTCCCACGAGGCGCGAGATTAAACTGAGTTCAAATGTCGGAAAAGAAAGAAAACGAGGACAGAAAAGATTCTCTGCGGAGGCGTTCTGCCGGATGGTTTCTGCCCCGTTTTCGGGGAGCAGATAGGTTTTAACTATGGGTCAAGTCACACCCACTTTCTACTGACTGACCAACAGTTTTATGGCAAAGTTTTGAGCAGGAGATTCTCTTTGTCTCTGGACTGCTGATATGCATAATGAGGATCCTCCCTGAACATGCAGATGGACTTTAACTTTGAGCATTAAAGAATGCAAGCCGTATAAGTTATTATAATGTACTCAGCATCATTCGCTGAAAAATAGCAGGAAAAACGTAATGATACTAAACACGACACACTAAACACACATTAGATAGCATCTAGGCATTTCTATCCTATATAAGGTATCAAAAGGACTTTTATGAGGGCATGCATATACTATTTTAACTACTTTTGCTATAGGGCAGATCATATAGATTGTAAACACACATTACATATAATTTTGAGTGAGTTTTGAGTTCTTTTGAATCTGGAGAGGGTTTTGGAATGTGATCGGGTTTGCAAAAGCTGGAAGGAGGGGATTTGCTCCCTGTTTCCCCCCCTTTTTACCATCTGCAACATAGATTAAACAGCAGCAATAGGTCCCCAGCGTCCACTAAACATCCTGGGGTAAACAAGGTGTCCTGCACAGCCAAAGTTTGCGCCAGCCCCCCTGGCACCTATGGTTATAAATGTCACACCACTAAGAAATATGATGGTTTTCGAAGGAGCCTAGTTCTTCAGCTGCGGCCCATATGTAACAGATCCCCTCTTTCCGGACAATGAGGTTAGAAGAAAACCTTGTTGATCGGAACTGAAAACTTAGCATCCTGGTCGGGTCGGAGATGATCTTCCGTTGCTCTATATCTTTGGGCCGTCTGGTCGGGGCTTCATCTCAACCATCGTCTGTGTAGCTTCTTTGGGTTCCTTTCCTTTTCGCTGAAAGGCTCGCGGTAGGGCAGCTGTGCACTTGTTCACTGATTCTTGCATCTTTTGGGCCTGTTTAAACAGGATGAATGTCAGGACCAATGTTAATGCATAGCCTCCTACCGTTGAGAGGCACAGAGCTGTGTCAGCTGCTGTCCAAGACCGCGTGATGGGTGACCGGAGTTTTGAGGTTGTTTGAGACAAGGACTGGAGGGCGGCATCGACGGGGCTGACATCGATTAGTTGCGTCCCCTCCTCTTCAATCTGTTGCTCCATGTTCCGGTCCATGGTGAAGTTATGGTCCTTGAAGAAAGGAGTGTGGGGACGATGCAGACACCAATAACTGAGTCGACACCTGTGATCAGAATCACCTTGATCGAGAGCCGTTTTTGGTCTCTGACCAAAATCAGAAGGTCAGGCCACATTTTTGCAGTAGAGCAGGAAGCGGATGCCTTGAGGCTATCGGACTCGTGAAATGTCATCGGACCCACTATCCTGACCAAGTTAACTCAAGACGAACGGGTAACTGATCACGAGTACACAATTTTCTTAACAAAGAGCTCGTGTTTGACCTTAGGAAATGGGGTTTTCAAGCCCCCATGCAAGACAGAAAATTGACTGACTTTGGTCCAAAACAGAGAATCAAAATCCTCTCTGAAATTTAAAACTATCATCAAACATTAAAGTTCATCAGATCATCCTCAAAACGATGATAGCAGACTTTTAATGAAATGTAATGTTATTGCTCTTGTATAACACCCGAATCCTGTATATGTTAAGAATGCATTAATCATGGATAACCCATTATGCTTTGAGTTATTACAAACGTACCATTAAGTGTATGTTATTTGAGATGAATGAGTGAAATCCTTTCCCTTTCTTTCATTCCTTTTTAATTATAGATATGTAAAATGTATCATGTTCATAGTATGCTTAATGCTATATGTCTGAGCACCACAGCTCATGTGAGTGAGTCACACCAAAGCTCCTTGTGCTACGGACAATGCCTTATTCATCCAGCTCTATTAGGGGCCGGAAACATTGGGTGATAAACCATCTCCCCAAGACATTCGAGGGGCAGAGAGGCGAGGGGCGAAAGGCAGCGAAGCAGCAGCAACTGTTGTGAGTTGAGGACAACTCTTTTCCGGGTCCAGTCCAGCTGGACTTGGACATTAAGATGGGTTGAGGACCAGCCTCAAACTTCCCCATCTTCCGTTTACTCTTCTTTCTTTCCTTTACGGCGAGAGGCGAGGGGCAGAGAGGCGAGGGGCGAAAGGCAGCGAAGCAGCAGCAGCTGTCCAGGACAACTCTTCTCCGGGTCCAGTCCAGCTGGACTTGGACATTAAGATGGGTTGAGACCAGCCCTCAAACTTCCCCATCTCCCGTTTACTCTTCTCTCTTTCTTTCCGTCAAGAGTCTGTAGTTAAGTTGCGTCGCGAAACCCGTCAACACGACAACAGTTTGGCCGTCTCCAACTTAAACTACTGGACTTCACTTCAGCCTCAGAGACGTCACTTCAACGACCAAACCAACCACCAGCGAACTCGGGTGGGAGTCCAGCTCCACAGAGGGACTTCCCCCACATCACTAAGGAACGCAAGTACATCTCCAGATCCATTGCTGAACTGGTGTATGATCTGCTAATCTGTTAAATGATAGATAACCCTGTCTAAGACACAGTAAAGGTTGAATTGATTATTTGGTTCGCTTGGTTAGGTTTTACATCTTGAGGTTTTACATCACATCTCTCCTAACTCTCTTTCCTTCTATTCCTTGTCTGCAACCAGTATGAATGCGTGTGTGTATGTGTGTTTTGTTAGTTTTGTTTTGTAGTCATAAAGTCTCTTTTGTATTGAAAGGAAAGTGACCTGTGTATACTTGTTAATCTAATTCCTTATACCTAGATCTTGTTACCCTGCTTAAATATTAAAGTGTTTTACTTTAGTTCGAATAGTAATATTCATTTTTGAGTCAACAGCCCTGTCTGTTCAAACGAGCGCTGGACGAGTCGTTTGTTCAGTTCAAGAGAGTCGATTCTTTTGGAGCCGCTTTAAGTTCTGTTATATTCCCTTTGAGCTAATTTAAAGTTAACGCACTACATAATTGTGTATTACGTGTGCGAGGCCCTACAGGTGGGATTTCCAGATCGGATTGGTATTCTTCCTTGGACAAGTGGTAAAGTGCCAGGTCATCGAGATGGAGGATAGCTCCCTTCGGCACTTGGATCCACATGTTTTGGCCCGGTAAGCTGATACGTGTGGCGGTGTCATGTTGGTCGTACGTTAGAGTGGCCGTACGGGCAGATGTGCTGACCAGCCATTGGTTGCCCACGATCTCAGCCTGGGTGTCCGTGACCTGAGATCGAGATCTAGCATCTGCCGGGCAGCGAGTGTTCTTAGTCATGGGCTGTAGGCCACAAATTCCTTTAGTGTTGTCACGCAGGAAAGGCTTACTGGGGCAGAGGTAGTGAATGTCTTTGGTCAGGATGCACATGCGCAGGTTGGGGGAAAGGTACAGTTGCTCATTGTTGTCGTGGTAAGCTACCACGTCGGGTGTGCGCAGTCTGATATGTGTGTTCCCTTGCCAGAATCCAACGTTGACAACGTCCTTGAGTCGGTAGACATTGTTGGCCTCAACAAGTGGTAAATTAAGGGTCGACGTATAATGGGATGGCGCTTCCTAAAGAGTAGGCAAGGTGGACCTGGAGGGTATCTGTCGGCCCTAGGGGTGGCGGAGTCTAAAGCCGTCTGTACAAGGCTTAAAGGCACTAGATAAGGTGGAATTCTGCCCATAACCAAGCTGTCAATAGAGGAGCTCACTTCACCACCATGTCAGACATCAGGGCAGTGACTAGTTGTGTGTGGGCAAAGTCACTTTGGAGAACCGAGAATAACTGTTTCATGGAAGCCACAGTTCGGTTAAGTAGGATGCTGTGGGTATTGAGTATCACCACCGTGCCCTTTAGTGTCCGGCCAAGGGTTTGGAGCGTGTCGCTCTGTGTGGCCAGCTGTTCCCTTAGTTGGGGTATTTCCTCTTGAATCTCACTCACATGTCGGGGGACTGTGGCAAGGTTCACCGCATTAAAAGAGGTGACCCCTATGTTGAACAGGGTTCCGACGGCTGCCGCGGCTCCCAGTATGGCTCCTAAGAATCGTTTGGGTCGTGAGCCATGCCCTCCCAGCTCGGCTTGGGTGACTGTCATCTTCTGCAACTGAGTAAGCATGTGTCGGGTGTCTGACTCTGCATGTATGAGGGCATTTTCTGTCCATCTGGCCCCGGCCCAACTCTGATGAGTGGTTTCTCGTGAGGAGTGTGCTTTGTAGACGTTGCGGGGGTCGAGCCGTACGTACACTTTCTGAGTGTAGGCTCTGCAGTTGGTCATCAGGAGTCCAGGTTGCTCCCTCAACACAATGCCTGATGGGGGTCCAGGTGACAGTAAGTCGGGTTGCCGTTGTCCTCTGGTGAGGCAAAAACACAGTATCATAGCCCACAGCAGCATCCTGCGTAGGAGAGAGAATAAAGGGGGAAGAAGGAGAGAAAAAGCAGTAGGTCAGTGAGGCTGTCCCTGTTTGGAACTTTCACTTGTGCAACCGGCTGGGAGGTTGGGTTAGCTTCATTTCCACCCCCTCTTTCTTGGCCGGTGGGTTAAATGTCTCTTAATTTGGTTACGATGGACCCATTTAAATATTGGCTCTCTCTGTCCTCCTCTTCTCAATTTTTATCCGGTAGGCCACCGGGGAGAGTTTATAAAACTATCATCATAGGGTCCTGTCCAGTGTGGCAGGAGCTTTTTGGATAACTAACCGGCGGGAGGTTGCTTGAGGTGGCTGGGCAAAATTATAATACCAGACTTTGTCACCCACATCCAGTTCTTTGTGTGAGGCTTTCCGGTCGTAGTAGTCTTTTCGACCCTCTGCACACTTCTGAAGTTGTTGTTGGGGCGAAAGCAAATGTCCTCCTCAGATGTCTGTGAAGTTCATCTAGGTACTTATGTGTGGTGTAGGCCGTGATGAGGTTTGAATCTCCTGGTTGGTACAACAGGTTGCAGTGGCCAGTTGTCATCTGTCGCCCAGTCATGAGTTCGAATGGCGACACTTTAGTTTGACTCATGTGGTGTGGATCTAATTGCCATGAGCACTAATGGGAGTTTGATGTCCCAGTCCTTTTGGTTAGCAGCCACATATTTCCTCAGCATGCTCACTACCGTCCTGTTGGTCCTTTCCACTTGGCCTGACGAGATGGGATGATGACTGATGTGCAGTTGGGCGTGTACGCCCAGGAGTCTCCAAACCTCTTGGATGATCTCAGCCGTGAAGTGGGTGCAACGGTCTGAGTCAACTCTCCATGGCAGTCCAAACGGGAGAAGATGTGATTCATCAACAGATATGCCGTGGTCTGGGCTGTGTCGTTGGTTACCTGGGAGACACTCTACCCACTTGGTGAATTGGCATACGACTGTGAGAAAACTATTGTTTACCCCTTGTAGATCGGGGGAAAAAGGTCCCACCAATCCATTTGGGATATCTGACCATGGGAAGGTGGTTCCCCGGCGTTGCAGTGTGATGCTCTGGTGAATCAGGGTTTGATGGTTGGAAACTGGCAGCACACTAAGCAGGTCTTGACATACTCTGTCACATCTTGACGCATACTGGGCCAGTATGCCACTTGCCTTCAGTGTCTCGTACGTGGCCTTCGTGCCATGGTGACTGAGTATGGTGCGTCATGGGCATACATTAACATTACCCCCCTCTGGCTCTGAGGGATCACTAGATTTGGAGAGCAGTGAGGTCATCAGGGACAAACAATAGAATGCCACAGTTCACACGCAATGTGTCTTTGACACATAGAGTCTTTTCAAGTCGGTGTGCTGCAGTTTGGGTCAGACAGGAGGATTGGGTGGCTGGAGGGGTCTGAGAGGTGGCTCAAATAGTCTGAATTGAAGAGTTCAGCCACTTGCATTATCCGCAATGTCATTGTAGACACTTGTGGAGCCAGTGATATTTGTTGTGGCAGACGGTGTTTGGATGTTGCAGCTTGTTGGCTGCGCATGATTGCTGCCACTTCTGGTAGTGGTCTTGGTTGGGTGGTGACAATGGTTCACCATGTAGTGCACCCCTTTTGCAAGGGCATCTGTTTGATCGTTCAGGTCCTGTCAGGGCCTGGAAGTTTGGATGTCCTCTTTTACCTTTTTCCAGTAAACGACCATTTGTGTTGTCGGTGATGTGATCGCCGCTTGGAAAAGGTGTTGGTGTTTCACAGGCTTGTGGTTGCGGTTTTGAAGCCATTTTGGTTTCCACCCTAATAGGTGGCACGTAAAACTGAGTCTGGCATAGTTGGAGTCTGTGCAGTAAGGAGCTCCCTGATATTGTGGGCTGCTGCGATTTGAAGGGCTATAAGGATGGCTGCTATTTCTGCATACTGCGATGATTGGGGCCCCAGCATGTAGTGTTGCGGTGCACAAGGCTGGTCGTTGAGCCATAGGATTCCTGCCCCTGCTTTGAGGGTGCCCTCGTGGTTGTAGGAGCATCTGTCGACATAGGCTGTGGGCAGACCTTGGCACGCATTCTCATCAAAGTACTTATGACAGGTTGGCTGAGGTGGCTGGGGTTCATCCACTATAGGCGTTGCGGACGGCCTGTCAGTTGTACAGTCTTGGCAAGCGGCCAGACCGTTGCCCAGTGTGGATTTGTGATTTAAGTTGTAACGTGTTTCAATGCAGCGGCCCTGGAGGGCCATCAGCCACGTGGCTATACGGGCGTTAGTCACTATGCCATC
The DNA here is from genome assembly GCA_903798195.1 of Danio kyathit. Classification (NCBI taxonomy): domain Eukaryota; kingdom Metazoa; phylum Chordata; class Actinopteri; order Cypriniformes; family Danionidae; genus Danio; species Danio kyathit. Next base: position 18,184,882 of record LR812533.1, on the reverse strand, counting down.
CCGGATGCGCTGACTGTTCAGGAACATGACAGGTTGGTGGCAGGTCTCTATAATGACTTTCTGTGCTCCGATGTAGTTGGAGAATCGCTGAATGGCCCATACTGTGCAGAGCAATGCTTTTTCACAGTCGGAGTATTTGCATTCTGGTGCGAGTAGTGTCTCTCTTGTCTTGGTCGTGAAGCTGGTAGAGACCAGCACTGAGACAGTAGTTGGAGAATCCAGCTTCTAAGTGGAACTCTTTTTGTGGGTCAGGTAAGCCAGACATGTGCTCTGCACAGACATTGTTTTAATTCAAGCCATGGGCCAGCTGTTGAGCTTCTGTCCAACAAAAGGGCAATCCTTTTTCAAACAGAGTGGTCAAGGGTCTAGCGATGTCTGAATAGTTCTCTATGAAGTGTCTGGAGTAGTTGCACACACCTAGGAAGCTTCTCAGTTCTGAGACATTGCTGGGTGACTTAATGTTTTGGATCGCTTGGATTCGGCTGGTCTGAGGTTCGATGCCTCGTGGCCCGATAAGCAGACCCACATAGTTGACTTTGGTCTTACACCACTGTCCCTTGTGTAGGGCAATCTTCGCGCCAGCGGTGGTCAGCTGGTGTAAGACATGGTCTATCTCCTTTAAGTGGTCAGACACAATGGTACTTTTGATGAGGATGTCATCCACATAGATGAGGTTGCCTCTCACCCTAGCATCAGGACATGCTTTGTTCAGGAAGATGTTGAATTCGGCTGGTGAGTTGGCATAGCCGAACGGGCACCTCGTGAATGTGTATTGCCTGTTGCTGAAGGTGAAAGCTAGCTTATGCTGGTCATTTAGATGGACAGGTATCGTCCAGAAGCCAGAGGCCACATCAAGCGATGAGAAGATGGTTGCTCCTTGAATTCTGGGTATTTCCTGTTCCAGTTGTGTCATCGGCCATCGTGACAATGGTACTTGCTTATTTAGCTTTCTATAGTCTATAGTCAGGCGCCACTTGCCGTTCGGCTTGAGGACAGGCCAGATGGGTGCTGAGTAGGTGCTGTTGCATGGACAGATGATGATCTTTTACAGCATGGAGTTGATTATTTCCTGTACAGGTTCGTGTGAAGCAATGGGAATTTTGTACTGCTTAACGAACGTGGGGGGCGCATTCGGAGGTGTAGGAATGCGTACCATGTGGAGGTCTGTAAGACCGCAGTCTAAAGAGTCTTTAGCAAAGGCAACCTTGTATTTATACAGGATTTGTCGGAGTTCCTGTTGGTCAACATCATCCTGCATGGCATCGGCGCCGTCCAGGATTTGCTGGACTTGCATCTCGAACCCGGAGTACGGTTCATCCATCGTCGCATCCTTCACCCCTTTTGTAGAGGAAAGTGTCATGTTTCCACCCATCTCAGTGATGGGGTGATGAGTGACGGGTGTACACGGCAAGGTGTTGGTCCTCAGTGAGCTCACTTCTGCATACCTGTTCTTTGTTTACTGGCAAGACAGAGTTGAGTGTGATGAGCTTGAAAGGAGCAGTAATAGACTGTATTTTCTAAGCTCCCCTCTGGTATCAGTGCATGTGGGATGGGGCCAATGTTTGGCACGGAGAGTTCAAAGTCATGGAAATCATAGCTGACCAACCATCCCATCCGGTAGTCTTTGGGGATTTGGATGTCAGTTGCCATGCAGTTATTAAACAGGACATATACCGTTCGTGAGGACAGTTCAAGGAAGGGTGTAGCTTCCAGGGTGAGGCCCAGTTCTAGACATTCTGTGCTAGTTGGAAGAAACCCAGTGTGTGGTTTAGAGTTTGGCCCCTTCGTATGTTGAGCCGTATAGAGCACCCTTTTGTATAGGCTGGCACAACAGACTCTTGTTCGCTGATGAGAGTACAGACCTCTGGAATGGTCTGGCCTGAGCAGAGATTCTCAAGGGTAACAGCCATAGCCGTTGGTGGTGAAGTTGTTGGTGCCCATATCAGGCTCGTTAAGGGTGTCTACACATGCTCTGAGACGAATCAGGATATCAGCTCCGATGTAAACATCATGTGGCAAGACTGGTAGAATCAGGGAAGCAATGGTGTTAACTGTCTGCCCATTCCAATTCAAGTTCAACGCACAGATGCCTTTTGCAGTTGTCATATGTGTCAGTTCAGCATTTAGGGGATATCGCGTGCGCTTGTTTGCTGCAAGCAGGTCGGGGATGCGTTTAGACAGAGTGTTAAAAAAAGCGAGGCTGATGGCTGAGTTGTCTGCCCATAATGCCAGTACAGCTTTAGTCACAGTCAGGTCATTCAACATTAAGCCTCTTGAGACCTGGGGGCAGAAAGAGTTGGGGTCATTGGCCGGTTGAAGGCTGCAGAGTAGCGACCTTGACCCCGTCTCTGTTATTGAGCCTGGATTCTCGTGGTTTCCCGCGACCTTGGTGACCTGACAGTCTGTTGGGGTTGACCTGGTGGACTGGAGGGGAAGGGGTTCTCGCACTTGGGCCCAGATTTTGAGGTGTTTAAAGTCCAAAAGGGTTCAAAACGATCCAGCAGATCTTTAACCAATCAGCAGCGGGTATGTGTCCATTGGTGATATGTACACTGGGTGCACTGCAGTCATGGGGCCAATGGTTAATTGAATGGGAGCAAAATATTCAAGTTGGACCTCACTTTGGCTGTATGATTGCACGTTCAGCCTGCATTGTTGGCATTTAAGTGTTCGGTTTAGTCTCTGAGCCCTTGCTTTGAGTTGCTCGAACAGAGAAAATGACATTAATGTGAGGTCTGCCCCCGTGTCGACCAGTGCTTCGAGCCTTACTTACTTCCATCTCCAAGGTTACGGCCAAGTACAACTTCCTCGCCACGCCCCTTTCAATCAGGTCCCCCCAGAGTTGAGGTACAGGGGCCTGAGCAGTTACTTGTAGGCAGGTGGGGCTTGCAGGATGTGGCTCAGAAGGTGAGCAGACAACTAGAACGGCGCTTCGGGTACCTCAGGTTGCATGCACGGTGTTGCTGGCAGTGGCTGGAGGGGAAAGTGTGGTGGGTTGTTGGATACAAAGGGATTTGAGTCTCTGGTTTGTGGACTTGCAGGAATCTGTGGGGATGGAGCGGAAGGAAGGTTTTCAGGGGGAAGTAATGGTTTTGTCCTCGCCCCTAGTCATAAGGAGTCTGACTTGTCGTCTTTCTTTTCCTGGTAGGGCCACTTTTGGAGGAATTCCTTCAGGATCTTCAGCAGTTCTGCTGTTTCTGATGCCACTGTGCTGTCCTTTTGAGTTGAATTGTCAAACTTGGCTTTGTCTGGCATGTAACGAGCTGGATTCTGACTGCTTGAGTTTCTGGTTACTGCAGGCCGGCCATTTCTTGGTTGCTGATAGGCTCCCTTTGGAGCTCCGCCTTTTGGGTTGTTTGTAGAACGTGGCCTGTCTCAGTGTACCTCTGTGTGTCCCGTCTGGTGTTTGGGACGCGCACCTTCATGACGATACTGTCCTCTGCTGAAGGAGAAAGGCCTTGACTCTCGGTTGAAAGTCTTGCTGCTGGGAAACTGTTGTGTGCCTTCTAAAGCCAGCTCTGGATGGGACTCTGAGACAGGGTAGATTGTGGGTGTTTTGGCAGTCTTTTCGGGAGTAGTTCTTTGCTTCAAATAGGCTTTATGAGCTAAATCCCGCAGCTGTTGGGTGGTCAGTGTGTGAGGACAGGCCATTACCCCCAAGTGCTGACTCACCGCAGAATGCAGGTTTCTGAGGAAGAGGGCCTTGAAGTTGAAATCCTCCTCCATCCCGGGCTCATTTCTTGTCCCGAAATAGGCTTGGCGTAGTCGGCCGTAGTATGCCTGTGGGGTCTCTTGCCTGTTCTGCTTGAGATCCATGGCAACAATCAATCCCTGTTCTGACTCGGCGTCAGAAAACTCTCTAGTCAGGGCTTGTCGCAGCTGCTGGTAATCTGCTTTGATGGCGCTGGGCTGCCGATCCAGGAAGCTTCTCACCTCACGGCTTGAAGTAATTCTTAGCAGATATAATTTGTCACGTGTGGTGGCACTTGGCCTCGTTTGTAAGTAAAAGTCAATGTCTTGTAAATAGGAGTGCACATCGTTGCCTCCCGCAGGGTGTGGGGTAAAAGTTGGAATGTTCCTGGCCAGCTTGTCCAGATCCTTTGTTGCTAGGCTGTGTCGGTCGTCGACGTTTTCATGGGCAGAGTCCCTATCCCTTGTCACTGATGGGTGTTCGGGGGTGCTGGCTGGTGAGGCTTTCGGAAACGGGCTTTCACCCCCTCTCTGGACTGTAAGGTCTTGGCCGGGAGGCTGGTCGAGGGGCACTGCCTCTTTCGAGTCGTCTTGTAGGCTGTAAGAATGTGACAGTTCTAGGTGAACTTTGTCAAGGTCATCTTTTAGAGAGTCTCTTTGTTGGGTTATCTGTTGAATTTCTGCTCGGGCCCTTTGCAAGTGGCCTTCAGAGGCCTTGGCCCGAGCATCTCTGTCTTTCAGTTTAGTCTCTGCTCTTTGCAATAGTGTTTCGGCTTCTTGCAGCCTTACACTCAGTTCATCTCTGGCTTCTTTCTCTGCGTCCTGTGTCTGCTTGGAGCTCCATCAGGGCATCCTGTAGTTTGTCCACTTGCTCCTGAAGGTCGGCATCTTTTCCTCTCATCGTCGCACATGCGTCCTGGGCCTCTTTGGCCTGGTGCTCCAGTTGATTGAAGTCTCTCTCGATGGATCTGGCCTGTGCGAGGGTGAGGTGTGCGAGGGTCCCGGTGAGTTGAGCCAGCTCCTTGCTGCTGTAGCTTTGGGCCGGGTCGTTCGCCATCAGTTGATCCATGCGGGCATCCAGCTGTTCTCTGCTCAGCGGTTGCAGCTCCGTGGCATAGTCAGGCAGGAGGGTATGAGTTACGGCACTTAACCAGGCCTCAAGTTGGTCCCAGTGAGCGGCGGGGCTGGATGAGCGAGACATACTGGATCGCTGGGGTGAGACAGAGAGAGCACAAGAGAGGGAGAGAGCCAATGCAAGTTTGGGTAAAGTTCAGTAATTTATAAACGTGGTGTCATCAGCTAGGGGAAATTGTGGGCCGCTCGCTGGTTCTCTTAGAACCCGAGGGGGCCGGATATTGTGGTGTCGAACTAGGGTGCCTAGATGATAATTGATATGTAAATAATGGCCTCAAGGCTCAATCATGCGTTAGGCTTTGCTGGTTATCAATCAATTATTTAGATCACCCTGGTGATTCTCAGTAGTGTGGTCTCTGAGCAGGTCACAGTAAAGAAAATAACTGAAATAAAATAAACAGTAACTCAAAATAATAATGATAAGCTAAACAAAATAACCTAGCACTCGACTAAGCGAGTGTACAGAGAAACATGAAAAACTCAGATAAATAAATAAAATTATAATAATGAATTTAAAAAAAAAAATTAGACGGGGTAGAGAGAGAGAGAGAGAGTAGCAAAACCTAATTATGTCTAGAATAGAGGTTCTGTAGAGGTTCTATAGTCCTATTGTGGTTCAGGTTCAGACTAGGCTTTACATGCTACTTGGGCTTGGTGGTGAGTTAAAGGGCATCCAGATGAAAATCGTAAGGATGAGCTATCTGGCTAGACTTTCCCCAACGCCTACTGCAGTCACTATCAGATCACTTGCCCGGACTGCAACCAGATGCAAACAGTATAGGCTTTTGGCACAATACGTAACACTCAATGAAGTCGCCGACCGCCCGGCCCGATTCAAAATTAGGTTTCGCCTGAAGATTCCGGTGCCACTCTAGGCCTTTAAAGTGAGGTCGCCAATCTCACTCAGGCGGGCACATGTGTGGAATCATAACAGGGTAATTAACCGTATGCCAGTTGACACGGTAGGTGCTACTTGGAGTACGATATTGCTGATGCCTCACTGCGGTTTGCAATCTGAGTTACAAGGCCAAGGTATCTGACGTATCCTCCAGCAGGGGTCAGTTATGTCAGACAGATGAGCCACATCTCTGATTTTGCAGAATGGACAACCTGTACCTTAACCACACAAGCACACAAGACTCTAACAGTCTAAGATAAAGGCAGTACTTAGAATCTACAAATTTGGGCAAACCAATTGAAGTAGAAATCATTAGTATGCTTAGTATCTGATGGCTAAAGCTTCTATCATCCTATGATGGAAGTAGAAAAAAAAGGGACAATTGGAAATGGTTAAAGAATTTAAAAATTCTATATCGTAGAAAATAGTACAAGACGGCTTATAGTAAAATAAGAAGAGTGTCTTAGCATTCAACACGTCTATAAACATAAGGGGTTAAACCAAAATGTTTTAATCAGATGTAAAATCTATAGATCAATATTTTCTGAATTTGGCTTCAGACTAATATTTGGGCCCTTATATAAAGTAATAAATTCCTATAACCTAACAGGAGAGGGAATAAGTAAGGCATGAGGAAAGGATGGAAGAAAAATTAAGAAAGGAGAAAATAATGCTATTAATAATAATAGTAATAATTAAAAGCTATTCCCTAAATAGCAAAACCACAAAAATTTAAAAATAAACTAAGTTTGGAATAGATTATTGGGAAACTGATTAAAAAAATTAATAATAAAAATTAAACAAAAATGGATAGCTGTATTCAAATGGAAAGGCAGAAGGCAGAAAAATGAATGAAAAAAAGTAAACAAATAATTAATAATGACCAAAAGGAAATAAAAGCAGACCAATAATCTATACTTAGATAACTAAAATATTGTTTGGATAAAATGATAACAGGGAAAATGAAATGCTTAAAAGAAATAAAAATTAACCCAAACAATCGACCATTTCAGACCACATGAGACACAATGGTTGGCGGAACTGAGGAAGTAGAGCAGAGGGAGACGGGATGGTTTTAAGAGTTGCACTTCACGTCCCGGTTAGCCTTATGCTAATAACTGGTATTCTTTAGACGCAAAGGGTTAGTTTACTTAAGCTTAGCTGGCATAAGCCGCTAGCGAGTTCTCATCCGGTCTGTGAATTGAGCGGCGTCATAAATTTTTTGCCTGGAAAGGCAGGGGTTTTGTTGCTTGGGATTTGGCTGCGTCATTCACGCATCACGGGCGCACACACGTGAGGCGCGAGTGACGAGCCAATGAGCGCTCGGGGAGGATTTTCATTCACAAAAGAGTTTCATTCATGCGGCTCACTTCACAGACGGTAAAATACGAATCACAAGGATTCGCTAAAACGGTCACCTCTTATATCATGTTGCAGTAACACTGATTTATGATATCTGACCATTACATTTAGACAAACAAACATAAAATACGAGACGTCTCTCGAGGCTACGGTGAACATTTGCACACGCAGATTAGATGGGTCTAGACCTTTATAGCGGCTGTTCTCAGAACAGGCTTACACTATTTAAAACAGAATATGGGAATTTACATCCATATCAGATACGGGTACCATAAGAAACACGCTTATGATTCTGCGAATTCTTTTCGTCAGAAAGCGGTTAATAGACAAGCTTGCAACTCCCAAATAGATTAATTTAGAAACCGACCAGCAGTTCTGAAATTAATTTCGCTCGGCGCGAATAACAGAGTTTAAACGTTAGGTAGCTAATCTAACAGTTTGAAACCACGGGAGAATATAGTCTAGAAATATGAGAAACAGGCGGCGCCTAGCTTCCCTCTAGCTATAAGTAAGGCCTTTAACAGATAGATTTGAGGTTTTCCAAACTATCTCATAAGCACTGAGGGAAATCTCTGTTCCGACAGGCGCAATAATATTTAAATGATTTGCGGGACGTGCGTCTTTGCAAAATCGATTTTAAATATTGTGAACTGCAGTTTAAAGTTGCACTAACATTTACACAGTTGTCTGCTGCATGTTATGAACAAAAGGACGTGCGTCCTTACAGCTGTTAAGATAGAGAGAGAACCAGCTGCGCTTCGGGCTTCTGGTTTCTCTAGTGGCACACTAAAATCACAATGGAATGAAAAAGTTTGCTTCACAGAAAACGTTTAAAACGAGTGCCACCGGTTCTCCACCAATATCTGTAGCAAAATTTGCTCAGTTTATGAATATTAATGATCAATAATAACAGTTATTAATTATTAATATTCTGCATTAACTTACAGTAATTTGACTAAATAAATGTAACAATAACTTCGCCGCTCGTCTGAGCGGACTCAGTAATCATTCACTTATTTAGAAAGGGAATTATAACTACTTCTTGTGAAGTAGATTAATCGTTTACAAAGTTTGGTAAACTTAAATCAGCATGTAGCGAAATCTATCATTTAAGTGACTTTTTCTGTGAGGCAAAATAAAGACAATCCAGCGGAATTATAGCGTGATTTATTTACTAATCTAAACATATAACGAACAAACGTACACTGAATATACCTATATTTATCACACAGAAATAGGAAAGCGAGGAAATATAGAACTTAGGTAAAGAATAACAATTTTCGCTCAGTTCAACCACACATATAGAGAATCACCAGTTGATCATAAAACACCTTAAAAGGGGCACAGCTTAAAACGCATATGGCAAGGCAAGGCAAGGCAAGGCAAGTTATGGAGAAATATACTTGCATTCACTCTCTCTCGTGTCGTGGGAGTTTTTCTTGATGCGTGAGGATGTCGGAGATCCTGTAGGAGTCTTTGTGTCCTGCTCAACTTTGTGGTCTAAGTTGGAGGGTCCCACGAGGCGCGAGATTAAACTGAGTTCAAATGTCGGAAAAGAAAGAAAACGAGGACAGAAAAGATTCTCTGCGGAGGCGTTCTGCCGGATGGTTTCTGCCCCGTTTTCGGGGAGCAGATAGGTTTTAACTATGGGTCAAGTCACACCCACTTTCTACTGACTGACCAATAGTTTTATGGCAAAGTTTTGAGCGGGAGATTTTCTTTGTCTCTGGACTGCTGATATGCATAATGAGGATCCTCCCTGAACATGCAGATAGACTTTAACTTTGAGCATTAAAGAATGCAAGCCGTATAAGTTATTATAATGTACTCAGCATCATTCACTGAAAAATAGCAGGAGAAACGTAATGATACTAAACACGACACACTAAACACACATTAGATAGCATCTAGGCATTTCTATCCTATATAAGGTATCAAAAGGACTTTTATGAGGGCATGCATATACTATTTTAACTACTTTTGCTATAGGGCAGATCATATAGATTGTAAACACACATTACATATATTTTTGAGTGAGTTTTGAGTTCTTTTGAATCTGGAGAGGGATAGATTAAACAGCAGCAATAGGTCCCCAGCGTCCACTAAACATCCTGGGGTAAACAAGGTGTCCTGCACAGCCAAAGTTTGCGCCAGCCACCCTGGCACCTATGGTTATAAATGTCACACCACTAAGAAATATGATGGTTTTCGAAGGAGCCTAGTTCTTCAGCTGCGGCCTATATGTAACACTGATACTAACTTCTCTGAATTTCTCATTTCAGGTCTAACTCACAGATTCCACCCAGGTGTTTCAGCCTCTCACGCATACAACCTATGCTGTCCTAATCAAATCCGCCGGCCGCAACGCCTGGCTAGCTAAAGTCGACATTACATCCGCCTTTAAAGTCATGCCAATTCACCCAGACTTCTGGCACTTTTTGGCATTCTCTGGCGCTCCAAATTCTACTTCGCAGTCCGGTCAACTTTCGGCTGGAAAGTAGCCCCAAAAACTTTTCAACATGCTTTCAAGCCTTATGTTGGATACTTTCCAATAATTACGGAATTCCTTACCTCATACACCTGCTAGATGATTTTCTTATCGTCTCTCCTCCGTCGTCACCTCCAAACAAACATTTAGCGATCACCCAAAAAGTTTTGGCTGACCTCGGAATTCCTCTAGCAGAGGAAAACCTCCGGTCCCAGCACTTCCATCGAATTCCTGGGCATTAATTTAGACTCTAAAAAGTTCCAAGCATGCCTTCCAAAAGAGAAAATCAACAGTAACACATCTCTGTCAAATCTTCCTCGAAATCAATCATGTACAAAATGTGTACTCCTCTCCATTCTCGGTCGCTTAAATTTCGCCATGCGTATCATCCCCTAAAGTCGTACGTTATTTCGCACCTGCTTCAACTCTCCACCACAGTTCTCGGTTTAGAGACACAATCCTTTCTCTAAACCCAGTCGCAATGAAATCAGCTTATGGATTTCTTTCCTTAAGCTATGGAACGGCTGTTCCTTTTTCTACAGCGATCTCATAGCGTCGCCAGTAGATATTAATTTATTCACTGACGCCGCCCCTTCAGTTGGTTTCAGGGGATTTTACCAGGGCCGTTGGTTCGTGTCATCCTGGCCCCCCCAAATGCTAGAAATTCCACCAAACGAACAATCATCCTCACTTTTTGAATTATATCCCATCGTAGCAGCGGCCTTCCTGGGGGGGTGGTCCGCATCCATCATTCTCATACACTGCGATATTGAGGCTACAGTGCAATGCATTAATAAAGGGTGCTCACAGTCAATCATCCCCTTTTTAAAACGCCTCGTTTGGATAGCAGCCACTAAACAATTCTTAATTTCTGCTGAACATGTACCAGGTTGCAAAAATCTAATTGCTGACTCTCTGTCTTGCTTTTCTTTCCAGAAGTTTTGGCTATTGGCGCCAGAAGCGGACCCTCATCCAACACCTGTTCCTCACTATTCAGAGATGACATTACCATAAACCACCCTTTATACCACCTCCGGAAATCCTCCATTTCTCTTATCCTCCAGGCAATCGCTCCTAGAACTCTGCAGTCTTATCTCACAGCATGGAGCTCTTTTAAACACTTTCAATCTCTGTATAAAACACCTTTTCCAGATTTTTCCCTTCTCTCCATCACCTCATTCATTGCTCATTTACACGTCTCAAAAAAAAAATTACAAGTCAGTTCAATTAGAAGCTATCTAAGCGGCATTCAATTTTTTCACAAATTGATACATGGTTCCCCTTCAGTTGCCATCAAAATTCTCAAACCACCCTCCTTATAAAAGGCATTCAAAAAACCCACCCATCCTCCCCGGATACCAGACAGCCCATTACACTTCACATCCTCGCTAAATGCATTCACACCCTACGCAAAGGATATATTTCCACTCATACAGCCCGCACACTCAATACCATGTTCACTTTAGCTTTTTTTGGGTTCCTGAGATGTTCCGAACTTACAATAACATCTCATTTTACCCCTCAATCCACCCCACCATATCCAATCAACCTTGCTGGATAAAGAAACTCTGGCTTTCTTTATTAAGCAAAGTAAAACAGATCAGCTACGTAAAAACATTTTATTTATATTTCGACATCCCCTCACCCGCACACCCATTCCAAACCCTCTTAGCATTCTTGCACTACAGGAGGTCCCAAGATCACAACCCCCTCGCCTCTCTTTTTACTGACGACGCTAACCGTCCAGTAACACGTTTCTGGTTTCAAAACCACCTAAAAGAGGTTCTCCGCATTTCAGGCTTTCCCTCAGAACCATTCTCTACACCCTCATTCAGAATAGGAGCAGCCACTACAGCAGCTCACAACGGCCTCTCCCAACAACAGATACAAACACTCGGCTGTTGGTCCTCCAACGCTTTCAAATCATACATTCGCCTCAGCCAATATCACCTCAGAGAAGCCCAGCTGATTCTCAGTAGCCAACATCAACACTCATAAATCCTAAGCTACACAAATTCATCTGTCTTCCCGAATCCTTCATCCTATTTTCATAAGACTACCTTCCTCTTTTCCCTCTTCCTCTTCTTATTTCCATATACATTTGAATTTTTTTTTTTTTTAATTAATTTTTATTTATTTATTGTCCATCACACTCCCCGCTATAATACAGCTGCAAAGGCTAGCGGATACACATATTGCCTCCATGCTGCCCACCCGCCATTTCACTTCACTTCAACCTAGTTAGCCTAGCTAAGCTCACACCCTTAGAACATGGTCCGGAACTAACGTTGCGGCGGGAGGTCCACATAACTCTCCAATCCGCTATCTATATTTCCTGAGATATACTGACTTCCACCACACCTCTGCAGCAGCAGAGACGCTCAGCCGAGCATCAGTCCCCTTCGCACCACTGCCACAGCAGTGACGCTCAGCCTAGCTCATACACACTTCCACTTAACAATTCATTACTGATACACTCCCCAGCACTGCCAAAGCAGTTAAACGTCTCTGTGGAGGCGTATTTTCCCTTCTATTACTGACCTCCAATGCACCTCTGCAGCAGCAGAGACGCTCAGCCGAGCTTCTTTCCCCTCTACACCACTGCTACAGCAGTGACGCTCAGCCGAGCTCATATACACTTCCACTTAGTCATTCATTACTGATACACTTCCCAGCACTGCCAAAGCAGTTAAACGTCACTGTGGAGGCATATTTTCCCTTCTATTACTGACTTCCAACGCACCTCTGCAGCAGCAATGACGCTCAGCCGAGCTTCTTTCCCCTCTACACCACTGCCACAGCAGTGACGCTCAGCCGAGCTCATATACACTTCCACTTAGTCATTCATTACTGATACACTTCCCAGCACTGCCAAAGCAGTTAAACATTTCTGCAGAAGTGTAATTTACCTTTTATTATCGACTACCACCACACCTCTGCTAAACAGAGACGCTCCACCGAACTTCATTCACCCCACAACACTGCCGCAGCAGTGACGCCTTACCTAGTACCACCTTGTAGCACTTATACCCTGCAGCCAGATATCTTTATACCCAGCAGTCGGATATTGCATTTTTCTTTAATGTCTTTGGGGGGTTCTTCAAATACGCGGCTGTTGTCCCAAGTAAAGCATTTGGGGAGTTCTCGAGATCTACCTGAGCTCAAAGCTCCCCTCTCGCCCTGCAAACGGGAGGGAGCCCAGGGCTCAAGGACCTTTTGAGCTCAGGGCTCTCCCGGGACAGCATGCCAAACTTGCTTTATAATCAATCATCTGCTAAGTGTGAACTCTTGAAGTGAAGTTTATTTATAAACTAATTTCGAGAGGATCACGTGATTATGATTGAACACGGCTGGTCATGCATTAACCATGTATGACCAACCAATCAGACGATCCCTAACCCACTATAAAGAGCCAGGGTTTTTCTACAGTCATCTTCGATTTGAAAAATCCCCCTTCCACCCCTACTCTCTCTTTTCCTTTCATAGGGCGGCACGGTGGCCCAGTGATTAGCACTGCTGCATCACAGCAAGAGCGTCACGGGTTCTAGTCCTTTTTCAGACTGGCTGTCGTTTCTGTGCGAAGTTAGCATGTTCTTCCCGTGCTTGCGTGGGTTTCCCCCGGGCTCTCCGGTTGGCCTAAGCCAACTTCTTGCATCCACATGCGAGCTGTGCTTGCATTGCAGGGAAATAGAAACAACACTTTTGTTTTTGCACACTGACAACCCATGTCTCTGAACAATTATTCTTCTCTTCTATCGGGTTTAATTGTAAAACTTGGAAGGTGCGTCTCTGAACAATGTATCAACTAAAAAGAGTCAATGAAGCCATCTCATGCAAAGTCATGAAGTTGCATCTCATTCACAATAGAGCGAACTGATTGGTTCGAACCAACTCTTTCTCATGAACTATTGCACAGACATGCTGAAAATTCAATGACGTCACTGTACTGCCCAGTACTGCCGGCCACTCACCACGCTGGAATGACCTCATCATAGTGACGTTGCTTCAAAATTTCTTTTTAAATTGGAAGAACGGATTTGCTCTAAACAATTCAAACACAACCAATTTTCACTTGTGAAATATATGTGTGCTAACTTTTAGCAACAAGGCACATATATATATGTCTGTAAGATTTCAAAAAACGTTTTTTAATTATCCACCTGTTCGCCTTCTGATGAGCTACTCCAGCTAGTGGTAAGGTCCTGTCTTCTGCTCGCTCCCTCCTTGGTGAATGGTAGCTAGCAGACTTTGGCATGTGGCAAATGCTGGGGAATTCCCCAGCTTTTTTGGATAGTGGGAAGCTGCTGCATCACCTGCTGCTTTACATTCAGGCAGATGGCAACAGGCTTCAGCTACCAGCAGACAATGGTGGCTTCCTTGAGTGTTTGTTAAGGTAATTCCCTCTCTCCTGTGCCCCATGCAAATAGAAGAGTGCACACTTCACCTCATGGCAGACAGGAACAATTCACCAGGATTTCCTGGATGGTAGCTGCCCTGTCACATTGTGCCAGACCGAAAGGTATCTCACACTCCAGTTACCTCCCTGACACTTGGTCATGCCATGGCACTGCTTTTTTCTTCCCAGCAGCGAGGGCATCTGGACAATGTGTCCCTCCTTCTGCTGAGTTTCAACACCACTGTAACAAGGTAGAAAGGACAACTGGAAGAAGAAGGAGGAGGAAGGACGGATGTTTTTTCATGTTTGAACCAACATTTTTTAACAGACGACTGCCAAAACACACAAACATGGCATCCAAACCCGGTCCTCTCTCATTTTCATTTGTCACTCCTAATTTTATCCTTCCGAGCTCCTCTGTGGGACTCAAAACTGGTGTGGCACCCAGGGGATGCTCACCAGTGTTCATGCCACCAGCCTCACCATTTTTCCATGGCTCTTGGCCAATCCCCATACCTTGGTTAAACATTGCTGTTTTAAAAATAAGTGAAATTAATTTGAACTGGTAGGTTTAACAAAAAGCATATGCAATTAATTAACCTCAAAGCTCAAAATAGGTCTACATTTGAAGATGTCTGCTGTTGCTAAAAGTCTATTTTATAAAGTATAAATTACCTGTTCCATTGTCCAGGAGTTGAAATGTTTGAGCAGACCCAAATTCGGACTCCACTGTAGCACACACATGAGCATTTATGACTGGCTTGTAGTTCTGATTAACCTCAGCAAACACTATCATAGGTTTACTGCCATCGCTGAACTGTTGGTTCATTTGGGCTTTGACAGTGATGGGAGGAACATTTGCATGTGCCGCATAACTCGTTGCTGTTACAGTCAGAACCTGAAGTCTTGGACTTAAGATACTGTACTTCCAGTCCCCAGGCTACCAAACACACAACAGTATTATTTGATTTATGAAAAAAATAGGTTTGGAAGGTAACAGTTGTCCTACCTGTGCAATTCCTGGAATTTTTAGAGTGACTGTTTTTGCTGATTCTTCATGATGCATCTGCATTTGATTAAAGATTGAACCATTTGGGGACTGTATGGAAACGTGAGGTAAACTGGCTTCATAGGTTATTGTAAAGCTGGTTTTGGAACCAATAGTCTGATCCACTGATACTGTCCCATTGAACCAGTCAGATGTTTTTTTCCCCACACTGTCTATCTAAAGAAGTACCACATACAAGGTTAAAAATTACATGTATATATATTAGAATAATCATCATAGTATTTTCTTAATGTAATGACATTCATTTGTCACACCTGAACTGGATCTTTTGTTTGGTTTCCCGTTGGCATTGTTAGTGAAGAAAATCCATTCAGTAGCTGATTAGAGAGAACATCATCACTGGATGTGATAAATTTCCCCCCTAATACCAACACAGAACACATAAGAAATTGGTATCAGTGAGCTTTTGGAATGATTCCCTATAAGAATGTATTAAAATAATTTGTTAGTGAATCAAACTAGACTAATCCATATGCATGTTTGCATCTTTAAGTTTAAGCAATCCCCACCTTAGAACTTTTTATTTCATTTTCATATGTTATCTCTTGGATGTAATGACCAATCAGACGTGTTTAAGTTAAAGTTTTTGTTCAGTGCCAATTTTTATATGCTTGCAAGTATCCTCTAATTATAACATTATAAACTGTAATATAAAAAAAAAATCTCACTTTCTAGGCTAAGACGTCCACAGTCACATTTTAGGGGTGACATCCACATATAAATACAGAATCACTCAGCAATACATATGCTAAAGTACTATTACTACTATTCATTTACTCACCAGTTTTGTCTGCCATTCTCTCAGTGCTTTATCTGCTTTATCACCCAAAGCTATTGTGTGTATAATGGCACCACTGTTTATCGCAGCTGGAACACAATAACTAATGTTATCTGTTGCTTCACCATCTGTGAAAAAAATGATTTCATCTCCTAATACATCTTCATTGTCCATTTTGAGTACCTTGAAGACAAGGAACACTGGTATTTAACAAACGATCAGACATTATAAACTTGCTAATTACATGGAGGCTTGCTTGTGTAATTATTATAGTACCTGTAAGCCTAGATTAAGGCCTTTACACATGTATGTCCAACCTTTTGTTATTTTTGGCACAAATTGACAAGATTCTCTCGTGTGGACTCATTATCAATGGTAGTCAAGGTGCTGAGAAGAGAAGCATCAGTATTAAAGGTCACAATTCCGACATTGGATTGATCCTCAATGATGTTCCGAATGAAATAATCGGCAGCCTGCTGCAGTCGAACAAGACGAGCCCTAGGAAATTGATGCAAATTGAAAAGTCTTGATAGTTTTATGCATCGTGGCATTTTCAAAATGATTAATCAGAGTATTGAAAGTTTTAATAAGGGATGAATCTCCATGTTCCCCAGTGGGAGAGGAACTTTAATGCTATGTGGAAAACTTCCACTATGGGGATTTTGCCAGAAAGCCAATCATCTGAAGAGAAATAAAACGGGCCAATGAAATGGCAATGAATTGGCAGCGCCAACGCATGCAGCTGGCAGCAATCGCAGAGCAGTCATTTTTTTACCGGTGCTACAGGGGAAAAAACATGCTGGTCAGGATGGACAGCACGGCGACGGTGGCGTATATCAACCGCATGGGTGTATCTGCTCTCGCCGGATCTCTCAGCTCGCTCGCTGTCTGCTTCTGTCATACGCGGCAGAAATCAATGCACGCCATTCTTATTCCTGGCAAGCTCAACCTTGCAGCCGATGCGCTGTCATGGCAGATTCCACGCCAGGGAGAATGTAGGCTCCACCTCGGGTCTGTCCAGCTCTTATAGGTGCACTTTGGGCGCACTGGCTCACAGCTGGCCCCCAAGCATGCGTAAATACGCATTTTTTTCTAGTGAGCCTACTCACACAGATAATGTGCAATGTAAGGGAGGACAAGGAGTAGGTCTGTTTATTGTACCTCTCTGGCTCAAACGGACCTGCATATCAGAACCCTCTTTTCTTGTGACGGCCCCTCCCTGGCAAATCCCCTTGAGGAAGCACATTCTTCTCTGGGACAGGCTCCATCTGGCACCTGCGCCCAGATCTCTGGAATC